>CAMQGK010000052.1:21752500-22000000 GCA_947000775.1 Pterois miles
CCGGTGGGATAATCTCCTCACCGTGTCACCGCTACTTTTATTAGATTGCCAGTGAAGACGTCATGCAGTCCAATATTAAGTTAGATAATCACTCACTGAGTCAGTCAGTCAGTAAGTTTGTTGATCAATCAGCCAAATCGGTAAATCCGTCAGTCAGCAGGTTAATTAGTCAGTCAGTCAGTCAGCTAATTAGTCTGTTAACGAAATGGAAATGATTGATATAGATTCAGCATAAAATCATGCTTCCTGTTCCACATTGCCTACAGTGCACTCCGGCTTGATTTCTCCCTCTGTGACACAATATGCAGTAAACTGTGATACTCGTGGCTCGAAACGATTTCTGGTGCACGGTGTCAGGTCCATAAATCCCCTGAGTGCTGTACCATAGTCTGGTTCCAGACCTTTGAATCACTGCCCACATATCCGATTTTTTTTCAGCAATTAAAACAAGTCTGGGTTGTGTGCTTATTGATGGCTGTTTCGCTGCTTGAAAGAACAACTGGGCCAATCAGCGATTCTGACGGCAGGATTAAGAACGACACAGACGGGAAGAATAAATTGACTTTGGTGGTGGTGGTGGTGGACTGATGGACACTGAGCCATGCCTTTAGAGAGGCTATAAAAACATAATCATATTGGGAGCCAATTTATGGTAGATTTGTGGCTTTGTCTGATGCTACAATATAAAAACCTTGTTAAGTTGCCACACTGAAATGCCTTTAGTAAGACGGGAACTATTTATATGTATTCTCCCTTAAAAAAAAATACACTAATTAGGGCTGTGAAAGTTAATGTGATAATAACACGTTAAGGCAAATTGGTTTTCATGTCACTAATTTGTTCAATGCATTAACACAATTTGCAATTTTTAGGTAGTAGCATGCTCAGTTTTAAAGCAAGGCGCAGTTGGTTGTTTAATTGCAGAAAACACTACCAAGGAAGAACAGCAATGGGGAAAAGTGAGACCAAAGATTTCTTTGCTTGGACCGGCGTCGAGGTCGAGCTTTTACCGAAAGGAACACAGGAGTATAAGGTGTTCAGTGCGACAGAAAACACAACAGATGTTGTTTGCTTTCAAGGTTCACATGATAGGAGCGTGATGAATCAGGGAAGGACACACACCTGTCCATTTTAGGGACTCAAAAACTAGAAGACACTTGGCATAAAGGTAGCAAAAGTAGTGCATTTTAAAATGTATTTGTGTGGATGTAGCGTTAGTATCTGTGTGTTAGTGGAACGGAGCCGTGAATATCAGTAAGAAAACTGAACTGCAGTGGGCTCCGAGTGGAGCACAGCCCCCCTCCACACACAGACAGCCTTTTCCTCTTTCTGTCCTCCCCCTTTCCTCCTCTTTCACCTCCCTCATCCTCCCTTCCTGCTCCTGTCTCCCACTCTACACTCCCCCCTTAGACAGGGATCAAGTTACCCTAAAAGCTACAAACGCAGACATGATGGCCTCACACACACACATTTTCCCATCTGTTCCTGTCGACGCGGTTATGATGCCTCGTTTACTCGAAGACGCTGCTTGTTGTCAAAAACTACAATTACTTCTATGCAGTTTGTGAGTGGTTCAATAGGTTTGTGTTCAGAATAGCTGAAAGTGTGCAACATTTAGGATGACGCTGTGTTTGTAATTAAATTTAATTAGGAAAAGTATTAGCATTACGGCTGTCAATCGCTGAAAATATTTTATCGTTAATCACATGATTGTCCATGCTTAATTGCGATGAATCGCAAATTAATTGCATTTTTTATCAGCTCAAAATGCACCTTAAAGGGAGACTCAAGTCTTTAATACTCTTATCAACATGGAAGTGAATAAATATGCTGCTTCACGCAAATGTACTTATGTTTTATTGTCAAAAATCAATTAACAACACAAAACAATGACAAATATTGTCCAGAAACCCTCGCAGGTACTGCCTGTTTACACCGGCATGTGCACACCCAGTGTATTGTATTGTATGTGAATGGTCGTGTGATATGTGTTTTAAGGCACAGTGGTATGGATGGAGATTAATTATGAAACAGCCCTAAAATGCTCGTCTGGACGGAGATTGTTATTGTTTTAAAATAAAAACAGATAAGTGTGGAAGTAACCTAAGATGGATGGAGAAAGAGGAAAGAAGGGAGGGTGAAAAAAGTTTTTCTATCCTCAGCTCTGCATCTCCTTTGTGACAAAATTACCAACAAACAAAACAAAAAGATATTTCTGCAGTCTGTCCTCAGCCTGCAGCCTCGGCCCTTAGATATTTGTTGGGAAATGGAGAGGAAGAGAGAATTAAAGACAAATAGTTTTTCTAATACACAGAGACAAACCGACAGATAAAGAGAAAATGAAACAAGATGAATTAAAGGAGAGAAAAAGAGAGAGGAAACACTAAGAAAGCACCATTGCTCCCAATATTGTCAACACAACCTCCAGCTCTGACCCTGAACGAGCCAAGTACAGTTAGTTTAGACAGCTAGTCGACAAAAAATGGTGTGTTTTGTGTGTGTATATGTGTGTGTGTGCGCGTGCACGTCCATTAAAGCGGACAGTTAAACTAAATCAGCAAGTAATGCGAATGCCGAGCTTCTAAATGCTAGGACAGGTGCAGACTGAGAGACTAAATGAGAGAAATGAATAAAACATACTCTCTCTCTCTCTCTCTCTCTCACACACACACTCTCTCTCTCACACACACACACACACACACACACACACAAGCACAAACACAGTGAGAGAAGTGAACGCTGACAAGAAGTCGATGGTATGAATAATTCCCAGCAGTCCTCATCTCCAAGTAACTGCTGACCTTTAACACAGGAAGTGATAGTGCAACACCAGAGAGAACGACAGAGAGATAAAGTTTATTAAACTAATTGTGTCTTATTGAATAGGCACTATATCAGCCTGAACTTGCCTAAAAGTCCATCCATCCATCCATCGTCAACCGCTTATCCCGTCAGGGGTCGCGGGAGCCGATCCCAGCTGTCATAGGGCGAAGGCAGGGTACACCCTGGACAGGTCGCCAGTCCATCGCAGGGCACATAGACACTCACATTCACATTCACACTCACATCCACACCTACGGGAAATTTAGAGTCATCAATTAACCTAAACAGCATGTCTTTGGACGGTGGGAGGAAGCCGGAGTACCCGGAGAGAACCCACGCTTACACGGGGAGAACATGCAAACTCCACACAGAAGAGCCGCAAGCTGGAATCGAACCTGCGACCCTCTTGCTGTGAGGCGACAGCGCTAACCACTACACCACCGTGCAGCCCTTGCCTAAAAGTTTTCAAAGCAATTTTACTATACGGTGGTAAGTGTGGGACCTCTTTACAAACAAAGACTATGAAAAATAGTATAAACTAGGGCTGGGTCGATTTGATGCTATCACGATACATGGGTGCCAATTCTATACATACCGCCATTTTTTAGTATTGTAATTCGATATAACAATTTATTGTGATATTTGTTATGTGTGGGACAACAATATTTAATTTAAAATGGTATTTTGATATACGTTTCACCTTTGCCATATATTAAATATATATTTATATAATATAATAATATATTTCACATATATTGAAAATTGCAGTGGGCCATATTGCGATTTCAATAAAACGGATTAATTGTGCAGCGCTAATTTAGGCACAGCACTGCTTTGAGCTAACATGCTCACATTAGCAACACTAACATGCTGATGTTTAACTGGTATAATATATAATAACTGTGTTCACCATGTGCCGATGTTACATACTCCTCATAAAGGTCATGCAAACAGAGCTAATTTAATTTTGAGAGGATGAGGAGATCTGAAAGAAAGGAGGGCAAAGACGGAAAAGAGAGATGAGAATGGGTCAAGAAAGGAGAAAGCGTAATATCTCACTGTCTATTTTAGATTGTGTGTGTGTGTGTGTGTGTGTGTGTGTGTGTGTGTGTGTGTGTGTGTGTGTGTGTGTGTGTGTCAGCCAGTGACAGTTGAGTGAACAGTGACATACCAGGTTGGCAGAGATATTTTGGTAACTAGGACAAGAGAGAGAGAGAGAGAGAGAAGGAGAGAGAGGAGAGAGAGAGAGAGAGGAAGACAAAGGCAGAAAAGATGAAGAGATCGTTTAGAAGATCCCCCTCGCTCCCTTCATCGCCTTTCTTCACCTCCTCCTCCTCCTCCTCCAGCTGATTGACAGCGCCCCTTCCTCCCCCACCCAGCCATCTTTGATTGACAGGACTCCCCAGACTGAAGCTCTTATCCCCTGAAACAAACCCCTCTGCTCCTCCTCACCTCCTTTCTCTCCTCTGTCTGCCGAGACAAGCCACCTCCCTCTCTCCTCACCCTCCTCTTGCTCTTCCTTTTACTCCATGTAAATGCTTTCTTATCATGTTCACCTCCTTCCATCTTTTTTTCCATACTTTCCTTCTTCCTCTCTTTCCCATCATCTCTTCCTCAAGCTGTGACCCCTCTTAACCCTATATATTCACACACACACACACACACACACACACACACGGGGAACCCCTTAAACCCCTCGGGCTTATGTGGGCCCCTTTAGACTTTGCGAGGACACACACTGTTACCCATAACCCCCCTACACACACACACAATATCACCGCCTTCCTCAAGTCTTGACACTGATCTAAGCCCTGAGCACACACTGCCTGAGACTATAACCCCCTCAAACTGCACACACACACACACACACACACACACACACACACACACACACACACACACACACACACACACACACACACACACACACACACACACACAGCCTGAGCCTATTAAGCCAATCGTAGAAGTCTAAACAGGCAGCGAGCTGAGCAGTGAGGTAGGTAACCCCTGAGGGCCACAGAGAGAGTAAAACAGAGTCAAAGAAGGAAAATGAGAGAGAGAGGGAGGGAGAGGGAGAGGTAACGCAAGGGCAAGAAAGAGGAGGAAAGAGAGAGGAGGTAAAAGGGGGGGGGGGGGGGTGGAAGTGTGGGAGGAGAAAGAAACAGAAGAAAAGGAGATGAGGATATTGAGTAAGAAAAGACAGTAGGAGATACAAGGAGAAGCTGAATGGCAGCCACACACACACACACACACACACACACACACACACACACACACACACACACACACACACAAGAGAAGGAGAGGTGGATGTGGCTCTTTAGGAGTCAAGCAGGCGTATGATAGGATATCGTTGCATGTCGTTAACCCTATATTAACCCTGAGAGGCAGCGGGACACTCACTGCGCTACAACATGGATTAACTGGGCCACACACACACTCACACAAACATACACACACAGGCGCGATGAGCTGTCAGTCACACACATACTCACACAAATGCACACGAGGATTGATATCCTCGCTGACACCATGCAATGTGCTGTCAATCACATACCACACCATAGACTGTGTATAAAGATGGCCGACGCGTCTCCACTTCCTCCCACTGTACAGAAGTGAAGCCAAAATATCCCGGATACGAGAGCTGCCATCTTGAGATTTTTAAGTGTTTTGGACCCAGAAGTAGGGATGCTAATTTAGATTTTTATTTTTTTAACCGATATCCGACTCTCGTTAACGATTATGAACTATTAATGGACAAGATTACTGCGTCACATGCTGTGGTTTTACTGCCTAACAAGCCACTGAGCTGCAACAAAAAGCCGATGCACAAACAGGTTAAATCCGTCATTTATCACCAGCTGCAAAACAGACAACTGAGTCCTCGGTTTACCGGACCGGGAGAGTTACTGTAGCAGCCATGACACTGCGTGCATTTTCCCAGTAAGTCTCCACCACATCATTTAGTTTAGCTGAGAGGTTGTCAGCAAGTGTCTGCCTGGTGTAACGATAGCAAGTGTCTGACAGACCATGTGTGTGTGGCGGTGGTGAATGTGGCCATTGTAGCTTTGCATGTAGTAGCGCAATGTGAGTACAGTTTATACGTCTGCGAATAAATGCCACGACTCCTCAAAGACAAATTAATGTATCTTGCGACACTGGCTCAGACTCTCTTAAGGTGGGATGTTAAGGTGGATCAGCTTTTCTCCTTCTGAGTTTTGCTCAGCATTTTAGCTACGTTTAAATATTTCTTTTAACCGTTTAACTGATAGTATTAATCGGTTCAAATTTTTAATGTCGTTAAATGGTTAATTATTAACATCCCTACCAAGTGAAAGTCAGTTGTTCGTTCTATTGCAACATCAGCGCCCAGCAACAAGGCTACCCTTCCACCATTCTGGAAACGACTCCCGCAGTATTGAGGTCACAGTCTCGTCCCTTTTCATAGCATCAAATAATTAATTAAAAACAAAGTTTACAGAAAATATGAACACTCGAACGTACATCAGTACGATAACTGCTACCTAAAATGAGAGAAAAATTGGGAAAATGTATTTGAGATGTACTTTGACTTTTTAGTTCATGTCCCACCAACTAACATGGAAGCAGTGAGATTTATGACCTATACCGCAGCCAGCCACCAGGGGACGATCCAGATGTTTCGGCTTCACTTTTGGGGAGCTGGCTGTCATCCATATTTACTGTATATACAATCCAGCCAGTAGAGCGCATTTGTTATAGCATGATAAACACTGTGAGCAGTATTACGATTTATTTGATGTCACAATAAAATTTTGTTGTGATATCATATAACTTTCTTCCTTTTAATAAGAATTTAAAAAACTATGACTCTGCAAAAAAATGGATGACTAAATGTAATTTCAGCTGGGCTTTGCCTGTTTATGAGCAGTGACAGACTTAAAGCTCTTATTTTAACTTTCTCTCTCCACATGTTTGGGTCGAACAGCAGACTTCCAGATGTTAAACTGAGAGGCTGTGAACCACTGCGAAGTGGAGGGGGGGTTGGGGGCTGTACAGGAAGTATCCCACGGTATCCACGGTAACCTTGACATTCCATCCTGACCAAGTTCCCTGACATCTCCCACAATTCACTCTGCTCCTCTCTTCTAGCCATAAAATACAAACACAAACACACGCACACACACTGCTCCAAACGGTCCGGTAACACACATATTATGATTATATATGTATTATTTTGTCACTGTGTGTCTAATATATCACCTATTCAGTCAGCGGCCCAACCCATGTCACAACACACACACACACACACACACACACACACACACACACACACACACAAACACACACACCCCTACCTTCCAGGCGAATATATAATGGAGTGTAAGCCGAGACGTCTGAGATAGCCGACAAAAACAGAAGAATGAGGCTGTGGTGAAAAGATACTATATAGGACACACACACAAACTGAGAAATGTGCTCTTTGAAATCGCGCCGTCAAAGCTTCACTTTGAGACACAAGTGTTTATCTACTTCATAAGATTTCTCCAAACACAAAAATAAGTGGGGGAGGTGGGAGAAAGGAGGGCCGAATCCTTAAAGCTAAAAGTGTGAATTAAGGTGACTTGGGAGAGAGGAGAGGAGAAGAAGGTAGAGGAGAGGAGAGGAAAGGAAGGTAGAGGAGAGGAGAGGAGAGGAAGGTAGAGGAGAGGAGAGGAGAGGAGAGGAGAGGAAAGTAGAGGAAAGGAGAGGAGAGGAGAGGAAGGTAGAGGAGAGGAGAGGAAAGGAAGGTAGAGGAGAGGAGAGGAGAGGAGAGGAAGGTAGAGGAGAGGAGAGGAGAGGAGAGGAAGGTAGAGGAGAGGAGAGGAGAGGAAAGTAGAGGAAAGGAGAGGAGAGGAGAGGAGAGGAAGGTAGAGGAGAGGAGAGGAAAGGAAGGTAGAGGAGAGGAGAGGAGAGGAAAGGAAGGTAGAGGAGAGGAGAGGAGAGGAGAGGAAGGTAGAGGAGAGGAGAGGAGAGGAAGGTAGAGGAGAGGAGAGGAAGGTAGAGGAGAGGAGAGGAAAGGAAGGTAGAGGAGAGGAGAGGAGAGGAGAGGAAGGTAGAGGAGAGGAGAGGAGAGGAGAGGAGAGGAGAGGAAAGGAGAGGAGAGGAGAGGAGAGGAAGGTAGAGGAGAGGAGAGGAAAGGAAGGTAGAGGAGAGGAGAGGAGAGGAAAGGAAGGTAGAGGAGAGGAGAGGAGAGGAGAGGAGAGGAAGGTAGAGGAGAGGAGAGGAGAGGAAGGTAGAGGAGAGGAGAGGAAGGTAAAGGAGATGAGAGGAAAGGAAGGTAGAGGAGAGGAGAGGAAAGGAAGGTAGAGGAGAGGAGAGGAGAGGAAGGTAGAGGAGAGGAGAGGAAGGTAGAGGAGAGGAGAGGAGAGGAAAGGAAGGTAGAGGAGAGGAGAGGAGAGGAGAGGAAGGTAGAGGAGAGGAGAGGAAGGTAGAGGAGAGGAGAGGAGAGGAGAGGAAGGTAGAGGAGAGGAGAGGAGAGGAGAGGAAAGGAGAGGAGAGGAGAGGAGAGGAAGGTAGAGGAGAGGAGAGGAGAGGAAAGGAAGGTAGAGGAGAGGAGAGGAGAGGAGAGGAAGGTAGAGGAGAGGAGAGGAGAGGAAGGTAGAGGAGAGGAGAGGAAGGTAAAGGAGATGAGAGGAAAGGAAGGTAGAGGAGAGGAGAGGAAAGGAAGGTAGAGGAGAGGAGAGGAGAGGAAGGTAGAGGAGAGGAGAGGAAGGTAGAGGAGAGGAAGGTAGAGGAGAGGAGAGGAGAGGAGAGGAAGGTAGAGGAAAGGAGAGGAGAGGAGAGGAGAGGAGAGGAGAGGAGAGGAAGGTAGAGGAAAGGAGAGGAGAGGAGAGGAAAGGAAGGTAGAGGAGAGGAGAGGAGAGGAAGGTAGAGGAGAGGAGAGGAAAGGAAGGTAGAGGAGAGGAGAGGAGAGGAAGGTAGAGGAGAGGAGAGGAAGGTAGAGGAGAGGAAGGTAGAGGAGAGGAGAGGAGAGGAGAGGAAGGTAGAGGAAAGGAGAGGAGAGGAGAGGAGAGGAGAGGAAGGTAGAGGAAAGGAGAGGAGAGGAGAGTTTATCATCATAAATTACAAAGATGGGATATATTTCTATGGGTCAAGATAAGTTTGTATTTTTTGTCTTCAGAGTGAGTTAAAATTATATGTAAATTGGGGCTGTCAATCGATTAAAATATTTAATTGCGATTAATCACATGATTGTCCATAGTTGATCATGATTAATCACAAATAAATCACACATTTATTTCTGTTCAAGATGTTCCTTAAAGGAAAATTTGTCAAGAATTTCATACTCTTGTATTTAGCTGCATTTAGCATAAAAAAATAGGTTCAAATCAGAACATGCGGCATATGCGGATACGATGCGGCAGATCAGCGTCCACATTCGTGTCCATATGCCTGATCGGGTAGTGATATATCGATCAGATATATTTCATAGTCAGAGGAGACTCTGTAAAACGGTGGATAAACATATTTCATTTCCTATAAATTCTTGACAATAAAAGCCCCCCATTATTTTATTATTTAAAAGACAGCTCAGACAGCAGGTCTCAGCTGAGCTCTCGTCCTGGTTTTCCTCCTCTCTTCCTTTTGCCCTCATGCGGGAAAAGAACGGTGGGTGGAGATGATGCGAGTTTGATAAATTGTCCAGATTGTGCCCACATCCTGTCCACACCTCAATGAGATCCAAAATCCATGTGAGCCAGTCCACCTCAACACGTGGTCTGTGATCAGATAACAATGAAAGCGAGATCTCGGAGCGGACAGACTTGACAGTTTAAGTGTCCTGGCATGGTTGGGTGACAAAAGTGAAAAGACATGTAACCATGACCCCTGATGGAAGAAAAAAAAAACAACAATATTTGGCAAACTTTTGGCTGCCTCAACTGTCAAAACTGTCCTGGATTGGGTTAAAAACTTGTACCTCCTCCCCTCCAAAACACAAAGAAAAGGATACTGATAAAAGTCTTTTTAATGTGGTTAAAAATGTAATTTGAGTTTCTGAAATGGGGTTTGTAAGAAGCCACAAGAATGCAATTACTGAAGTATCACTGATGTCAGCCCCCTATACATAGAAAATACCAGGCATAGACAGGTACCACTGTATATTAGGGGTACAACGGATCACACAACTCACAGTTCGGATTGCGTCATGGTTTTGAGTCATGGATCAGATCAGCAGAAAAAAAAAAGAGCAAATAAAACTTTAAGAGATGCCCAATCAAGTCTTTTTGATGATCGTCAATGAGCCATATCGGCCAATACAGATCGTTTTTGTGAATGTTTTTAAGATTAACCACTAACATATAAATTTGGTGCTGCCAGAGATGACGTGGTGAAGAAAAGGTTGGAGATATAACGATGCCCCATTTAGGCCCTAAGTGACATGATGATTATGTGTATTAAAAACCTAGCAAATACATTTATTATCCTACAACCTCATACTATATGAAATTTGCTATAATTTTATTTAAAAAATGTGTGTCCGTAAAAATGTAGGTATATTTTGTGCCGTGATTTAAGGTGGGTTTTGCGTTATGCTGGTTATAACAACAAAGAAAAGATCACTGGGTTCTCTGATAATGTGGTGAATGACGGGAATCAGCACTCTCACTCTAGTGTGTGTGAATTACTCTTTAAAACACACACACACACAGAGACGTGCACGCAGAGAAACCTGCTCACAGAGGGTTAAAACAACTGCCAAGAAGAAATCAGATTAAAATGAGGTTGGATCTCATTTCAGTTTTTCTCTGTCACTTTTTTCTTTGCTCATGACCCATTTTTCTGTGCTGCTGCAGGAGAGACAGAGACTGAGGGGGGGGATAACTTCAGTCCTCCACCTCGACAGGAAGAAAGAAAGAGAGAAAGAAAGAAACAGACAGACAGGTAAGAAAAAAAAAAAGTGGCAGAGAAACCGACAGACAGCTTCTGCTAGTAAACAGCTCTGTATTTTGCATTACGTAGAGGGAACACACACTCGCCTGTTTGTTCACTCAAGTCTGAAGATGTGCGTAAGTGTGTGTGCCTGAATCTGCCAGATATGAGGTAGTAACTGAGCAGCTGATGTCCCCTCTGCACAGGTCAGTGGCTATATTACTGAAGTGCACATGTGCATGCAAATGAGGTGTGTGTGAACCTTTAATTCGCCACCACTAATGAGTCCTGCAGTTTGACTAAATGCAAAGCTTCGCTCTCGAACGGTTCAATGTGTCTCCCATCAGAAGCCATCGATTCGATCTGAGGAGCTTCTATTTCAGGAGTGACAGCAGATCGGCGAAACACGCAAACATCCCGCCGCACGTCGCCGTTCAAACAGGTCATCACAGTCCATCATCCAGCCTGTGTGAGTGTGTGAAAGTGTGTGTGCAGGAGAGACAAAGATAGAGACGGAGTGAGAGACAGTACCTGTCGATGATAACGGGGTCTGAGGGTGTCTCATTACGGTTTCCGCAGCTCTTCTTGTCACAGCAGCGACTATGAGAAGACAGCCGAGGAAGACACAGTGAGAAAAGAGTCAGACACAGGGAACAGTACTTTATACAGGAGTTCACATTTAGATGTTTAAACGGGAGTGTTACAGCATATCATGTGCTTTGTCTGTACTTAACACCAAATTCACAGAAATTGATCAAACCTGTCTAAAACCGAGTTTTACAGAAAGTGTTGCAGGACCATAGTGACAGCACGAATAAAAATAGATGTATTTGACATGGAAAGTGAGGGTATAGCAGGATGTGAAAGAAATACACTACATTTTTAGCTGGTGCGCTTAGCCATCTTGTGATACACAAGACATACACAGGCCCCTCATGCTGCACTGCATCGCTTGATGCTGCTAACTGCGATGGTTTGCCTGTGAAAGGTGTGAGGAGGTACACCTCCAGCTGCTTCTTTTCACACCTGCCAGCATCCCAGATGCCAGCCATCCTTTGCCCAGATGCCCCGACCGATCATCAATCAAGGAGTTGCTCGTGCGGTCGGACTGTCCTCGACAGAAAAACGACACAATCGGCCTTTACGGCAAGTGCCCCGCAATGACATTACAGTCAAGTGACGAAGCCCTGCAGCGGCATGACTGGGACTCGTATCCAACGTGAGCAAAGGAGGAAGTAAGGTGACGATATTATAACAGGTGGATGGATGAGTCAACAAAACTTCTGACTTTAACACCGTTCCTCTATGACCATGGTTGTTCCTTAAACTTAACTAAGTTTTCGTATTAACTGGGGCTGTCAGTCGATTAGAATATTTAGTCGCATGATTGTCTATTGTTTATCAAGATTAATCACAGTTTTTATCTGTTCAAAATGTATCTTAAGGCAGATTTGTCAAGTATCTAATACTCTTATCAAAATGGGAGTGGGCAAATATGATGCTTTATGCATATGTATGTATATATCTATTATTGGGAACCAATTAAAAACACAAAACAACGACAGATATTGTCCAGAAACCCTCACAGGTACTGTATTTAGCATAAAAAATATGCTCAAATCATAACTTGTCAAAACACTTGTCAGTGTGTCAGTGTGCTGACTTGACTATGACTTGCCCCAAACTGCATGTGATTATCATAAAGTGGGCATGTCTGTAAAGGGGAGACTCGTGGGTACCCACAGAACCCATTTACATTCACATATCTGGAGGGCAGAAGTCAAGGGACCCCTTTGAAAATAGCCCTGACGGTTTTTCCTTGCCAAAATTTATGTAAGTCTGGAGCATTATTTACCTTCCTTTGTAACAAGCTAGTATGACATAGTTGTTCCCAATAGATTCCTGAGGTTTTCTAGTTTCATATGATGCTAAAATCTTCACTCTAGCTTTAAAAATTGGTTCCCTTCAACCTCTGGCAGATCATGTTAATACATTTAAAAAATCAATGCCATACAAATAAATATGCAATAAAACGTTATTCTTGCATTTAACTTTGACAGCCCTAGTATTAACCCAGACCATGAGCTTTCCTCAAACTAACTAACCTAATCTTTACCACAGCATTGACATATCATAAAATTAATTTATTTTTCAACTGTGCTGTGAAACAGTTTTGGAAAGAACAGACATATGATGTCCAACAGGACAATATATTGTTTTAGATTTGGAGAAACACATCTTATATAGAACCCTTAAAAACCCAGTTACTGATTGTTTTCAAATAAATCAAAAGGCGACTGAATTTCATTTTGAGGGAAAACTTGCCGCCATGCATGTCTTTTAAAACACTATACGACAGCTTCCAACGCTGTCCTAATTGTACTGACATACAGGTGAAGAGGAGGGTGGAGGAGGAGAAGGCGGGATACAAATACACAGAAGAAAAAGAGGCACGCCAAAATTCACACATATGTAAAGCTCGTCTGTCAAAGCTTTTTTAGCGTGCATCAATTATGAATAAAGGTGTAAGCAGGAGGGAAGGATAGAGCTGGGGGGGTGATGAAGAGTGAAAGGGTGAGCGTGGGAGGGAAAGCTAAAACAAGAGGGTGAGAGCGAGGGGAGGGGAGAGGTTTGGGTGGGAAGAAGAGGAAGGGGAGATGTCTCAGGTTTCCCACCGTCACAGATGGCAGAGGTGGAAAGAAAGAGACTGATACGTTACACCTTTCACATTGTCTCCGCTATCTGCTGCTCTGCCTCTCTTTCTGCTCTCTGTCGTCTCCATTCTGCTGCTCTATGAACTGGGTCACTGCACGGCCCCAACGCCTCACAGAGGTTACAGAGGAGAGGAGTGGGAAAATGGGGAGCACGGGAAAAGCTAACCCCGAGGAGGGAGGGCCGGGGTGGGGGGGTAGATGAGGAGGGAAGATTAAGGGAGGACAGTAGAGGAAGAGGAGACGGGAGCAGAGTGGAGGATGTTATAAATGGAGGCGTAGTGGGAAGGAAAACGAGGGGTGGGACGGGGTAATGTAGCACTTATTGCTCTGGATGCTGGTGATCTAATCATCTGCTCTCTCTTCCCTCTGCATCACCCCTCCTCCCACCACACACACACACACACACACACACACACACACACACACACACACACACACACACACACACACACACACACACACACAATGAAAATGATGTGAAGATGTAAATGTTTAAAACAGCTTTGGTTAAGAAAAGCTAACTGAAACAATTAGTTAATCAATCAGTCGATCAATGGAAAAGGTTCCATCTTCTCAAATGTGAGGATCTGCTATCTTTCTCTGTATCAGTGTAAATTAAATATCTTTCATAGGGCTGCAACAAATGATTATTTTCACTGTCGAGTTAATGTGTTGATTATTTTCTCGATTGACTGATTAGTTAAAATGGTGAAAAATGTCGTCAGTGTTTCCCAAAACCCAAGATGACGTCCTCAAATGTCTTATTTTGTCCACAACTTTAAGCTATTCAGTTTACTGTCATAGAGGAGTAAAAAAAAAAAAAAAAAAAAAAAACAGAAAATATTCATACTGAAGAAGCTGGAATCAGAAACTTTTGACTTCTCGATTAATCGATTATCAAATTCTATGCCGATTCATTTAACAGTTGACAAGACGTTGATTAATCGCTGCAGCTCTAATCTTTAACAAAACCATTTGACGATTTCATTTTTGGGCTCTGGGAACAATTTTCTGTCATTTTCTTGTTTTCAAAGAAACCAAATATGTCACTAAATGTTTATAAAATGACACTCAAAATATCGAGAATATTTCCACGTGAGGGATATTTCACTTAGTGTGAACATCATGTAGCTTCAATAAAGAGTCAGATTGTGTGGAATAAGACATTTGTTAAACCTTAAAGCTAACTGAGGAGAAAAGGGACAACAGTTTGTTAAATACAAAGTAGAGATGCTAATTTTGCAAAGAATTTTCACCAATAACTGACCCTCGTTAACTGATTATTAACTGTCAACTGACGAGATTCGTGCCTCGGATGTACTGGTGCGCCAGCTGCAGTATATGAGCTCAACAGACGGCTGAGTTCACCATCAGGAGAGTTACTGTAGCAGCCACGGTGCTGCGTTCACTGTCTCCAGTTCACCGTTGGGGAGCGTTAGCAGCCACGGTGCTGCGTTCGCTGTCTCCAGGTCACCGTTGGGGAGCGTTAGCAGCCACGGTGCTGCGTTCGCTGTCTCCAGGTCACCGTTGGGGAGCGTTAGCAGCCACGGTGCTGCGTTCACTGTCTCCAGTTCACCGTTGGGGAGCGTTAGCAGCCACCGTGCTGTGTGTAGTGTTGCTGACATGCAGCCACTTTTCCTGTAAAAGTCTCCACCACACATTGTGTGTCTGCACGGAGTCACAGCAGTGAGTGTCCAACAAACAGTGTGTGTGTTTGTGCTACGTTAGCAACTCAGCGTGGCGTAACTTCAGCAAGTTTCTGACAGACTGTGGCGTTGAATGTGGAGTTGTTGGTGGTGTTATAGCTGTGAACGTAGGTGTAGGCTTCTAAGGTGAACCAGCTTTTCTCCTTAAAGTGACGGGCTGCTCCTCTGAGTTTTGCTCAGCTTTTTATTAATTATTATTTCTGTTAACCGTTTAATCGACAGCGTTAATCGGTTAAAACGCTTAATGACGTTTATTAAATGATTAATTAATATCATCCCTGATGATGAATTTAAACCTAAACCTGTTAAACACAGGATACAAACAGCTACATCAATGGTCCATGATGAAGTGAAACCTCTCGTGTATTCGTGCCAGAGCTCCAACCAGGTTTGCGATGCAGGTCTGCGTGGTGGCAGATTGGCTGGGAGCATATGGCTAATAGCACCACCATGACAATGAGCCACACTGATTAATGGATGCCCTGAGCTCTTTGTGCGTGTGTGTGTGTTCCACGTTGCTTGTTGTGTGTGAGGCCCCCGCTGCAGAATCAGCATGTGAGAACACGAGGCAACAGCCGTAACTTTGACCTCGGCGGCTGCTGCAGACGAGCGAGTGTTTACACTCGCTGCAGAAGTCACACTTTCTGCGCTGCTGCTGCACTGTTGCTCCCCCAGGGGAAAGGTTAGAATCCTGGAGGCCTTTCTACTGTACAGTTCAACGTGTACTGTACATGTTATGCAGAACAGTTTATTCAATGCGTTCCCCACATGATGAACAACAATAATTTACAATAAAATCTGTATTTACTTATAAATTCCTTGTAAATCACATCAGAAATTCAAAAGGTTTTCCATAAAGCTCTGCAGCTGAGCTGCCTGCGTATTATTCAGTGAGCTATAGAATAAAATATTAGTGTGCCTGATTTCATGGCTAAAATCCCTGCTTGCGCATATAGATGAACCCCAATTTATATTGTTACAGTTAAAGTTGTTCAGTGACAAGGTCAGGGAATAAGAACAACTTAATTCATGTGCTAAATTTGAATTTTTATAACTGTGGTGCGCATGAGGGAGCGTGCACATGCATACTTCTTTGTGTATACTATAACTGCGTATATGTGTGTGTGTGTGTGAGAGAGAGACCCTGCCTATATTTTATAGTCAGATTGTGGAGGAAGGCCCATTTGTTAGCCATGAAACAACAGGAGGGTTCAGATTGACTAATGAGTTTCTCTGTGTCCTAATTAACCAGGCGTCACAGACACACACACACCACGCATGCATCCACACTCACACATTCTCTATTGTATAGGATAGGTTGGTAAAATGCCTCCATAAATAGATCTCTTTCCTCCCAACCTACTTCCCAAGAAATTCATCTTTATATTATAATTAAAGCAACGACTCTGATAGCTAAAACTCATCTTCCTCAACAGATATGGCTTCATGTGGGCGCGTACGTATGCATCTGGGTGTGCATGTGTGGGGGGGTTAATGAGGGTGACAAAATAAGAAATGCATCGAATACAGAGAGTTGATTGGTGAGAACTTTCTGCAGACGAATAAGTATGTTGCAGAGGAAAAGAGGAGAGGAGAGAGGATGGAGGGCAAAGTAGAACTTTTGTTTGAAGATAGTTTAGAGAGGAGGAAGATTAAGGAAGAGGAAACAGATTTGATGCACCCTTTCTCACCTGCACATGATCTCATGTGTCAGCAGCACTCTGCACATCTCTGGGTTCTTGTCTTGGCCTTCATAAACAATCGGCTGTTAAAGAGACAGAGAGACGTAGAGCGGGGGGGAAACACATTGTTAGCTCACAGACAGCAAAACCAAATAAACACAGAGCTCAAATCCATCAAACAGTCCTCTCCATCCTCGAAAGGGTGTGTTTCATCACAGCAGACGAAGAAATCAGCCAACAGAAAGAAGCATTTGACTTATTTGAGTCTGAGATTGACTCAGAATTAGCCATTTTACAGTAAATCTTGATGTGTGATGTTTTTTTTTTTTTTGCTTTAAGGCATTAACAGTGAAGAATATTAGAAATAGGAGAAAATATACTGTTGACTGTGTTGCTGTCATCGTTGGTATTTTAACACCAGCCTTAAGCCCTGTTTACATGTATGCAGACATTTTTAAAAACAGATATTTCCTTCTACATTTTGGCCTCTTGGATATTTTTGAGAATATTTTTGAGGTGCAGATATTTGAAAACACCAGTTACTTAATATCTGTGTAAAATGGTGTAAAAGCGTTTGGAAAATGATGTCATCCTCTGCTTGTGCAGAAACAATGATAAAGATGGCAGTCTACCAGCTTTTTTATGTCTTGTTAGCACTGCTCGGAATAATAAGTGCTTTATATTTCAAAAATGTTACAGTCGCAGCAGGCCAAAGCAGTGAACACGTTAAAGATGCTGTGGCTGAATGGTGATTGAATGAGCTTTTGGGCGACTGAAGGGGAAGTTTGGAGCAGTCAAAAGAACCTGAATGACCTCCCTTTTGTTATTTATGCATGTACAGAGACAGCTGATGCCAGCAGAGTGATGACAGTCATTCAGTTTGACCAGGAATCTCAGCCCCCCACAAACAATAACTTATTAAACTAACTGTAATGAAACAGCAGGAAAGGGAGTGAGAGGGGTGATAACAAAATTCAAGATTTCCTTGTGATCTCACTTGTACTGACGTAAATATTACAAACGTTCTTACGTCAATGTTAAAGCGAGCGTTTGGAGTCGTTTTTGCATTCAAGTGTGGATGGAGATATTTTGTAAAAACGAAGGTCATGGGAAAAATATCCCTTTTTAAATATATTAGTGTATATGTGTAGGCAGGGCCTTATTTACTTTGACTCACCCAAGAAGATGTTTTTCATTTTTGAAGCGTCATTGAAATTTGTTGGTGACTTTTAACAACAAATTAATATACATTTGATGCTCAAAGTGCGTATTTATGGCACAAGGTTGTATGTGGGATAAACTCAAAATAAACTACAGTGCCCTGGTCATCATAATGAAGGTCGTTTTTAACAGACAACCTCTATAGCGCAGAGGAATAAACAGACATTACTTGTTGGTTTTGGTCTTTTCATAGCATATTACCATCCTCATCCTTCATATATAATACCTGACTTCATATATAATGTTTTATAAAATTCAGACTGAACATAAGCAGGTTGTTCATAATCTTGTTAGAGGCAACAAAGCACTGCCTCTAATAGATGCCAGTCATTGTCTGCACCAGTGCATGGATGCATAAAAACGGATTTGCATGTTTTCAGACCACTGCACTCTACATCTACCAGAAGATGACTGAATTTTGCAACACTGTACTGTAGGAAAACGTGATAACAGTGTCAAACTGTGAAGAATTCGATGTGTTTTGTGCTGTAGCTGTAGTGTAGCCTACATTTATGTTCTTCCAACAGGGTGTTGCAGGCAACAGGTTAGTTCCTACTTCACCTCTAATAACACATAGTTGATAACACCTCTACTTCACATACACACACTCACAATGTTTGTTTCTGCACTGGGAGTCTGTAACACCACCACACACACCCTGTCATCAAAAAAAATCTCCTCTGCTCACATGCTGCTCAGATCTACTGTTGAAAAGCATAAAGTTGTGTAATCACAAAGCACCGGCCATAGTTTGTGCTCCTCCATTTCAGCTGAGGCTTTACCTGCTTCCATGATACCATCTACCTGCTTCTTATGAGGAGGCCCAGAATAAAGAGAAAGCACAAGTCATACACCACTAAGCTATCTATCAATCAGTACGCATGCCCCGTCTGTCTTTGGTCTATTCCAGTCTGTTTGATCTGTCGTTTCAAACTCCAGCAAGTATCACCGAGTGACAAGCTCACTTTTCTCAGGGAGCGGTGAAAAAGTTTCACTGTCCTCTCTGATAGTCTTCAACCAGGGGTTCAGACTACCTGCTGCCATCAGCTGAACGCCAGTTTGTAAAGTTCATTTAGCTGAGAGAAAGCTTAACAGCTCTAAACAACATGCAACAGCTTATACTGATGATTGAATTAACTTTCCTCCTCAGTGTCCTGCAAGTGTCCTGAATGTTACTTTCAACTGTCACAGACTCAAGGGATCATGTGTCACTTTTTATATGGGTTAACTCCAGAGGGAGTTATCGACTCCGGCCAAGGAGATGTTCGGTCTCGTGGCGCTTCACTGTTTTTTTTTTTAAATTCTTTTATTGATAGCGACAGCGTGAAAGGGGGAGAGAGGGGGGATGACATGCAGCAAAGGGCCCCAGGCTGTATATGAACCCGGGGCCGCTGGTGCAAAGGCTGCCCGCAATAACCAGGTGAGCTACAATGGTGCCCTGGGCTTTATCGTTTTGACCGATGCTCGCTCCCGTCTACTGCAAGCACAAGCGCGATCAACAGGACTCTGACTGTCGTTGACTTGACGGACACGTGTCCAGTTTCTGATTTTTGCACAGAGCCCCTTTAACAACCAGTGTGAGTTAACTGGCATCACTTCAATGACTCACGCTGGTCCACCATTCTGCTAGCACTTTCAGTATATCTGAACATAAAAATGAAATCACCTTAGGTGTTTGGCCACAATCACTTTTCATTATTCGTTTAGTGTTTCTTGTTTATTTCTAACTGATTGGTACACAGCCATTGAAATGTACATAGCCTACACACACTTTGGACATATATCATAGTATTTTTAAGTCAACGCTATGATTGTTTACATGTACATGTGATGAATTTATGGCAGAGGAGCTAGCTTACTGTTGCACATTCATAATGGTCACGCATAGCGATGACAGCTTTCTCAGTCACTATACTCGTCCCAAAGCTTCTTTACTTTTTAAAATCAAGTTCATTTTCACCTCAAACCCTACTAACACATTACCTACTAGCAAAACAGTAGGTGCTAATGTTATTATGCACATTGAAATGGGTGCTAATATCGCTAGCACGCTAATGAGCTAATCCCAATTAGCATCTGACTTTGACACTATACCTTTATTGAGCAATACAAACATTGCACACAAAGAGGTATTAACCTTCTGCAAGCTGCAATATGATGGTTACTCATTGGCAAGGCGCTGCAACCACAAAAGTCATGGACATAATAAGGTTACTTCGGCAGCTTTTACAGCTTTTACAAAATTTGTCTTATTTCTCCTCTCGCTAGCTAGCCCGTTCTCGTGGTAACAACCATGACACATAAACGTCATAATTTCACCGCCTTCTCATAAAACTAGGCTGTCTACGCAGTGGAAAGATGCAAAGACTTCTAAAATTGGTGCTAAATGACCAGAGAAAAGAGAAAAAGAGCTGTGTTATTTATTTTCACTCAAAATGTAGAAAAACTACAACACCCAGAATGCACTGGGCTTGTTGCGTCCACAAAGTTTTTTTCTTAAAGCAACTTTATTTCTATCAATTACAACATACAGTAGGCACAGTGACAAACTCAGTGCTGCACAATTCAAGCAAGGATTCCTGTCCGAACCAATACCGCACCTCCTATGAAAACTGTTATCCCTGATGCACAGTTAAATTACTACTAGAAAATAGTAACAAACAAGTTATTGTTGATCATAGAAAAAAAAAGAATCTAAATAAACAACACAAATATTCACATAAGACAAAAAGGATATAGTAGAGAAATACTGTATATTATGCTATTATACTTTATATGTCGAGAAAGTTGAGTGAATAATATAATAAAAATAATATAAATACAGTTAAGCTGATAAAATAACTAATGTAAGAATAGAAAGCTGAGTGAATAAAATAATAAAAATAAATTTCAGTCAACATAATAATACAAATAATAATATAAGTAAAGAAAGTTCAGTCAATAAAATAACTAAAATAGAAGCTAAATTATAATCTGATATAAACGTAGAGTTTCCTGGTATGGGTGCTTTGGACCTTTTTTAAGTATTTGTTAAAGGTGCTAAATTTGATATTCGGAGCATTATTATAGCATCAAGCAGCAGCTATTGTCTATGTAAAGGCATAGAGGTGTAATGCCTTCCTGAGCAGAGAATGAAGTCAGTCTCCATCTGTGTGTGTTGTAATCCCAGCTTCTCTGTGCTTTGTTGACACAGTCGGGCCATCTGTGCACGCCTTTTTAGTGCTTGTTATTGTGTCCCAACGGCTGGCTCACGGCCGCCACTCTGCACTGCGCTCGTACTGTTTTATTTTGGGATCCTGAAATATGTCCAGCACTCCTCTGTCCATATGTGGCCCAAAGGATGCCTGATGGATAATGGCTGTAACGTTACAAGTTGTGCCAAGTTGGTTGAAAATCTGCAAAGTATATCCTTTAATTTAAAGCGCTGCTGATGATATGTTAAAAACTGGAAACATTTTACAGGGATTCCTCTCTTTTTTATATTTGTCTTTTTGGTCTGCACAGGTCACAAAGACTTTTTTTAATGAATCCTTCACACTAAAAAGCAAACTTGAAGGCTGCATATTTCTGATGCCATATATTAAATGGCGAGACTCTGTATACTTCTGCACTGCAGTGGAGAAGTTTGACATTTGTAAAAACTGGGCTCAAACATGACATTGTGTGAAGAAGTAGAAGATCTCAAAAATCTCAAAAATCTGGTCTGCATGTTTAAGGTTAGACCATCCCACCAGGGGCCCCAGGGCGAGCGTGTTCCACACAGGGGCCCCAGTATGAGGCGAGATGTAGACTGAACCCCTCATTTGTAGAAACTACAGCCCAACACGGTCCTCAGAAACTAGCTTGGAGCTTTGCGGCATTAATGGAGAGCAGCACCAGTGGCTCCATTACAATATTGTTGTAGCCTAAAGCGTTTCATACTAATAGCTAGTTGTATCCAGGACCCTCTGTGTTTTCTGGAACTGGAGCCCCCATTTGTTTCAGGGCCCAGGGCCCCTGTCAGTTACAATTTTCCATGCATGTGCATATATTCCAGTTGCAAAAACCTCTGCAGGAAATGTACTGACACACGGATCTGGAGCCTGAAGGGCTCCAAGTGCTCCAGGACTGAAGCTGTAGATGACAGTCGGGCTGGGCCGTATGGCCAAAATCTTCTGTTCCCATACAGATCATTTCATATCATGATAACTATATGCTGCATATCCTAATATAGCATGTTTTCTGGTAATCAAATAAATAGTTTATATGAAATAACCAGATGGTACTGAGTATTTTCTCATGTAATTAAGAACATTAGTGCAAAATGTGCAGTATATGATTTCATCACGATACAATTCCACTGAAAGACGATCATACTGAATCACTGCCCAACCCAAGAGGATGGACATGGTGGCAGAGATGTGCCACTTCAGCCAAAAATTTATCAGAGCAAAATAAACTGGTGTCCACACTGAAAACATTTCATCTGCCGCCAATGCAAAGAAGCTCCTGTTAACACCCCTCTGATGTTCAACAGCTAGGACGTTTGAAACCGTTTCTCTAATCCCTGTCCATCAAAAATTGAACTGTAATATTTTCCTTCGATTATGGCTCAATGAAAGCAAATGTGAGTGTGGGAACTGTGAGAAATACATGTACTTTATCGTTGTGTCTATGATTAGACCTGCTCATTGTGCCATGGGAAAAGAGTGGGCCAGGCAGCTCCCTCCGAACTTGCTTCCTACCCTGGACAAACATGCATCACTGCCATCTCAACCTCTCTCGTCTTCTCTCTTTTATGCACTTTTGCTCTTTTGTTCTCTCTTCCTCACAAAACACACACACAAACACACACACCTTGGAGCCGGGTGAATGCATTTATCTTTATGAACAGAATTAGGTCTGATGTAACCGAGCTTTCCTCCAAAATCACAGAGGGTCAATAAATCCTGATATATCTAATGTTTTTTTTTTAAGTTTTTTAAATCTCTTGCCTCTGCAACATTGATTTAAAAGTAAACACAGAATATAGAGGAATTCATAGCTCTGATATGATGACACACATATTACCCATATTGCCCTTATCCCAGTTTACCATAACTTTAGCAGGACAGAGGAAAAATGAAAAAAAAAACATCCCTATTTTGAGCAAAATCAGGTCTTGTAATGTGCTCATTGTCAGGTTCATACTTGAATTTTATGTTTCTACTATGTTTACATGCTGTATTGGTCAAAAAACTTCCGTCTGCCCAGATATACCTGTATTTACCCTCCATCTGAAACACGTTTTAGCTCATTTCAACAGCATTACATCAGCATTCCGTTGCTAGGCAACAGCTTGGGTCCATGTTTACTTCCTGTCGCATAGACTGCATCTCTAAATCACATACTACTACATAATCTATGAGTACATATTATTTGAATAATCAGAAGTGTGTATCTTTTCGGATGCACTGACCAGTAATTTACGTCGTCACTTCCTGAGAGCCTCCTTGCCGGTTGGAGATGTGTAACCATGGTAACCCGTTCCAACCTCATCTGACCAAAACAACAGTTTGTGAAAATCAAAATCTGAATTTAGTTAAATAGTTATATTAGATAAATTGAACCATTATTGATGTTACAGAGCTGTCCGTCAACGTCTATTATGAGCGTTGTCGTCACTACCATATTGCATTGTGGGATATTTATGCCGCTGTAGTGTCCAGCATTGCTTTCTGTAATATTTCATTGGAAAAAGTAAGCATTTCACACACTATTAGTTTCATTCTAAGGTTTCGGACATACCATACTACCTCACGTGCTGTTTTAGCATACTAAATAACATTAGTGTGGAATTTCGGATGCAACCACTGCAATCGGAAATAAACTGGAACAATGATTACATTTAACACCTCATCCTAACTGGACATGATGCGAGCAGGCCGACACTGTTTCAGGGTTTCCTAAAGATGTCCTAACCTGCTCCATGCATCAGCGAATAGGCAGCAGCATGTCCCTTATTTGAAAAAATGCTCACGCTGGCTCCGTTTATGCAAAGTTTCACGTACCTCCAACATATTTTCCTTAATCAAAATTGACGTTGACAGTTAATCAATATCACACTCTGTCTACATAGTAGACTTAGACTGCTTTATTGTCATTTCTGCATATGCAAGGAGGCTTACATACAGGGTAACGAAATTACGTTTCATAGGGACCACAGTGCCACATAGAACAATATGAAAAAAGAGTAAATGACACACACAATACTCGGGACATTACGCAGAAATTGAAGACGTTGACAAGTACTGAATAAGTATGAAAAATATATACAGAACTCTATGCAACTGTACACATTATGTACACAACGTTAAATACACCAGTGACAGGCATCGCTTGTAATAAATCTGGACAATTTTTCGTGCTCCATTCACCAGAGTTTGCTCGCTCGCTGTATGTTAGGACGAAGTATTAAACTGGGAAAAATTCTAAATTTAAGTTTAAATATTGTATATTAGTGACATCAAATTGACACAAATCATGACACCACAGTCTCTGAATATGGGCTGTGTGTTTTTCCCCGTGGATTGAGTGTTTTGATGCGTTATAGCATATAGCACCTGAACCTGCTCTATAATAAAAAACACATTACAATCTCACTTTTTACAATATGGGACCTTTGAGACGGATCATGTGAGGTTTCTACCAACAAAACCATCTAATTGTCAGATTAGGGATAAACTAAGCAAGCAGGTCCCTTTTCACTTTGCAGATGTGCTGTAGATGATATCCACTCCTTTCCTAACCGACTCCTTGCTTTGCCTGATGTTGACTCGTCTCCCTCTGTACCAGACCTAGGTCAAAATCGAAGAATCCTTGTTTTGATTTGACGCCAAGAAAGATGCCCTTTACCGCATGGCTCAAATACTGTGGTATGAAAAGCACTGCCATCAATCACAGAAAATATCACTGAGGTCTGAAGTTTCTAATATCACTCGGTCTGCCCTGTTCTGCAGCCTGAGACATCTGCAGCTCCAGCCAAGAAAAAAAACAACACAATGATTTGAAAATAATTTTGAATCCCCCCTCTGGCTCTTGTGTAACTTCTACCATAACTTCTTCTACCATCCCAGCCCACGTTTGTCTTCATCACACTGTCACCTCGCTCACTCTGCTCACGTCTTTTATCTGCTTTTTCCTCCTCCCTCTTCTCTCCGCCTCACCGGGCCTTTCATACGCCATCTCTGCCGCTCTCTCCTCCACCTTTTGAAGTAGCGTGACATGCGCGGCATGTAAACAAGGAGCCGTTAAGCAGGGGAGCACACTTCCTCCTGCGTTAGTGTCAGGTCGACTAGCGAAGCTAGTGATCCGACGGGGCCGCAGTGACAGACGCTTTATTCTCTGGGACAGAGTCGTGATCAACCGGCGCTCGCAGCGCTGTGCTTCTGAAGACTAGGAGGTGCTCTGCTCCTCCATTTAACACAATCTGTGCTGGTCCTCTCAGCGCACACAAAGCACGCAGACAGACAGAAATAGCAGAATAACACAAACAGCTTTAGGTACCAAACGCTGGAGAAGGCTTTACTCTGCTGGCAGACAAATGACAGTCACAACTGCCTCATACAGCTGTAATATACTCAGCACTCTACAAAAACAACATTTATTTTCATGCTTCACAATACTGATTAACCATTTGACTGTAATCAGGCTATTAAATAGGCTTATCAGTTGCTATAAGCACCATAGATGTGGGTCAGTAGGGGCCTACTGCACCTACTACGTTGTAAGTAGTATGTGAAAGTAAAACTTCAAAGCAACCCGTTCTAACTTGCTGCAAAACTGAATGAAAAATCATATTTTGAATACAAACAACAAGGTTCTTTAGGTTTAGATGACGAAACGACAACAAAACAGCTTCTATAGGTGGAGATTACACACCCACAACTTCTTTAGATTCAGACACCAAAACTACAACTTCTTTAGGTTTAGGCAACAGCAATACAACTTCTTTAGTTTTAGGCAACAAAACTACAACTGCTTTAGTTTTATACAACAAAACTGCAACTTCTTTTGGTTTAGGCAACAGAAATACAACTTCTTTAGTTTTAGGTAACAAAACTACAACTTGTATTGGTTAAGGCGATAGAAATATAACTTCTTTAGGTTTAGATAATACAACTACAATTTCTTTAGATTCAGACACCAAAACTACAACTTCTTTAGGTTTAGGCAACAGCAATACAACTTCTTTAGTTTTAGGCAACAAAACTACAACTGCTTTAGTTTTATACAACAAAACTGCAACTTCTTTTGGTTCAGGCAACAGACATACAACTTCTTTAGTTTTAGGCAACTAAACTACAACTTCTTTGGTTTATACAACAAAACTACAACTTCTTTTGGTTTAAGCAAAAAAAAAAAAAAAAAAACTACAACTTCTTTAGCTTTAGGCAACAAAACTGCAACTTCTTTAGTTTGGGCAACAAAAATACAACTTCTTTAGGTTTAGGCAATAGAAATACAACTTCTTTAGGTTTAGGCAACAGAAATACAACTTCTTTAGGTTTTGTATGTGTTTTTTTTTGTTACTATGTTCACTAGAGGTCGCTGTTGTGTTCTTTTATACCTTCTATTGGTGATCTATGATGTGAATAGATTATAAAACATATTAGTGGGTGTAGCAGGGCTGGACTGACCCTCATCTATGGGGCTTATAGAGACTGATGATGCCTATTTAATAACCTGACATATGAACGCCCCCCTCTTGTGGTATGCACAACCTTGCTAAGTGGAAAGTTTCTGAAAGGTCAGAGTTTACGTGTTGTGACGTGTTTGTTGATATTGACAGGAATGGCAGGGGCCATGGAAGTTCATTTTTTGGTACATATAATAAGTGAATATATGTAATTTTAGTTGTATATTGTCATTCTTCATAATTGCATATGTATATATGTCTGAGAAAAATATTGATATTCCTCACGACCTCATCTTTCTCCTCTGTCATTATGCCTTTGCATATACGGCATTATGTTACACGCTTGCTAGCTTGCTAAATTGTTAGCCTCTGTGGCTTCTAGATGTTGACAGTAACGTTAATATTGCCGTTACAGCGGTGTTCTCACAACTTAACCACTTGAACGCCACACATATCATGAACACAACTTCCCATGTTGTAAACACCAGCTCAGTTTTATTTGAAGGCACCATTAAGTACATTTAATATCAGAGAATTACTTTTGATATTTAAATACAGTAAATATCAAATACTATATAATATAATATTCTAATAGGTAACTTTAACTTCAACTAAAGAAATTTTCTGGTAAGATATCTGTTCAAGTAACCACTGCCTCTCTCTATGTTTTGGGGGTTTTCATTAAAATAGATAAAAGTTATGCTGTTGTTGGTGACAGTTACACCCTTGACAGCTTTGGGCTCGTGGATATTTTTTCCATCCTTGTCTGAACTATTGTAGGACTGGACTTTTAGTAACTTGCATTACCACAAATGCCAATGTGATTTTGTAGGTTTTCTCACTACTGGGTATTTAAGAGCATCTGACAACATTAATAGGTTGGTTATTGGATAATGGTGATTTTGGTGGAGCTACATTCGTATTTTTGTTTTGGATCATAGTGTGTCTTTAACGGTAAAGTAATGTCAGATAGACTCCAATGCAAACTGTATTCTAGTGGCAGACCAGAGGAGAGAGTTTGGGTGTGTGTGTGTGTGTGTGTGTGTGTGTGTGTGTGTGTGTGTGTGTGTGTGTGTGTAGAGAGACAGTGGCCATGACATCACTGACCAAATAAGCCAACCACACGGCTGTTTTGGTTTGACCACCTGTTAATGTTCCATTCCTCTACCGCTATGGACACACACACACACACACGCACACACACACACACACGCACACACGCGCACACACACACACACGCACGCACACACACACGCACGCACACTTGGGAGCATGCTTTATTGCTCCATGTGCAGTTTTGCCTAAGTGCCTATACAAGTACATACAGCACTAAACACTGGCGCTGTTTCATCTCGTCTTCTCACTAACGTATAAACCCCATTCTACCACACGCACACACACACCTGCCTGCATCAGCGTCTCGAGGAAAAATTACTCTTCCTTTTCAAATTTAAAATCCCTTTATGTAAGCAAAAGTATTAAATCAGCCATTTATTTTTTCAATTTTTACAAACATCGAGCATGAAAATGTACTTGTCCCCTTTTTCTTCTCTTGACTTCCACTACAAGGGCCGACTCATGTGTGTGTGTGTGTGTGTGTGTGTGTGTGTGTGTGTGGCTGGCTGTCACGCCACCAAGCTGAAGCTAAACAGAGTTATTAGGGAACAGTGTGGTCCCTTAGGCCTGCCAGACACACACACAGTGTGTGTTGCAGCGTGGCAGCAGCAATGTGAGACTCTATCAGAAGCTGCAGTCAAATTAGCAAGTATTCAATGCATAACACAGCTTCTTGGCTCCTTATACCACACACACACACACACACACACACACACACACACACACACACACACACACACACACACACACAGATTTCTTTAACACATTAACGCAATCGATCTTTCGGAGGTTGTAGTGGGCTCAGTTTTAAAGCTATAGTGAAGATGGAAACTAGAAAACCTAGGGAATCTATTGGCACCAATCAGGTCATACTGATTTGTCGTGATGGAGATTAAATAACGCTCCAAGCTTGCCCTAAATTTTGACGAGGAAAAACTGTCATTGCCAGTTTCAAAGGGGTCCCTTGACCTCTGACCTCCAGATATGTGAATGAAAATGAATTCTCTGGGTGCCCACCAGTCTCCCCTTTACAGACATGCCCACTTTATGATAATCACATGCAGTTTGGGGCAAGTCATAGTCAAGTCAGCACACTGACAGCTGTTGCTGCCTGCTGGGCTGCAGTTTGCCATCTTGTGATTTGAGCAGATTTTCTTTGCTAAATTTAGTATTTGTGAGGGTTTCTGGACAATATTTGTTATTGTTTTGTGTTGTTAATTGATTTCCAGTAATAAATATACACATACATTTGCATAAAGCTGCATATTACATACTTGAGAAATCTCCCCTCATGGTACATTTTGAACAGATAAAAATGTGTGATTAATTTGTGATTAATCGAGATTAAATATTTTAATTGACTGACAGCCCTAATGTCCTCACTTTCCAAAAATGTCCTCACTCTCACGGTCTAAAACTCAAATTGACTCTCACAAAATAGATGCACGAGCACACTAAGCATCAAAGTTTCTTGTGCAAAAACACAAAAGATCTGTCTTCATTCTAACTGTTTGCCTGGGAACAAACACTAAAAATGTCTTCTATCTGTAGTTCAGTCTCTCTTCTAACTCTTCCCGCTCTCTCTCTCTCTCTTTCTCTCTCTCTCTCTCTCATAAAGGTACATATAAACAAAAACACAAACATTAACAGAAAAATTGGATCTGATCAGAAAATGCTCGCTCCTCGGCAGACCAAATCCCAGAGGTGCTGTTATATCTTTCCACTTCCTACTGTGAGCAGCAGAATTACGCTCCTGTTCCTCAACACCCGCTCGCCGCCTCCTCGCTCTAATCACAGCAAGAGAAGTACAGGCAAAAACGCCTGGAGCCATGCACTCTGTGTGTGTGTGCCCCCACCCACACACACTGTGGAAACACCCACCCACAGAAACACACACATATTCACGTTTTTGAGTGTGCAAGTACATGCAGATAGAGGAGGGCGGTGTAGTACAGGCGGATCAGTGGAGCAGCTCATTGTCAGAGAGGTAACAGGAGAGGTGACAGTGAGAGAGCAGTGTGTGTGTGTGTGTGTGTGTGTGTGTGTGTGTGTGTGTGTGTGTGTTTACCTGTTTAGTCATGGAGTCTATGAGTCGAACATAAAAGTCCTGCTCTGTTCTGATGCCTGTTGGGATGTAGAAGAAAAGAGAAAATCATTAACTTCACATAGATTTTGAGCAGAGCAACATTCAAAACTGCATTTGAAAATATATCAAATTAAGTGAACACAAAGAAGTGATAAACTCCTGCCTGACGCAACAAGAAGCTCCCCCAAATTTTAGGGGTTGCAAGAAAATTAAAAACAGATTTCTGATACACAAAATTCAATGTGTATTATTCTAAAGTTTCTATTAAAATCTAATCATTGTGGGTAATAATTTAGGCCTCAAAAAAATGAGTCATGTGTGGTTGAACTGCTTACACATGCAACATGACAGCTTCATTTTAAGGGGTTTTAAACAAGCCAAAAAGTTTGGGAGCCCCTGGAGAAGAGCTGAAAATAAATGTTTCTTCGACAGCTGAGTGTTGTTGATTTTTACTGTAATACTGAGCCTGAGTCATGTTGATTTTATTATCATATCTCATAATCACATTTGCCTGAAATGCCTTGTACAAAATATATATTCTTAAACTTTAGCACTGTGATTCAAACACCCAGAACCTATTAGAAGCCCATTAATGTGGAATTTTGGAGGGATTATTGATCATTTTTATTGATTCTTGATAAGTAAAAAATGGTTAAATTTAGCTCCCAATCTGTGTAACAAACGCTATCAGCCCAAAACAATACTGCAACAACTTATGAGGCAAAACAGAGCATGGGAAAGACAATCATATACGTCAACCATCATATGTTATACACTTTTATAATTTATTTTAATTAATGATTCATGCTTATTTCTAATTGACGACTAGAACAACTTGACACACAGTGCTGATCTGCATCTCAAATTAATCTCCAGAATCCCAGCGTTCAGATGATGTACACCACTTCTATGTGACATCTACCGCTGACCTGCTTTCTCCCCCTAAAGACCCCCGTGCCCCCTAAAAAAAGACTAAAACGGGTCTATTGTGAGTCTCTAAGGGTTAATGATTCATAGTATAGTGATGTTAAATGTCCAATCAGTATCACTGTAATCTCAAAATGTGCAACTTACTTGCAATATCCATTTCCACAAATGATATCAAAAGTCAATAATTCACAAATTATAGTTATTATGCACACATGTCTTAACCTCAGAGCCGATGGGCCTGGATACCACAGCTCCCACCACAACAAAAAGCCCACTTCAGACTGGACTAACTCATTTAGGGACAGTGACAGTGATGAAGACATAAAGCTGTTGTAAATCACCAGCAACAGCTGCCCTGAAACGGAGACATTTATCCAGAAATCGCTCAAATTACACAATTGTGAAACTACACTGAGAATTAAACAAATTGTGGCAGCCTGTTGGCGCTCTGCTGCACGTTTTTTTCCATATTAAATAAAAGAAAATTCCTGGGTGCATTATTATGTCGCAGGAGGCAACAAACTGATTTGGTTAAATTGAATGTTAATAACTTTTATGTGCGTGTGTTTCTCACTCACCGTTACTATAAAGAAGCTGCAGCCGGTAATGAATCCCGTTATTGGTCTTCTCTCCGCTCGTCTCCTTAACAAACACAACAAACACTGAGCTATTTATTGAAATATTTAGCACAAATAAAATCAAAATAAACAGGTGTCTGCGCGTGTGTGAAGTGTAGCCTACATCCAAGTTATTGGATTCTTAATATACGTTAAATAAAGGTGTGATTTATGTGCGCAGCGGACACATTAGAGCGGAGCAGCCCTGTAATTTCTCCAGTGCGTAATCGTGGTGTTATTGTGGCTTTTTCTAATTCCTCTGTAAGTACTGGTTGTGTTTGGAGGGCAAATAAATCCAACAGTGTATTTCAGATAATTTAAACGGTGTCATAATTGATGAGGAGACCGACTGGACCGCTGCTGTTTATAGAGAACAAGTGGCTGGGCTGTAAATTAAAAACTATTTTTATGAGACTTCTTTTATTATTTGTCAAATATCAAATGGATCGAAGGAAGTCTTCGAGTTGTGTATCTATATATACGTATTATGTTTCATTTATGTCTTTTATCCAAAACATAATAATAATAATAATGATAATAATAACAATAATAATAATAATAATAATAATAATAATAATAATAATAATAATTTATAAACGCAGCAAATATTTTATTGGAATTCTTTTATTCAAATAATTGAAACTGTAGATTAAATGTTTAAAATGTGACATTAAATATTGACATTAGTAATGTCAATCATCACAGTGCAATAATCAGGCCTTTAAAAAAATCTAGTAAATGGTCTTTCAGCATATTAAAAAATCAATAATAATTGATCAGAACACCGACCTTCTCCTTCTCGACAAAGCCCACGAAGTTGGTCCTCTCGATCTCGACCGGCTGACCCTGCCGGTCGTACAGAGCCAGGACGAAGTGGAAGAAGTTGGACTTGCGCAGGTTGGAGGGCGGCTGCTTCTCAAAGTGAGCCCGGGCCAGACCCACTCCACTGCGGACACACAGGCGTGGAGGAGTCGGTGTTAGAGGCTAGAAAGTTTGACTTTGTAAAGGTGAAGTAAAAAAAAAAACGAAACATGGGGATCTACCGTATGAGCAGCAAGTAAATCCAATTTTTTTTGGAGTTTCTTGGTTTTACTAACTGATCTTTATTTATAATGAAAGGCTATTTATGAAATATAAATACAAAAATCCATGATTCTCTGAAAATATAATCCAATTTGTTTAAGTTGGAGTATGTTTTAACATGATAACCTGAGACAGGAGGTCATGATTTATCCACCTTTTCATCTCTAAATCTGAGGGCCAAATATCATAATATCAGGGGAATAACCCCTTGAATATAAACCATGTTTACAAAAGTGATATTTTTCTGATTTAAACCCCAATAATACTCCTAGAATGATCTAGTTTCCTTCATGCTCATTAAACCAAGTATTGACAGAAGGTGCGCGATCCATGTGCGTAAAAATCTGTAGCACAAACACATGTTGCCAATAACTGTTTACGTATAGTCTTAAAATTATACGGATGTTCAATGTGTTTTGTAATTTTATATCCTGCAAATTAATTTCCCAAATTAGCCTAGCGACAGTTAAATCCAGATTTCCTCCTCTGGACGCAGCTCCCATCAACACAGCCTCGTGTCCTCATCGTGAAGGAGGCTGGCAGCATGTCTCCTCCACCCGGGCAGAGCTCACCTTTGGGCGGCCGTGTTGGCGTCCAGCACGCCGCCCCCCTGCATCCAGCTCCGGACAGTGTTCATGCCTCCCAGCGGCTCCTCCTTCAGGCTGCTGCCGCTTCGCTGGATGCTCTCTTGGATCCCAAACATTAACAGACCTCAGTGGCTCGATGCTTCTCCTGCTGCTTCCCTGTGTCTCCCCGGCTGACTGTGCACTTGTTCTCCAGTAGATCCTTCACTCTGGTTCAAGAGGAGCAACGTGGTTGCGCTCTTTTGCTGCGACTGCCGGACGCGGTTCGCTACAGAAATCGAGCTTCAAGATTATTCCTGTAATACTAGTCCTCGTGAGAAAGTGTGTGATAAAACGGAAGGGGGGAAATCACATCGGATCCAAAATGTCCAAACGCGGATTTTAATCGCCAGAAGGACGGCAGGACGCGCAGCGTGAAAAGGTGTTTAAAAAGTCACTCCTTGGTGCGCTTGGAGATGAAGCTGTCAGACAGAAAAAGAGATCAAACTGACATCTAGATCAGATGTCATCATTATGTGACACTTCTTTCCTCCTCTTTTCTCTTCTTCTCCCTCAGCTCAGAGGGTCCGGGACGTGTTGGGGGTCTGTGGTGTCCGGAACAGCGCTGCTTCCTGCGGATGAGCTCTCCTCTCGCCACTCCACTCCCTCTCTGAGAAAAACGCTTTGTGACTCTTCCCAAAGGACCCTCTCTCTCTCTCTCTCTCTCTCTCTCTCTCTCTCTCTCTCTCTCTCTCTCTCTCTCTCTCTCTCTCTCTCTCTCTCTCTCTCTCTCTCTCTCTCTCTCTCTCTCTCTCTCTCTCTCTCTCTCTCTCTCTCTCTCTCTCTCTCTCTCTCTCTCTCTCTCTCTCTCTCTCTGAGAACCAAACACGGGCTTCTCCCGCCCCGGGGGGAGAGAGAGAAAGAGATGTAGGATGGGACGTGAAAGAGGAGAGGGGACAGGACGGGAGGAGAGGAGAGCAGAGCAGAGGAGAGCAGAGGAGAGGAGAGGAGAGGAGAGGAGAGGAGAGCAGAGGAGACGCCCCCAAACAAAGGCGAGAGTGGAGTCAGGTCCGCCCCACGCAGCGGCCGCGGAGCTCCTCTTCTCCGTCCCTCTGCCCCCTGTCCGGGACCCTCTCTGTCCTTGTTAAAGGGACTCCTTTTTTTGCGTAAACGTTTCTACTTGTGCGCAACACAACACTGACAGTCGACCGGGAAGTTTCTCTCCGCCCAGACTGATGTTGGGAGAAGTAGCGGCGCTTCAGGGTGGACACTTTCCTGCTGCAGGACTTCATTAACCAAAATAGCTACTTTTACGCACACAGAGCATCATAGAAATATTAAACCATTAAACAAAAAAAGAGACTTCTGAATTTTGCAGATTTTGATTGAAGGCGTAAAAATACGATCTGCTCATTTCTAATATTTTATTCGTAAATATAGAACATAACATTGACCAAATTAAAACCAAGGTTTTACCGCTTAAAACTCTAATAAAAGTGATATTTTTGCGCATCAAATAATAGGGACGTTTGGTAAATCTGATATGAAACCTCAGCTTGTACATTTAGATCTAAGTTTTATTGAGACCAACCGGTCAGGCTCAATTATAAAAGCCATATTTCATCGTCACAACATGTCCCTGCTCCCCATTGTCTTCACCGGGCCTGCTTATTGCGGGTTACAGCGCCGCAAGACTCGCAAACAAAAGTGACAATAACAATAATTAGCTCAAAATAACAATGAACATAATTGAGGATAATTGCTACCAGATTTGCCCGCTTTGTCTCTCCCTCCAGCACCATCTGTTATTTCAAACTATTTATCACGCCGCCGAGAGGGGATCCAAACAAAATATTAATAGATAATTCCTTTTTTTAATAAAATAAAGCTACGCGGCGTATTGATCTGTGGAGGTGCAAAAGGTCAGAAACTTGTGTATTATTCAGCTGGCTGTGAGAATGATTGGCAGGGCGAGCTGGCGCCGTTCCCGCGTTTAATTCCCAAAGGTTATTGAAAAACGCTCTTGACCTTGATTATGGAGAATAAGAGTCTTTTATGCTCCAGTTTCCTGCGTATGGAGCGAGAGACAGTGGCGGATCAGCCCGTATATATAAGATCCACAGCTGAGGAACTAAATACACGTGAACGGGGGGTGTTTAAAAGAGGATCTGCTGTTTGGATCGATCAAGATTTAGTTGCAGTTTATTTTAAAAAATATGTATATGTGAAAGAAGATATTTATCTGTCAATGTCAGCTCTCATAGACAGTTAAATAGCGTTTAAAATATAATGTTTGGATTTTAATCTCATGAAAATGCGAAGTGAGTTCAAAAATAAGAGAAAAATTTAAGAATTACTCAAAACATCCTAAACAGACAGACAGACAGAAGAAAGGCAATGCACTGGAACAGTGCATAAAATTAACATGTCAACACTAGAGAAATACATCAAAATATCAAGCATATATATTGAAATACAATATAACTATACCCTACTACTACAACAAAATATCTACATTATAAAAATAGAACATACATTATAGAAAGTACAAGTACATTAGAAAGTGTGCAAAACATACTATATACATTAGAAAGTGTGAAATAACATACTATATATATTAGCAAGCATGCAAAACAACCTACATACATTAGAAAGTGTGCACAACATGCTTGCAATAATCTACTATATACGTGTGTAATAATTTACTATATATATTAGCAATATGTGCATATACATTAGCAAGTGTGGAGGTTATAATTTTTTGTTCTTTAATGAAAAATGTGTAGGATCATTACAAACTAAAGCAGAATGGAGTCTAGCTGATACAGAAACTATGAAGCTGAGAGCTCTCTATTAGACAGAGGTGATGTGTTATTTAAGCCCCATCAGATCAGACTGAACACCAGGAGCATCTAACTAAAGGATTTTCCTACATAGGATGTGAGAATACTCAAATGTATAATCAGTATAAAAATGTCACTTTCAAGCTGAATCATATCTATATACACTGTATGTGATGCTCATTTCAGCTTTAAAGTGACACACACTCACGGTATGCAGTATATCTTTTAATCTAAATGAATATTTAAGTGAGTATTGCAGATTTAAAAAGTGAGATTAAATCATAAGAAATAATAAGAATGCAGCACAATTAAGGAATAATGCAGAAACATGCAGGCGGCCAACACCAACAGTGGCCTTGAAGAAGAGGAACAACATGGCAAATTAAAGAGAAACACTATATAAAACCACTACAAGCTCTCTGTTGTGCACAGTGACTCCCTACAGTACTGGGACAGAATTAATCCTCAGTGTGTGCGTGTGCGTGTGTGTGTGTGCGTGTTTGTGTCTCACCAGCGGGCTCCTGGTTCATGTCCCACTCAAAAACAACCCAACAGCGCCATCATGTGTCCGACCTGTCCAGCTACACGCGCACTGACGCACCACCAGACCACACCTGATGGAGACATAACATATTTCATTTTGGATAAACTTGTGTAAAAATGTTGCTAAATATCATTCAAATGCTGTTAACTTTTTTAAATAATAGTATGATGATCCAAAATTATTTGTCATCTTTCTTAAACTTAAACACTACGACTAATAATAATGATAATAATAAAAATACTTACCACTTCACTACAAAAGTGCTATACTGAACTATTACATGCGCATAAAATTACGTACTATTTACAAGTGCAAATTCAAATGAAATAAAGGCTGAGTCCAGAGTGGATGGTTCATTTTATTTCTGACATTCAGTTTTTGTAAAATACCCAAGGCAATGCCAGGCATAAAGTCCAAAACCAACCGTGGAGCGTTTTAACACAATACGACTGGCATTCAGAGTCATACAGAGCAGGTCCTAAGTGTGTGTGTGTGGGTGTGTGTGTGAGAGAGAAAACTTATGAGACATAACAAGTAATAAAAATGAACAAATCTCTGTCAGGCATGTCGGTCAGACCGGCCCTGAACATGAACATCTGCTAGTCAGAGGCAACAGCATTGGACAGCAGTGCTGTTCTTCTCTAAAATGCTGATTAAAAAAGAAATACATGGCCAGAGCGCTCTGTGGCAGCTATGGATTCCATCACAATATTTGCTTACATGTTCAGTGTTATACAGTCATGAGTTTGTATAGTAATGTGAGTCTCGGGAACATCTGGATTTCAGCTGGGGGGTTGATTTCAACTACAGGCATTCATAATCCTCCTTTTTGCTCCATCAAACTCAATGGAAGAAATTCTGAATTACATCAGCTGTTTCAGTATAACAAATGTTGGGACATTTAGGTCACGCTGGCTTGTTTTTAGTGTTATTTTACCAGCAAGTCAATCAAGAGAAATAATTAAATAATACTTGTGTTAACTAGGGCTGTCAATCAATTAAAATAGTTAAAGGCAAATTAATCACATTTTCTATCTGTTCAAAATGTACCTTAAATGGAGATTTGTCAAGTATTTCAAATCCTATCAACATGAGAGTGGACAAATATGGTGCTTTATGCTAATTTATATATTTATCATTGGAAATCAATTAACAACACAAAATATTGAGCAGAAACCCTCACAGGTACTGCATTTAGCATAAAATATACTCAAATCATAACTCAAACCCAACAGCTGTCAGTGTGTCAGTGTGCTGACTTGACTATGACTTGCCCCGAACTGCATGTGATTATCATAAAGTGGGCATGTGTGTAAAGGGGAGACTGGTGGGCACCCAGAGAACCCATTTCATTCCCATATCTGGAGGTCAGAGGTCAAGGGACCCTTTTGAAAATGGTCACGACAGTTTTCCCTCGCCAAAATTTAGCACAAGTCTGGAACGTTATCAACCTCCTTCACAAAATGTGAACTAGTATGACCTGGTTGGTACCAGTGGATTCTTCAGGTTTTGTGGTTTCATATGATGCCAATATCTTCACTCTAGCTTTAAAACTGAGCCGCGACAACCTCTGAAAGATCAACTGCGTTAATGCAAATTTGTTTTAACATCACAAATTTCTTTAACACGTTAACTTTGACAGCCCTAGTATTAACTGACATGGACTGCCGGCAAATGTACCATTTTACAATCTTAACACGCTAACTCACAGCTGGCAGGAGGAGCTGCTATGTAAAATTCATTATTCTCAACATGTAGAGCAGCTAAAGTGAAGGGTTTCGTGCATTTGTTTGGCACAATAGCTCTCAGACAACTTGCCTAAACAGTCATTGATGCATTTTACATGAAGTCAGTCGCTCAGCTGAAATACCAGAGATGCACTGGAATGCAAATAAATGTATTTAAAGATTGAAAAGCTTTAAAATATGTAACTTCCACAAGCTTCCTATGGTTATCTAGTCAGTTAGATTGAAGACATTTAATGCCAAACTGCCCCAGACAGTATAAAAAGATATGTCATATGTAGCCTGGAGAGTGACCGCAAAAACTGCACTTTCTCCAACATGGAGTATAAACTGAGCAAATACATGTGGAATCAACAGCTCACAGGCTCCTCTGCTACTGATTCATCACCGTATACTGCACTGCAGGTTCACCTACAGTTGCCAATGACGGCTCTCACCTTGTGAAGCGTGTGACATGGTGTCGTGCAGGTGATCTCTCTGGCTCGACACCGCTCCACACTGAAAACTAAAGTGTGTACGAGGCCGTTTAAATCTTTGTAACCACTTCAAGCGTCAAAGTCTGAGGAATGGAGCCGATAATAAAAATGAGAACGTATACAGAAAGTCCTTATGTTCACCTTTTAGAGGAACATGTGCAAAATACATCAAACTCTACATTTCATCTCTTAAAAAAAAAAATAAAATAAACACAGTTAAAGAGCGTTGGCCTGGTTTGATCCTACATTGATTATGTATTCATTCTCAGCCCCACGGCCAACGCTTTCCAATATCAACAATAAAGTCATTCATAGTAATGAGACCTTTAGTAATAGTGGTAGTAAGTAATACTGCTGAGGATTAACTAGTGCGTCTCCTGTCCGTCTGCGCCGTGCTGATCCCACTCCTAACAGTAGAGGGCACCGGAGCGATCACACCAGCTTGATGGCGCGTCATACAGACCGGAGACGCAGTAACACTGGCTGGTCTCCCATGATCAGAGGGCTGGTTTCCCCACAAGCTTCTCAGCTAATGTCTTTGCTCACAGGCATGTAAAGTCACCAAGAACACCAAACCACCAGGAAGCTTTGGAGAAACCGAGCCCTGATCGTATTTATATATCAACACTCTTCTGGTTTAATATAGATGCCATACAGAGCAATAGTTATATACATTACACACAGACAGAGTGGGCTGTTTCCTCGTACACAAACACATCAGAGGGTATTTGGTTGCTGACAGCCACAGAACAGCTTTGGAGTGTTGCTAGTATAAATGACATTAGTGCAAATGCAACCCCCCGCCCCATCTGCACCCCCCCCCCACCCCCCAAAAATGAAAATGGCAGAAAATAAATTTGTAGCAAGGTTAGAGCACATTGGAGACAAACAAATAAATGCTATGGTAACAGTGGCAGCGTGCAAGCTCTACATATAAGCGTGCATCGGGACTCGGCATTCTCAAGTCTTTCAATAAACACTCACACACTCTTCTCCCCAATCTGGCCTCGTTTGCTAAGCCGACAGAGAGAGTGTGCGCTAGCATGTGAAAAAAAGAAAAAAAGCTTTCCTATCAAACGGCTCAATTTGCTGGTAGTAACATTTCATGAAGTGACTGAGCAGCAGGAGGATAATGATGGTCTTAGAAGATGTGATTGGTTCATAAAGAAACTGGATGGAGAGAGGTGACCGGCTCCGGGAAGATGAGCGTGGATGAGTACCGTGAACATGGGCTCTGTGGGCTGATTTACCGTCCGCATTCTCACAATGCTGAAAACACAAACTGTTGCATGTCATCTCCCTCGTCTGTCTCTCTCTCCCTTCTTTTCAGTCCGTCTGCACTGTCCAATAATGTAAAAATTATCTTAAAAATAACACCTCATTTAACAGTAATACAAAAGTTTGGCGACGAGGAGTAGAACTGTTTTTGCTGGGACCAGCCAAACAAGTTTGATTCAAATATTGAAGCAGTATAACGGAGATAAGCTTGACACGTGAAATGAATTTGTTCTCCCATGTGAACCCTTTGATTTGTTCACAATGTTAACACTTAAACAGACCACACCATGTATCCTCTGCTTAGCACCAGGCTTCAGGTCACGTGATGGCCTCAAGAAACAACATTCCGTCTTCTGTTCATGCACATAACGTCCAACAGTGAAAACCAAAAATCTGTTATCAATACTGATGGATCCATAGACTCCATGTTACTTTATGTCTTTGTCACCGTTAAAGATCGCTCTCTAAACCTCGGACCCGTTCATGGCACGTACAGGACTACAGAAAAAACCCAAATACTGCGACATGTACAGCGACGACAGTGAAGCTGCAAAAACAAAAGGCATGACGGGAGCAACCATCACATGAAATGAGAAGGACATAAGCACGATTTTTAGAAATGTCATCGTCGGTCTAATATCAATGTCAAAAGCTAGGAGTGAAGCGGTACTTCAGTTTCATTCAGGATTTCACATATCGTGGACATGATGCAGAACAACCAATTGTTTTTTGAGATGTGATTACTGCTTTCCCCTTTTTTGTGTTGAATGGAAAATGAAATCATTGCTGGCTTGAACTCGTCATGGAAACATGGAAACAGTTTAGATGAACTGTTTGGATCATCTGAGAGACTGTTTTGGATTTTCGTCTCTCAAAATGGATATGGTTTGGTGTTGAATGTCTGACATGACGGGATAACCAACCTCTGGACAAGTAGAATATAGGCATAATATTGGCAGATGGGCGTATTTAGATTGTGTTTATATGTGCATGCACGTATGTTGTGTGTTATGATGGAGGGGCTCAGAGGCTGCAAAGAGGAGGCGACTGTTCCTCAGACGAGAAGGTGGACTGGTCCAGATGTGATGACGGACCAGTAAAGGACTCCTGGCTGTCCAATAGGAAGCCTGGGTTTAGCTAAGGGGTGGGCTCAGGTTCAGCGGGGGTAATCTCTGCCAGGGCCAGTGGCTGTGAGCAGAGAGACAGAGGAAGGGGGGCATGTCCAATGTGTCAGAGGAAGAGGAGGAAGACGAAGAAGGATGATCTGTAAGGGACTGGTTCTGGGATTCAGTCACAAGTGGGGAAGGAGAAGAAGATGATGGAGTGTAGGCCAGGTGCTGGGGAATAGAGGGAACACCAGAGGAGGAGGAAGAGGAGGAGGACATTTCTCCAGCTGACATGGCAGGTCCATTAACTCTCTCCTGCTCTCCTGTTCCCCCCTCCTCCTCCTTCACATCATGAAGAGTGTCATCTTTCTGCTTCTTATCTGCTGCAGCTTCTTCCTGCCCTGCAGGGCTCTGATTGGCTGCAGGGGCTTCTTGGTTGGTGGTGGGTGATTGGCTCTTGAGTTGCGAGTGACAGAGGGGGCATGTCTCCTGGACATAAAGCCATTTCTTCAGACAGCCAGCGTGGAAGAAATGACTGCATGGAGTGATCACAGCACTGTTCATGTCCTGGAAGGAATGAGCACAAAAACACACAGCCTGATTATTATGTTTCCAAACCACTCTGCTCTATGTGAAGATGTATCGAATCATATTGCACATGAGCCGAGCGTTAACTTGCAGCCTGAAGTTAAACCTGCAGTAGGCAGAATATTTTTGGCCTCATTGGACAAAAATTCCATAATGATCTTTCAGCAAATTGTAATTCAAGTGTTCTGAGAGAAAACCAGACTTCTGCACCTCCTCATGGCTGTTTTCAGGGTTTAAAGAATCTAGGCTGAGACTGGAGACTTTGACCAATCACATGTTTCTTTCAAACGTTTCCAGAAACATCTTGTAGTTACTGTTTAACTGAGAAATGAGACAGTTTGCTCCAACTGGTGGGCGGTGCTTCGTATTTCCTCAACTTATGTCAACATGGCTGCCGGGTCACAAACTTTTCTGCTTAGTTTGACCATTTAAACTGACTTCATGAGACAACGGCAGACTCTCGCTCATCTCTGATTGGTTGTTTTCCTCCGGTCTGTGAAATCCTGCAGATGCCACTAGGAGCTCCAGAGGACACAGAGGAACATGATTTTTTTCAAATTACCTGTCAGGATATAGCGACCATTTTATAAAAATAACTACTTTTAATCATATTTGCTCCAATTCTACGCTCTGCTGCTCTAACTCTTGGCCATGCGCTCCCTCAGTTCATACCTGGTAGCAGATAGCACAGATGTCGTTGTACTGTTCCAGCTGTGAGTTGCTGGCCGTGGGCAGGCTTTTGATCTTATTTACAGCATCTCTCCTGAGCAGGAAGCTCTGCCAGCCCAGCTGGGCTCTGAGCCAGACGTTATAATACGAGTGGACCAGGATGATGGTGCTGCCCATCACGCTCCACTCCCCAAATACCGTCTCTGACACGCCGTAGCACACCACGCACACCGCAACCTGGCAGGGGAGGAAATTAAAAAGAGAGGAAGAGATTATGTCAGTGCCATAGAAGCAATACTGTATGTCAACAATGCCACTGCCTGTTCCCCTGTGCTCCCTTAGATTACTGTATATTAGGGCTGTGCAATTAATCAAATTTCAATAACAATTTTGGCTTTCAACAAATTATGAAAACATGAAAACTGACCCAAAACGATTAATGTGCTGCATTGATGATGCTCTTGTTTTGTATTGTGTTATAAATCCAGCGTACCCCTTTCCTTTACAGTGGTGCACTTTCACCCACTCAACGGGTCAGGGACAGCCGCTCGGTGTGGGAGGATACCCTCATGGAAACTCTTCCCTATTTTCTCCATGGTGGTGCACCATGCCTGGCTCTAGGTTGGCTTGTTAAGATCTGGGGTGACGGTGATGCTATACAGCACCCCTCGCCTGAATCTCACTACTTGGTGCTCGATGTGGACTCTCTCCCTGCTGTCAACTGCTGCAGACTGTCCTCACTGTGGCGATGTCAGTGACCCACCTGACCTGTCTTGAAACGGAGACCCCGTCTTGTTTACCATGCTTTGTGGGTATGACTTGTTTTACCGTGTCTTCACCATTCTTATCTCTACAACCAATGTCTTTAAAATTAAACACAACAGTTGAGAAGATCACAAACTTCTATGTACATCTAGCCTCTTTTTTATACTTTAATTGCAAATTACTCATTAATTATACATCTACAATATATGCAATATTTGCAATGGTATATTTGCAAAATGCATTGCTTTTTTCCCCTTTCCTCCCTGTATTTTATACACACAGTGGTACATTCACAACAGAAATAGAGTGAAATAAATCAAAGAGTAAATGGATAATAATGTGTAATAAGATAAGATAAGATATTCCTTTATTGGTCCCACAGTGGAGAAATTCACATAATAATGTGTATGTAGATTTACATATACAGTAGATACAAACACACACATACCCATGCACATCCACATACATATGTATAGCTCATATGCATATGCTTATGATACATGCATATGTATCATATGCATGTACATGAGGCAAAAGCGAACCATGCACAGATTTTCTTTTTCTGTGCCATTCTAAAACATTTTGGCATTCAGCCATAACAAGCAATAGGGACATCTTTAACATGACAGAAGCGTTGAACCCAATATTTATCTTTCTTGGAAAATCCCATCGAGCCTCTTAATTTTGCTCACGAAGTGCACCAGATTGATGAATTTAACTTTAAAATGTAGGCTACATAATTTTCTCTCTAAACGCATAATGTTTCGAAAGTCAAGTAATGATGTTAAATAATTAACTCAATATTGACTGAAATAACTGAGATTATGATTTTTGCCATAACTGAAAAGCCCTACTGTATACTGCGCATGTGTGACACTCACCAGGAACTCCAGCAATCTGTACGTCCCGTTGACACAGTAGATAACTTCATCCATGTTCTCTACTGGAGCTTTTCGAAACTCCTCCACCATGAAGAGAACATAGATCAGCAGAGTGCCGAGGACCTGGGGTGACGGAGGAGAGTAATAAAAAGCTGGTTCAGTCGTAAAGCTAGATTGAAGATACTGGAATCATATGAAACTAGAAAAGCTGAGGAATTGTTACCAACCATGTCATGCTAGCTTGTCCAAAAGGTGTGTGTATAGGTATAGTGTAGTATAGGTGTGAGTACTTTTAATAGAATGCATTTCCTCTGTGTGTGTCAGCTTTTGTGTTACCTGCAGTGATGTAAGGATGGAGGACGAGATGATGATGAGTAGCCAGAAATCCATGTGGAAGAACTGACAGATCATATAGGCCATGTAGGCTGGAAAGATCAGCAGGAACAGACACAGAGACACCGCTCTGAAGTGCTTCCACAAACTCCTAAAGGACAGACAGACGATCAGCTTCATCTATACCAACGTGAGCTGTCAAAGTTAACGCCATAATAAGGCGTTAACGCAAATTAGCTTTAACGTCACAAATTCATTTAACGCATTGACGCAACTTGCGATTTTTAGCTTGTAGCGGGGTCAATTTTAAAGCTAGAATAAAGATACTGGTATCATATGAAACTACAAAACTTAGGGAATCCATTGTCACCAACCATGTCACACTAGCTTGTTACAAAAGAGGGTAAATAACGCTCCAAACTTGCACTAAACTTTGGTGAGGAAAAACTGGCATGGACATTTTCAAAGGGGTCCCTTGACCTCTGACCTCAAGATGTGTGAATAAAAATGGGTTCTATGGGCACCCACAAGTCTCACAATGCAATCCCATGCAAATATTTGGGTAGTGACTGACAGCTGTTGTTACCTGTTGGGCTTTAAGTTTGCCATGTTATGATTTGAGCATATTTTCTTTACCGTCACACATTCAGTCTGGATATTTGTCACATTTTAAACAAATAAACTAATGTGATTAGATTTGACCTTTAACTGTGTTGCCAAAACACACAGAGCTTGCACTTGTCATTTTTCTCAGCAGAAATCCATTTTTGAAAGACATGTTGGATTCCATTTATTTAAGATTGAAAATTATAATTGGTAAAGCAAAAACAAATAAAACAAACAAAATAAAATAACAACAATAACAATAATAACAAAATGTATTTTACTTGTCTCTAGATGCTCCCAGGGCCAGGACTATGGGGTCGGCTATCTCCAGCATAGACTGCAGGATGGAAGCAACAACAATGAAGAGGATGATGGAGAGCAGGAAGGCTCGGTGGATGACTTGAAGCTCGATGAGGCCGGTCTGGACAGCGAGGATCAGCAGGGTGATGCCTTCTGTCATCCCCCTGCACAGACGGACAGGAAACAAACATCGAAAGTAATTAAAGGTGTAGCCACATACCAACGGACACCCTGGACAAACCAGCATACACAGACAAATGCGCTCACTGACCTGTGCATGGTGTTGTCATTCATGAAGGCTCTGTAGCCTTGCAGGTAGAACTTGCAGAGTGTGAGGACCCCCAGAGCGATGAAGGAGACGGTGAAAACCAGACCCAGCAGTGAGTATGGTGTACTACAACATTCTGCAATACTGAGGACATGGAGGGAGGAGAGAGAAGAATAGTTACAAGATGAGGCAAATACACAACAAACAAAATGAGAACAGCCATTTTATATTCCATGCTTAGAGCGACCGATTTCTGAAGTCTGATATAAGGATAGTATGGAGCAGGATAGAGCTAATAGCGATTAACCAGCCAATCTCCCTGCCACCCCACGGAAACAAAATTCAACATTGTCACTAAGTAAATCAATACATACATCTGGAAGTGAGTTTTTGATTTTTTTCTGTCGACTACTTTTGCATTCACATTTTTAATATGACCACCAGGATTACTTCTGTTGTGCATCATGCTACACTGTTAAATGCTTCTCTTACAAACCATTCATCTTTGTGCATATTCCCAGGGGCAGGATCCTAAAATGTGTGATTTTAGTTCATGAATGGCTGGTTATGTAGCTGGATTATTGGAAGAGAGAATGCCAAATTGCAAAGTGAGTTAAAGTAATAGTTGAATGATTTCTTTTCCTCCTTGTCTGCCTGCCTCGTATTGTAGACAAAGAGCTGAGAGTATTGTATATTCAGGAGATAACTATTGTGGGGAGAAAACAGGTCAGATATGACTGGAATACCACTTTTCTGCTTGCTGTAAAAATCAGCTGTTTTAGCCTATATTTTCTAACGCTATTGCCAGAATAATGCGTTAAAAATGTTTTTCATGGGGTGGAGAATTGCTTTATGAAATAATTATCTCAAACTATCTAAATGATAAATAGGCCTATCTAAAATGGAATTTAACGTCTGCCATGTATTCATGGCTGAAGTGCCAGAGCTCCCGCCCCCTCTCCCGGTCTTTAAGTAGGAGTAGCAGTGCTTCATGGGGTCTTTAACAGTTGCTTAGATTATGATCAGAAGTTAATCACATGTATACAGATATTTTTCAACAAAAATGGCCCTCATTATGTGTACGTAGCCTCCACACAAAGCAGTAATGCACGTCACTGCATGACCGGTGATGGCTGTGCAGCCATCGGCCACTAGCGGAGCCCAGCTCTACTGATAACATTAACCTGCTAATATAAAAAGCACACTCTGATATACTGATGTACAATCTATGATGTCCCACTCTGTCTTACCAATGCTATGGTCCTACCTGGTAAGAAAGAGGAAAAGGAGCCTCTCCCTTGAGGTAGGCTGGTCTCTGGTGCTGAAATAGGAGTAGATCTGCAAAGCGAACAGCAGTAGCCAGAAACACATGAAGAGAACTGGAAGGACCAGCTGGTTCCACAGAGACATACCCAAAGCTAGCAGCCCATAAACTTCCACCACCTGGAGGACAGAGGGAGATAGATCCAGAGATGGACAGCATGAATAATACATGTGAGGAAGTCTCTCAGTGATTACTGTAATAAAAACTGAGAAAGCATGCAACCTTTGGCCACGAAACTTGTTTATTACCTGAGCCAGCTCCCTGTAGGCAGTCTTGGCCAGGTTGTATGGTACCAACAAGTTAGAAGCCAGGAAGTAAATGACCTCCAGGCCTGTGAAGATCATGGAGAACTTATTGATGAAGACGATGGTCTCCAGTGGGACCAGACACAGTCTGGCCACCAGAGGGAGGAGGTGAGCAGAGAAAAGCCAGATCCTCTTGGTCTGCATCACACAGGAACATAGCGTACACACCACCAGCTGACCTGAAAGAAGATGCACGTACACATGAACCACTTTCAAATTTTGTGGCTTTAATCTTCTCCCTTCTGTTTGCAGCAGTATATACCTTTGTCACTGTAACTGTTATCTTTGCTTTCTCAGGCTTTCATTGTGCAGTGAAATCAGCACTCTGTATTGTCCATTTATAGCACAGGAGACTATCTACTCTCCACTAAGATGAAACCAGCTTCTATGAACCCAGGAACATAGGAGTTTGTAACATTTTCAATCTCAACAGGGACCAGCTTTCACAGCACTTGGGGTAGAAGATGGTGATCAGTAAGATTTATGCTAAGAGTGGCCAGGTGACCTTAAAGAGAAGCTTTTTTATATATTAAATTGGAACAGAGGAAGAGCATCCTTTGAGCTCAGAAAGGAGCTGCTGAACTACATCCACCTGCCTATGTTTGGGATTTGTGCAGGATGCAGTCCATGGTTCGACATGGATACTGTACAAGTGTGTGTATTATACCTATGAGCGCAGTAGTGAATCTGTTCATGGAGAGAGGTTCCAGGTAGACAGGTCCTTCATGGCCAGACTCCAGTTCACTGCGGACATAATCCCTGACAAGGAGAGGTCAAAATAATGAATATACAGAAGATCTACTGTAACTTACAGTATTGTACACCACTGAGCAACAACTCAACACTAAGATTTCTAGACATTCATCTCAACTAGCAGAAGGAAAACTCATACTAGTTGTTGATATATTTTCTGGGTAAATGCATTGGAAAAAATATAATACCGTACAGTGACCGCTCACTAAAGGCTATGGTGCCCTTGTAAATCCAACAATGACAACAAGCCATTATAACTGGCAGTGTGTCATACATTTATGTTGTATACCTGACAGAATATAACCATTAGGGCTGCACCATTAATCGAATATTAATTGCGATCACGCTTTGGACTTCCCATTATTAAATGAACAAGATCGACTGTGATACTGATGTTTAAAGTGTGTGCTCTGCCATAGAAAACTCAGCTGGATATCAAATGAAGCACGATGAATATGTTATGGCTTCACTTTTGGGGAGCTGTCATGGCACTGTGTGTGCACCCTGCAGTGGCAACCGATGAAAAACTTTCCTGAATGTTGCGGATGCAGTTCAGAGTGAAACAGCAATATACTGAGAGATGGCCGTTTGGTGTGGGAGGATCCTCTCCCTGGTGCCAGCTGGCCCTTGCCATGTGTACTGTGACTAGCTCTAGGTCGGTTTGGAAACGCCCGGAAGGACGGCGGCCCGTGGCTCAGACGGTGAGCTTTATAGCATCCATCGCCCAGACGTCGCTGCTTCCCGGGATCACGGACTTAATGCTCGTTGCACCCTCTCTCTCTACAGGGATGGACGGGGCTCCTGGAGTGACTTTCAACCAGAGAAAACTGTCCTTGGTGCTTGTTTGCAACGATGTCGACAACCCACCCGACCCATCTTGAAACACGGAGTCTGTCTCATAAGTTTTTTTGCCTGTAATCTCCATTCATATCTATACAGCCATTGTGTTTATGATTAAATTAAGGGCACAACATTGCTTAGCTAGCCTCTTAGTTTAGTTCTGAAAGTGCACCAGACTGAAGCATTTAACCTTAAACAGTGGTGCAGTGGTTAGCACTGTTGCCTCAAAGCAAGAGGGTTGCAGGTTTGAATTCTATGTGAAGTTTGCATGTTCTCCCCATGTTAGTGTGGGTTTTCTCCGGGTTCTCCGGCTTCCTCCCACGTTCTAAAGACATGTAGGTTAATTGATGACTAAATTGCCCGTAGGTGTGAATGGTTGTCTGCCTCTATTAAGGGTGGAATGGTTCATAAAAGTCACAGTTCGGTTTGGTACATTTATGGTACAGCAAGGAGGCCAATTTCTAACTTCAATTTAAACATGCATTTCATTTATTTGGCAAAATAAGATGACAACTGTCTTCACAACAGTAGGCTAACATAAGGAACAAAACACTAGTTCATTGTCATATTTTATGGCTGGACTTCTGATATAAAAGAAAAGGGCCACTGTGTTATTTAAAAAGAATTAATAAATAAAAATAAATCAACAAAAAGTGCAGAATCAGGTTAGCAGGACTAGAGCTTGTTTAAATAACAGTAACATACTGTATACTAAGCCAGCACCATATGAGGAAAATCTGCAATGTGTAATAACACTGCTCAATATTGCAATGATGATATGACTTGTGATAAATAATTCCTCCTGTCCTCTGTCCTCCTCCCTCTGCTGATGTGAACCACTACAGGTCCCGCTGGTAGAGACAAGAAGCTGCTTTGTCTCAGCCAGATGATGAGTTTACTACTAAGTTTACTACTGTACCCCGCCTGCAATGCCCAATGCCAGCTGGCCCGCGACCCCTAACGGATAAAGCGGTTGCAGATGGATGTATGTGATGAATGCATGTGAGTATTCCTGTGTTTTTTCATATTATGTGTGAAAAAAAATACTGCAATGTCAGTTTTTTCCCTAACATCAAGCAGACCTAATTTGTAAATTAACAGGAATGTAGCAGAGCATGGAAGTGAAAGCAGTGCTCTGTCTATTTACATGTGAAAATGCAATCAAAATTTGTTGTCACTAAAATCAAAGAATAATCCTGATAAATTATTGTGCTCTTATGGCCATAATTGTGCAGCCCTAATTACTACCCAGACTTGAAATGTCACTGTTACAAGTGCATATCAGATCTGGAAATAAAATCAGGTGCATGTGTGTGTGTGTCTACCTTGAGACTTGGTGACCAGCAAACAGCAGCAGGGCCGTAAGGACATACAGGTAGAGTTTAACCAGGTGCTGACGAGGCAGAGTCAGGAGCACCAAGCTCAGTATGTAACCTGTAACATAGTCAAACATGCACACACACAACCGGTAAGAGACAATCAAAAACCAAAACAAAAACCGCATAAAGTAAAAAGCAACACATGCAGTATAAAAGAATCGCTGTTGCTTCCTGTTTGAGGACCAAACTGTGTTTTCAACCCAATAGTGATTTACTTAATGTGTGTGTGACAAAAGTTTCTTATGTAATTGCAGGCAGCTATTTTTAACAGTCAATCAAACAGTCACTGCTGCCAATAGGGTTATCGCATGACAATTTACTTCAAAAAACCTGCCCAGAAAAACTCCTCAGTGCATAGCAACAGTTACTTTGGTTTTACTGCCTCTCTCCCCCTTTTATTCTGTCTGTCCACCCACAGCACTCATCAGCACATACCAAGCCTACTGGCTCATTAACCAACTGTAGCAAAGTCTGACAGCACACACGCAGACATAAAAACACACACACAGACAACTCAACACTGTGTTTGTCTGTTTTCTTTTAGCTAGGTCAAATCACCATCAGACTGCTGAGTCATCTTCACTGTCACATCACTGTTACTGTCTTTCAGTGCTTCTGTGTCACTGGAAATACACTTGACTGGCTCCCTGTGTTGCAGAGCCCTTGTTTAATGTCTTCATGATTGGCTCTGTGGCAATCTGGCTCAAGGGTGTTTTCCATGTGGTGTGCTCTGGGATGGTAGTCCGTCTCAAAAGGATGTTGTTGCCCTATTGTAAATTAAAAACACTTTCACCAAATTACTTGGACCACATGATTAACAGCAGCTAAAAAAGACCAACACTACACTTGTAAACCTATTACTGATCACAAAACTGGCGATCGTCCAGTTAGAAGTTAAAAGGGACACAGCTTGGAAGAGTGTTTTTAAAGCCACATTTCGCCACACTTTGGGAATATGTTCATCACTTCACTACCTTCACCACTGAGGTTACATTTCAGCAGAATATGTCAATCAGTTATAGATTTCTGTAAAACATGGTGGATGAATGCACTTTGACACAAGGGAGAACCATTGTGGTGAACCAAAAATGGGACTTCCACTACACTGGAAACCACTAGTGATCACATCTGTCTGGGTCAAGTTGATCACTATTTGCACATGATTATTTTAACTGAATCTTTGTGGTTGTGCACCATTTCTCATGCAGATTACTATCTAATTGGTGTTTGCATATTCACAGTAATGAAACGGACTGCTTCACTATTCACTGGCTCGCTTTTTCTGCCCATTGCCTCACCAAGAGTGAGATATTGTCGTTTATAGCCAGCTCTGCAGCGCGAGCATGCATGCAGATGAATGGCGTCCCTTTGGCGGGGCTCCTCGGTTGCTCTCCCGCCAGCGGCGTGGAGGGAGACAGGAGCTGGTCTGCATGTGTGCCGTAGAGCTGGTTGAGGATCGGAAAAAGTTTCACTTTGGGTGCAGTACTTGACTAATCCACTTGATGCGGCTGCTTTGTCTGTATCCATTCGTTTTTCATACAGAGATAACTTTCCTTTTCCTGTGGTGATTTCAATGTGCACATGGCATCAACCTCAGGTATCCAGCCGGAACGCAGACCATAAAGCAAAGTAAGGGAGTAAAGTAAAAAGCTTACAACAACTTCAATTAACGTTAATCTAATGTACTTGTACATTACTAAATGTTTTTCCATATGTTGACATGTATGAAAACATCCAAAAGTAACACTGTAAGCAGAGTACTTGATAAACTATACGTAAATTATTAAACAATGTTTGTATAGGAATAACTCTGCCCCAAACTATTTAATCCATAAGTGGCTGATAACTGCATTGCAAGACTTACACAAGATGTGCATTTTAGCTTCACTGTATTGCTAAGACATACATACTTTATCATTATTATTATAAATTCTTATTGCTAAGTATACAGGTGTTAACTGCTCTTTGTTCTCTTTTTGTGAAGCTTTTGACTGGCAGGTGAAGATAAACTTCAGTGCATGGGGAATTGGTCAAACAAACATTGCAAAAAATTGGAAAACGGTTCCGTGTTGATGAAGGTTGGCACTCTCAGAAAGCATTTTTCCTGGTTATTTTTCCAAGTAATTTTGCTGTTTTCTTGCTCCAACCAAATCTTTTTTTTTTTCTGTCTGTTTGACAGTGCTACCTACACACTTGACGCTGGTCTGACACTAATTCTGACTGGCACAGCTGACTCACACTGCCAGAATGCCACTGCAAGGGCAAGAACCGCACAGCTGGGGGCGGCAAACTGTTTTCAGTCTGCAATGATCTTTTATTTAATTTTACCAACGGACAAATCAGATAGTTTTGGTCACACTCAACTTGCTGTCGCGCCAAAAAATCCCTCCTGACTGTCCTGATATCACAACAAAGCACAGCCACGTGGCTTACTGCCTACCACCATGTGTGTGCATTCTGAAACTGACTGAGTTGGGTACAGCGGGGTGACTGTTGATTGGGGAAAAAAAGGGAAAGAAATCATGCAAATCCAACCAAGGTAACATCGGGACATTTGGCTCTTAACCGACTGATAAAGACCAGCGGAACAGGAGCCGCTTTAGCTGATAGCCCAGTCAAACAGTCTACACAAAACAGGTCATAAAATTGACAGTCCAAAAGCTATGGCTCTGGTACATATGGTACATTATCAAATGTGTAAAATGCTATGTAGTAAGAGCATTTGTTTCACAGTTAACCTATAAGAAGTGTTAATACAGGTGTAATGTATTTGTACTGGATTAGACTGTGTGTGTTTGAGTTTGTGAGCCACCAACACTGACCTACGTAGTGCAGGTAGAGTGCCAGGTATTTGTACTGGAACAGGGGGTTGTTGGAGAGGCTGGAGCGCTGGATCTTCTGGAAGAAGGAGCTGACGTCCCAGCGGTACAGGACATCCAGCAGCATGATGCTGGGAACACGCAGACCCACATTGAGCACCGCCTCTACACGGTCCTTCACTGCCATGGCCTCAGCTTAACCTCTGATCGGCAGGCAGAACTGACCACTAAGACGGGAAGTTAACAGTGGGTGCACTGCGGAGAAAGAGGGACAATGCACAAAAAGACATTTAACAGGATGCAAGGGGGATTGGAGGAAAAAAAAAAAAGAAAGCCAACCAGCAGCAAAGGAGGAGAACTCGGACTCTGTCATCCACAGGCAACAGTGACTGCATGTAAAACACACAAACTGTCAACTATTCTTTTACCTGAAAGTATTTTTACTTCACTGTAAAATTTTATTATGGCTGGCTGAGTGGCAGTAAAGATAAACTACACAGAAACAGCCAACATTTTCCTGCATGTGGCAGGTGGGTAGTGTTAAATTCACACCCGAATAACAAATATCAATATATTATTTTTGTATATAAATCTACTTGCAGAATCATTGAAAACAACATTAAAACTTACACAAATGACACTTATTTGGCAAACGGTTTTAACATTCATTGAGGTCGTGGATAAAAGTTTGCAGGATATGAGAGACCAAAACTATACAAGCTATTTTAGTTGCACTGGGGGCTTAAAAATTAATAATCACAATGTTTTATATTGTTAAAAAAAACACTTTTGAGAAACAGATCTGTAAAGAATGAACGGACATCCATAAAATGACTGTATCAAACACTAGTATAAGAAGAAACTCAAGCACTGATATAATGTTAATGGCATTAACAAATATGTTTCAAGAAGTGAAGTAATGGTGACAGTTAGCTCATCTTCAGGTAATATTGATAAAACTACACAACTGGGTAACACATATTTTCTCACTTTCTGGAAATAATCATCATCATCACTCATGTCAGATATGTCACTATTCATGTTGAACTTGGTATTACAAGTTGGTGCTAAAATTACGCTGTACTGTGCTGAAATGATTACCACCTGTATCAAATTCACAAAGTAGGCACTGCTTTCCTGATGTTTTTGTGTGTTTGTGCACGGTGCATCTGTCAGGTGAGGTAGTCAACAAAACCAAACACTGCCTGATACAGCTCAGCTTGGTTTTTGACTGTCTTCCTGCCCTCACTTATGTGTGTCATGTTCCTCTCTGTGGCTCACTCAGGAATGCAGGAAACACAACCCTGGGAAAACAGCTATTCAGCCTCCAAAATCACATTATTCACTACAGACTCATTGGTTGTGTCCGTTCCACACTAACATGCCATTAAGTACATAGTAAAGTACTTTACTTACTTAAATATCCCATAATGCAATCCAGTAGTGGTCTGACAACATTCATAACAGATGCTGACGGACAACTCTATAACATCAATAACACTTCAATTAACTGCAAGTATAAGATTCCACTTTGTTGGGCGTAATATATATTGTAAATTAATTCAGAATTTGATTCTCATAAACTGCTGTTTTGGTCACATGAGCTTGGCTCGGGTTACCATGGTTACACCCTCTCCGAGCGGCAAGGAGGCTCTTAGGAAGTCCATCCATCCATCATCAACCGCTTATCCCGTTAGGGGTCGCGGGGGGCTGGAGCCGATCCCAGCTGGCATTGGGCGAAGGCAGGGTTCACCCTGGACAGGTCACCAGTCCATCGCAGGGCACATAGAGACAGACAACCATTCACGCTCACATCCACACCTACGGGCAATTTAGAGTCATCAATTAACCTAAACTGGATGTCTTTGGACTGGAGGAAGCCGGAGCACCCGGAGAAAACCCACGGTTACTCAGGGAGACCATGCAAACTCCACACAGAAGAGTCCCAAGCCGGATTCAAACCTGCGACCCTCTTGCTGTGAGGCGAGAGTGCTAACCACCACGGCTGCTCTTAGCAAGTGACAATGTAAATTGCTGCAAAGTGCGTCTGAAAAGACACACGCTACTGTTTATTCACACAAAAGTATGTCTTCGGACACACTGAGTAGTAACTTGCGTACTTCTGGAGAACTTCCTTGCCTTGTAACAATGGTGACCCATGCCAGCTTCATGTGACAACATGATGATTTATGAGAATCATAAAGTTTTAACTAATTTTAAAACTATATCATGCCTAGAAAAGTGAAATTGAACTGAAGCGCTATTGACATTACAGAGCCGTTCGTCAACGTCTGTTATAAACGTCGTCACTACTACTGTCACTCATGATACTGCAATTTCTAACTTCAATTTAAAAAAAAAAATATATTGATATTCAACACCATTTCCGATACCTCGGGGGAAAAATTCAGGGCATCAAATTTTTATCAAAAGATATGTAACAGTGGGTGTGTCAACTCGCTGAAGAGAAAGCACAGCTGGTACCTGTATAATCGATACTGCGGAAAATTTATTTTGAAATTGTTTAAAATATTCAGCATTGATATTTCTCGATACTTCAGTATTTTTGTAGTCACTACTTTATGGCATTATGGGACATTTATGCTGACGTAGTGTCTATCATTTGCATGCTGTAAAATTTCACCAGAAATAGCATACAATTTGAATAATTCTGGTATCATGCTAAGGTTTCAGACACTTACTACTACTATACTGTTTTAGCATACAAAATAGCATGTAATCTAGAATACGATATAACTGCCGATATCACATGGCTTTGTTGAATACTCGATTCTGATTGGTCAATCACTGCGTTCTGCAGTCTGTTATTTCTTTATAGCAGACTGCTGCTATGTATAATGGATGAATGCAGTCCTGATGTCAGACACTGGCCATTTTAGTGTCAAATTATTGATTTCTTAGTGGTGAAATGAGTGTGAATTAAAACACCTCAAGGCGATGCCAGTTTATTTCACAGAGGTGACCAGCTTGCTGTACATATTTCACAGTTTTCACAATTCCAAAAGTAAGGCTATACACAGTACAGTATATAAAGGCTTGATAGTGTGAGAAATGGCTATGTGAAGAACTGCTTCACCCACAACTATGATCTACATAGTCAAATCTATCAGTCTATAATTAATCCACAATTAAGTTCTTTTTGCTTCCACATACTGACCAACTACAGAAAACTTAAGATGGGCACTGCACAAAGACAAGTAATCATGAAATAAACTAAGTAGGAATACTCATTTGTTTTTCCGCAGGTGCGACTCCATGTCAGGCTTGATAAATTAGGCCCACTTGCAAAATCTGCTTATTCACATATAAAGTATGCTTTCTCAGTTTTTCACACACTGTTCTCTTTTTTATTTTATTATTTTTAATAAATACCTGACAAGGACTGCTATATTTGACTTCAGGACATCTCTGACATGCTGAAAAGCAAACCTTTTTTTCTGTATTAATTTTGATATTTTTCAAATTAAATGTCCCTTGGAGTGTATGATTCAACTTTTTCCTATGGTCTTTAAAAACAAGTTAACAAAAATCTCAATAAATCATAATACTGAATCAGCACCAAAGTATCGTGATAGTATTGAATCATGAGGTAGGTGCATCGTTCCTGCCCTAGTATATTCACAGTAGAATAACGGGGAATTTATGATAATAAATTACGATAAATGAATAATGCTAACAGTGAAGGAAATCTGATTTAAAACAGAAGAGGTCCTACACTTTAGTCAGAAATGTGTTGCTCATTCCACCTCAAGCATCTGATGTGGCACTTAAAAGACAAGTTTCCAATCACGTTACGATGCCCAGGACTACTTCAAACTTGAAAATAGCAGAGTTTCCATCCATTACTCTTCCTGCATCCCGGGACTGGACCCTGATGACTTACATAACAATGAATTCACCACGACTATCGCTGGCCAGAAAGAGATCACTTCGCAGAATCCGAGCTTATATAATGCGACCGTCTACCACTGTATTTTTTTTATCTGTCCTAGCCTAATCCATTTACAGCTATAGGACATGGTGTGGTTGGATTTAGCCTAAATGGGTGTATTTCTGCCATAGGTCGCTTTACTGAAACATCGCCACAACAAACCTTACGGATGAGTGAGTGCTGCATCGACTGTGGTAGCGCTACGCCATGAACTCTAGTAACCCCTCCGTCTCGACGGAAGAAAGAAAATCTCTTAGCTACGCCGCAGAAAGCTGCAACACTTTGCTAACTAAGCTGGGTAGCATTGCAGTATATGACAGAGAAGTAAAAAGCTTCGGCTTCTCTGCGGGTGTGATGTGTCAAGTTGGTAATATAGCTATAACAGTGTACGTGCGGTGTAGAGATGATGAGGTGCATCGAGCAGGCAGCAGGCATGGTGCCAACAATTCAAGCTAACGCAGTTAGCTAGCATCGCTGTCAGTTAGCTAGCTACTGTCAACAACCAAGCTCACTTCAACACAACCGGAAATAAAAACATACCCCACGCTTTAGCTCGGTTCTAAGCCACCACTTTAGACACCACCGTCCACACACGGTCTCATAAAAGCAGATATATTTTGTAGCAGAAACTGCTTCCCCTCTAAGTCCAACTGTAGCTTAGCTAGCTAGCTAGCTAGCTAACAGAGTGGGGACGTTACATCCTGAGCTAGCTATGATGGCGCCGAGCCAAGACTAATGTGAAAAAAAGATAACTTACATTTCAAGGACGACGTTCGCAGTATGTACAATGGTTTCGGGATGCTTTTCGGGTCGGATATCGACCATTTTAACTCGGCACCGCCCGAGTTCCCGGTCCTCTCGCTGGAAGCGCCTCACGCTCAAAGGATGCGGCCGATCCGCTCATCTCATCTAGCAGCCATTACCCCGAAGTACCGAGGAGGATGTACTGGGCATGCGCAATACAGTCTGTCCCATTAAATCGTTTGGCCCCGATTATACCAACACTGGAAAGTAAAGCTAGTTTGGCCCCTACAAAATACACTTTTATCTTTATGATGCATTATTTTGCTTACTATGTCGTACCAGTTGTATTCTTTTAATTGTGAATGTGATCAGTTTTACGGGTGAGATGGGTGGGTGGAGGTCAGTCACTGGGCTGTAGTGTTGATAGTTAAATTCTAGGCAAAGGGCATTGTAATATTGTTACTGTGTTGGTGATAGTCTACCAGTTTTCACTTGTTGTATGCACTGGCAGATTAACTCTTTTCCACAAAAAAGTTATTTAGTACCATGTGTGAAAACATACTAGGAATATTACACAGGCCATGGGTACTCATGAGGCACTGGCAAAAACACATGAAGACAGTCTTTACTCAAAGAAATATCTCAATTTAGGGTTTTTCATTTGTAGATCTTTCATCATGGCATTTTTTCAGCTACTGTGCTTTATATTTTTGTGCCCTGCGATCATGTTTTCTCTCTGACATTTTGCTGCTACTCTGTCCAGTAGCAGTGAAGTATTATTTGAACCAGGTGCCAGGATCATAAGGTCAGATGACTGGGTAGATGTGTCCCATCTACCCAGTCATCTGCTTAATTTTTTATTTTTCTTTTGGGCCATAGGGTCAAGGTTTTTCATTTCTCTGAAGTATATTTAAATAATTAAAAGTAATCTGGTCACATACAAATGTGGTGCCCCTAGACTGCAGCCTAGGCCAGCCTTTGTATTAATCCACCCCAGACTGTATGTACTGTAAGTGTGCAGATTTGTTCTTTCATTATACAGTATATTTTAATAGGGACCCCAGGGAGCAGAGTAATCATAACTAATGGGGATCCAAATATACACAAAACACTCAAGGTCTAAATTAACATAGTCAAAGTGGGTTTTAATTAGCCAGTTGGATGCTCTGCTGTCACGTTAAAGCATTGTAATAAGAAAGACGAAAACTGAATGTAAATATGACCCCATTTCATTAACTGGAGTGCCCACATACAACACTCGATCACAATTCAGATGACTTTATTTCACCAGGATAATATCATTTTAAAGTATACTCTCAGTAAACCACTAGTTTAATCGTTTTTACTGCAACTATACTGGTGTGAATTATAGTACATAGCCAGATGTACTCATACTTTTCTGTATACTTTTCAGCATAAGTCTTGAATACTATTACTTTTCTGTATACCTGCCAAGTACACTTAGACTTACCGTACTTGTTGGTATAAGCCAGGTAAACTGAAATATAGTTTTGTGAAGTATATCTCTGAAAAGACATTAAAAGGTGAACTGAAAGCACACTCTTATTTATAATCATAATTATATAAGTTTAAAAGAAGTAAACTAATTGAACCCTTGAATAAATACCTTTTTTTATAAAGGACTTTATACAGCTAATACTACAGTTCTGACTGCAGGACATAAACACTGTTGTACTTCCACCTTGATGTAAAACAAGGATTTGAAGATCTCTTCTGGCACTAGAATACAGCCATGGACAAAGAAAAACAGAGGCCATGACCCGCGACGACATCCTCAACACAGAGGTCGAATTGGCACACTGTCTTTCCTTGACCGCTGAGGCAGGGTCACCTGTCAGTCCTGACTCCAGCTCAGACTGGGGTGAGAGATGTCCTCCACCCGATTCCTATTCCTTCACAGCCGCAGACATCAAAACGGAGTCAAAAATGCACATCCAGCAGCAGATTAAGCAAGCTACCAAGAGAGTGCATGGCAGTGATTCAGAGTGCACCGATAGATGGCCACAACCTGCTTCATTCACAGCCTCGAGCGGTTCTGGAGACAGAGAGCTCTTCATCACTGAGGCAGGGTCAACTGTCAGTATTGACTCCAGCTCAGAGTGCACCGAGGAATGGTCATCACCTGCTTCGTTCACAGTCAGGCTCCTCTCTGAGGCAGGGTCAACTTACACTCTTGACTTCGGCTCAAACTGGCGTCCTCTTCCTGTTCCTCCCCAGCTGCTGAAATTGCTGATACAAATGAATTGTTCATCCAGCAGGAGATTAAGCAGGCTGTTGGGATAATGTTTGATGACGATTCTGCCAGCACAACCAATAAAGCAGCTGGAGACTCCTCCAGTACCACTGGCCCTGCCAGCTGCCAGGAGTCAAAGGCCAGAGCAGCCAAGAGGACTTTGGCAGGAGCCATTAACACTGTGAAATCCTTCCTCACAAGATGAAAAACTTTAGTCCAGAGAAGGATCCAGACACAAGCTGGTGATGACATTACAGAGGTGACAGCAGCTGGAGTGAACCCGGTCAGTGCGTCTCTTCAAGAGACATCCTCCACCACCTCTCCCAGTGCTGTCCTGAAAACAGCCCTGTTCAAAACAGGTTCATGAAGTCATTTCATCTATCTTCCAAGAGGTCTCTGTTTAGAGGTCGCCTCTCCTGCTTTTTTTTCCATTATTTTCCTCTCTGAGAGAGGTCTGAAATAACAAGAATCCTTGTATTTCAAAGTTTGGTCTTTATTGTTCAGAAGCCTCATCAATTGTGAAGTGATGACGCCTCTTCAGGACCAAACAACAAGTCTAGCTGTTATAGTCAGCTCCACCTCAACCAACCACAACAAAATACTGCTCACACATTAATACATCTGTATTAACAACCCTATAGGTGAAATGTAACACTATGAGAGCGGCTATTTGGCCTAACAAGTACTCTCATTTGTTACGTTAAGTACATTTTGTTGATAATACTTCATTGCTTTTACTTGAGTAATATTTGAGTGCAGGACTTTTACTTATAATGGAGTATTTTAATATTGAGGTAATATATGGAGTCTCATAAAACCCACACAAATTCAATGAAGTTCATAAATGACAAGCTGTTTGTAAATGCAGGTTCAATAGTTTGTATATAAATGTAACAGCATCTAAATCTGTTTTTGATGAAACTTTTGTGCATATCAGAAATATATTTGTGATCCTTATTTTTTTAGATGTGGATTTTTTTATACATTTATATACAATGATAACTATTTTGTGTGCATTGAAAAATGTTGTTGTGGACAGAGTCATTTATATATAAATCACAAATTTAATTTGTGGATGTGGCCAGGAGATGGTAGTAAACATCACTTCCTAAACATGGAGGGGAATCCTCAAGGCACTAAATGTTTCATGTTCCTAATTTAGATACTGGGTGGCAAAAGATACATGGTAAGTTTAGAGACAAATTAGTAGCGTAAGCGTGTCTTTGGTAAAAGTCACGTTAGCATGGACAGATGCTGTGGGTTGGCTGACACAGATCCAGGAGAGTTTATCATTTATCCATCGGGTACAGTATTTGGGCATAAACAGAAGCACTGGACAAACTGAAATTTTGATCTGATGTTGGCACTGGAAGAAAAATCAGAGGATCCCTAGGACTCATCCTTCAACCAGAGGGTTGGATCCCTGATTCCTACGGTGTGCATGACAAAGTGTCCTTGAGCGAGACGCTGAACCCCAAGTTGCTCCTGATTATTTCTGAAAAATCTCATTGTGTAAATGTTTTGTGAAAGCACCAGTAGTAGTACTGCAACAATCAATCGAATAGTTGTCATCTCTGATCATCAATTAATTGGGTTGAGACCTTTTTAAAGATATAAAAGTCATAAATTCTCTGATTTCAGCTTCTTAAATGTGAATATTTTGTGGTTTCTTTATTCCTCTGTGACAATAAAATGAATATATTTGGATTGTGGACAAAACAAGACACTGATTGACATTTTTTGCCTTTTCTCACATTATATATATTTATTTTTCTTGAGATGTATGTCAATATACAGCTATACAGCAAATATAGTAGCACAATATACTATTATAAACACAAAAATTAAATAAATAAATAAAAATGAAAAAAACATCAATACGATCCAAAAAACCCCAAAACAAAACAAAAACAAATGACTAAAAAAAAATCGCAAAATGCAATTCCAGTTAAATTTCTTCAGTAATTATCTCATTATCTTTTATTACCTGGTTTCTGATTTAATTATAGGCTACAGGATCCATGCAGGTGGAAAGTGAAAAATGCACAAACGCGTCTCTTGTGCACAATTATGACCAATCAGAAAAAGTCTAAATAGTAATTAAATAAACAACCTGAAAAAATAAGCCTCTCTCTGTGTTTGTTTTAGTGTTTTTTCTTGTTGTTTTCTTGTTTACTTGGCTTTCGTGGAAACTATTATCAAAGGATTGGATGTTAATCTTTTGAAATGTGGTCACTATAGTAACGAAGCTTTTTCTGTACGTCACTTCCGCCGTAGCCGGGACGCCAGGAAGAACAGAGTGTGCGCCCCTCGATGAATGAAACTGAACGGCGAACTTCATTCATTCATTCAACTTTCCGACGAAATTTGACAGTGTTTGCCGAGCATTACACGTTATCTTGCTCTACCAGGTACGGATACACAAAACCTTGTAGCTTAGCCAGCTAATGTTAACTAGTTACCTCGCGTGTTTACATTATTGCTAGCCAGTGTTAGCCATCTCATGCTAAAAATATCAACACCAGGGACTGTCAAAGTGTTTGCTCTGATTAGGTGGCATTTGGCCGTTGTGTCGTGAATTAGCCAGCCCAAACAACACATGCTTAACAATAGGGATGTCATGTTTTGCTCTCCGTGTTTCATTATGAGCTACTTTCTATGTTTTGCTTACAGTGTGGCATCCTGACACATCTGCTGTTACTTTGCCTGTTCCCCCCTCTCTCTCTGCAAGGTGTACGTGTGCATGTTTGTTGCTGTAGCTGGGACTGTTTTTCCTTGAAAGTGTGTGCACTCGTCTGTGCAAACCTGAAACTCCAGCTGCAGTTGGGTGTGTTTATGTGTGTGAAGAACCCGTGTGTGCCATGTCAGTATCAGTGATCATAAAGTGGGGAGGTCAGGAGTACTCCATCAGTTCTCTGTCAGAGGAGGACACAGTGATGGACCTGAAACAGTCCATTAAGACCTTGACTGGGGTGCTGCCAGAGAGACAGAAACTACTGGGACTCAAGGTCAAAGGTGAGAGGGCATCAGTCGTCACTTATACCTGGTGGAGCTAGTGTAAATAATACCATATGATATTCAAATCAGGTGAACAAAATCTTTATTTTCCTCTGTGCCTTTGCATTATTGTTAACTATGTATAAAAGTAACTTTTCTACTGAATGAAATAAGCCTCTGATCAACCTACCCTTACATCTCACCATGCTTTGGCTATGTTAATAGATATTCATAATTAGCTGATGTTTTACGTCTACAAACATGTCCATTTCACAGTCTGTTACCTGCTTGAATGTCAGTTTTCTCCACCAGTCTGTAATCTATTAGTTATTTATATATTACGTGGGCTTTGTAGCTAAATGAATCTTCCTCTTGACTTTCTGTTCTTCCTCTCTTTCACTCCTGCCTCCAGGTAAACCTGCAGAGGATGAGGTGAAGCTGGGCTCTCTGAAACTGAAGCCCAACACTAAGATCATGATGATGGGTACCAGAGAGGAGAGCCTGGTAAGTGGTGGGGTGACAGAGAAATTAAATTAGTCCAAAGACATCTGGATGGGACTTAGGACTAGTTACCAAGTCAACTGGCTATGTGCCTGAGTGACCGGCTAATTTGCAGTTTAATCAGACATGATAGAGTGACATTATAAGCATGTTTTTTACTTGTTATTTATGACTGTAGGTCACTAACTAGCTTTAATCTACTGGTCAATAAGTGGTTGATTAGGTGTGGTCCTGCTAGCTGTTGACTACTGTGTTGTCATTTTAATATGTTTATTGTGTTGTATTAAAGCTTCCCATTAGCTCTAGGGGTGTAAGAAAATATCGATACCCTTGAGTATCACATTATTATGTTGTGATACAGTATTGATTCTCAAAAACACTGTATTGATTTGTAGCTAACAGTTTATATACAAAGATTTGTGGCAGACAGTGGCTCAGATTGTTGTACTGATAGCAGCCGCTAAGTTAATGCTTTTTTAAACTCAGATTTTATGCATGCGGTGTGTTCTTTTTAATCTAACAGTGTTCTGTACAGTATCGCTATATATTGAGTTGTAACCCCTGTATCATGATATGTATTGTATACCCACACTCTTACTGTTTATGTTTTGTTTTGTGCAGGAAGAGGTTTTAGCTCCTCCCCCAGAGAACGATGACGTGGTCAATGATTTTGACATCGAGGAGGAGGTCATTGAAGTGGAGAACAGGTTAGATATTTTAATGTGTCTGGGGCTGTACAGAAGCAAGATGGGATTTGTAAGGTGTGAGGAAATATATATGTGTGTGTGTGTGTGTGTGTGTGTCTGAGAAACAAATGTCCTATGTTTCTAGAGAGGAGAATCTGGCTAAGATCGCCCGCAGAGTGAAAGACTATAAGGTGGAGGAGATGAACCCTCCCAGAGCAGGCAAGAGGCTTTTGGTACTGGATGTGGACTACACACTATTCGGTGAGTTATAGTGACACCAACATTTGTCTCTTTTTAGAAAATGTCAGTGAAACCATTGACTGCGTGGCTTAAATCATAGCATGCTAATAGTAACTGCACATGACACAACATTTACTTTAAAGAAACAGTGTGTAACATTTGGAGGCATCTATTGGCAGAAATGGAATATACTATTAATAAGTGTGTTTTCTTCAGTGTATAATCACCTGAAGAATCGTTGTGTTTTTGTTACCTTAGAACAGGGAGCGGATCCTCTTCACGTAGAGCCGGCGGCCATGTTTCTACAGTAGCCCAGAACGGACAAACAAAACTGTTAGCATAAAGATGTGATAGGGTAGCACATCCCAGATTTTAAAATCAAGGACAGAATACGAACATTTCACTTGTTGAATTGGCTCACGTCACAATAGACCGTATGCTTACATGTGTCAGTAGGGAGCCTTCTCTTTTCTGTAGATCCCTGCCCCTTGTCTTGTTCAGGAGAGCACCCACAATTCAAAACATTATCATGTACAAAAATATGACTCCAAAAAAGACCACATGGCTGATGATAACTGGCATGTATCGCTGTGGTAACAATATAACAAACATAAAGTCATTCAATCATCCCCACGTCGGGAGGAACGTTCCCATCCGGGAATTCATAAACTGCAAGTCAACACGTGATTTACACGTTACTATGTCCCCGCAGTCTAGCACATGCATTTTCACGTTGGCCACCGCAGCAAGCCAGCCCGCTTGGCACACGGGAGAAGTTGTAATCTGCAACCTCTTCGCTAGATACCGCCTACATACTCTACCTTTAATACTGCGTCTCCACTGTCTCTTCTCTTCGTGTGTATATGTTAAATGTGTGCGGTCTGAGGGAGGTTCATAGGGTTGATGCTTTTAGGAACAAATGTAAACTGTTGACGGATTGATACAATATCTGTATTTTCCTGTTATTAGAACAGGACACTTTGCAAAGTATAAATCCATCATGGTTTGCCAGTCTATCAGTTGCTGGGTTAATCTAGGACACTAAGCATTTGATGCCTGGTGTGTGTTTAGATCACAAGTCGTGTGCAGAAACGGGTCAGGAGCTGATGAGACCGTACCTTCACGAGTTTCTGACGTCAGCCTACGAGGATTATGACATCGTCATCTGGTGTATGTATCGTCTCTTTTTATTTATTAGTCTGTTTCTTAACTGTAGGCCACTAGATGGTCTGAGTATTTTTTTTTCTTACATCTGCTAAGTATGTATCTTATGGCTGTTTGTTGTTTTTGTGTGTTGATACTTAATATCTGCTTGTGAAATACATCTTACACCTGTGCTGTCATTTTACTTCAAATATTTTATGAGATATTAGTGACTGCTGTTTTTTATGATATCTAATTAAGATGTGCATTAATTGTTAATATTTCATGCAAACTGTTTGGCCCACTTTTGGGCTATTACTTACCCAATTTTTAGTTTTTCTTTATCTCAAGTAATTTCACCTATATGGTAAAGGAAATTTTAAAGTGTATATGTGTCTGTGATACAAATTCCCACACAAGTGGATTATAAAGATGTCTATTCTTTCTCTCCTCAGCTGCTACAAGTAGGAAATGGATTGATGCCAAAATGAAAGTAAGTATTCCACCTGTTGTGTTCATTTTTGTGTTGTTGCTCAAGCTACACTATTGCCACCATTACTGTACTCTACTCTTTTTTGCCAAAAGGTGCCAGTGTTAATCAATTTAAACCAGAGTGGACCAGAAGATAACACTACTGTCTGTGTGTGTGTGTGTGTGTGTGTGTGTGTGTGTGTGTGTGTGTGTAGGAGCTGGGAGTGACAGACAACCCTAACTACAAGATTACCTTCATGTTGGACAGTGCAGCGATGATCACGGTACATACCCCTAAGAGAGGGGTTGTGGAGGTAGGTTGGTACACACATAGTGACTCATAAATAAAGATTACTGGCCTGTTTCACTGCAACTAATGATTATTTTCACTGTTGATTCTTTTCTCGATTAATCAATAAGTTGTTTGGCCTATATAATGTCAGAAAATGGTGAAAATGTCTCCAAAAGGCCAAGATGATGTCCTCAGTTGTTTTGTTTTGACCACAACTCAAAGATATTCAGTTTACTGTCAAATATTCACATTTAAGCTGTAATCAGAATTTTTTACTTTTTTCTCTTAAAAAATTATTCAAACCAATTAATTGATTATCAGAATAGTTGGCGATTAATTTAATATTTGACAGCTAATCTATTAATCATTGCAGCTGTAGCAGATACACAAATTACTGATGTAAACAAATCTTTCACAACAGAAGAAAGTGTGGTGGGGCTTTATTTCTTTTGTTTACCTTTCGATCATGATTTGTGTCTTTTTGTTTGTGTTTTATCCAGGTGAAACCCCTGGGTGTGATATGGGGGAAGTACGGAGAATTTTACAACAGGAAGAACACCATCATGTTTGACGACATCGGACGAAACTTCCTCATGAACCCACAGAACGGTCTAAAGGTAGGCGGCCGGCCAGCGTTACCGTCATTACTCTGACCCTCGCCTCGTACACATCTATGTCAGCATTATGAACACATTTTGCTGAATCCTGTTTTTTTTATTGTTGTGTTTGTGTGTGTCAGATCCGGCCCTTCATGAAGGCCCATCTTAACAGGGAGAAGGACAGGGAGCTCTATAAACTGGCTCAGTACCTCAAAGAAATAGCCAAGCTTGATGACTTCAGTGGACTCAACCACAAACACTGGGAGAGGTGGGCACACATATAATCTATAACAGTAATGAGGACAATCGCATCGTAGTAGTGACATGCTTGTAGCACCAGTTAGAATGTCTTTATACAACAAAATAACAAAGAAAACAACCAACCTAACGGTGTCTATATACTTAGCATCCAACAACATGCGCTGTCTGAAATCGATATAAATTCACCAGATTAAATCTATCAGTATTATATGTACGGGTGCAAATAACACAATTTTTCATTGCTGATTAATCTGTCAATTATTTTCATGATTATTCAATATCGACAGTTGTCAATCAGTGTTTTCCAAAGCCTAAGACAACGTTCTCAAATGTGTTGTTTTGTCCACAACAAAGATATTCAGTTTACTGTCATGAAAGAGTAAAGAAACCAGAAAATATTCTCATTCAAGAAGCTGGAAGCAGAGACTTGTGATTCTTCTTTCTTAAAAAAAAATACTCAAAGTGATTAATCAGTTATCACAATAGTTGGCGATTAATGTAATAGTTGACAACTAACTGATTCATTTTTGCAGCTCTAATTATATGTACTGAATGTGTCTGTGTGTAGGTACCTATTTAAGAGGCAGCACCACTGAGGAGGAACAGCATCCTCTGCATACGACTGGATGCTACCATCCCATCATCCAGTTCTCTCTCTCTCACACACACACACACACACACACACACACACACACACTTGGCAATTACAAACCTTACTGCAAATCCTACACTAACCCTGCAGCCACCAACACTCAAAAGCTCAGGACTGAGATGGGCTTCCCAATTTATATATTTGCATGTTTTCTCCCAAATCTCACACTGATTTTTTTTTTTTTTTTTTTTTGCAGTCATCACAATAGTAGCAGCAGTTACCACCCGTCTGTGTGGTAATGAATAACTATCTCTGGGTTTGAGGCTACATGCCACCATGAGCTCTACAAACATGCTTCAGTCAGGGGTCTAAAATACATCCTGAAGTCCTCACTTAAATAGCGCCCGAAGATATCTGAGATCCTTTAAACCTGCTTGGCCTTCCAGATTGGTTTACAGCACTTTCACATCATAGGTGGTGTCAAATTGAGAGTAACCAACAAAAAGCCAATATGCTGAATTCTACATGGAAGACAGATTTATACTGATTAAATGTGAAGTTCAACCCAAAATCACACGTTTAACTTATTCAAATAAAAATAAAACAAATATTTTTTAATTTTAGTACATCTGGCAAGGTAATTTTGTGCATATAGAGCGCTGCAGGGATGACATGATTTTGGGATGGGATTTTTCCATTGGGTTTTGGATTATTGCAGATAATAAACTCTGTGGCGAACAAACGTTTATGATACTCACACGTTCAGCAAGATAATGCACACAAACAAACACCGCTTTTATGATTTTAGAAGTGTAAATGCGATTGGCAGAAGAAAAAAGCTAACACTGCATGACTTCACGTCACCACCACTAAGCTAAAGGCTTAGTGTCGTTTAGTGGTCTCATTTAACCGCTTGTTAGCTTTTTTAAGGCAGCAAAATACATAAGCAGGATATTTACTGACATATTTTTTATTGTAGAACAAAACGTGAAAATCACTTCAGCTTTTGTTAACCACAGACCTTATTTCAGGCATCTAACTAAAAAGCCATTGACTTCTAGATGAGGGTACCAGAGGTGCTAAAATGCTCATTTCTGGGTTTTAGGACTCATTCCTGCAACACTCTATTGTAGTGAAACATTAAAGAGGAAAACTGGAAGTGCTGAGAGCAATGGTCAAAGATAAATCTAAATGTCTGCAGCCTCCACTGTCTGACATGTAATAATATGCAATAATCCTCAGAGCTACTGTGACATTAACAGCTGAGTTATGTTCAAGACTGGTTGTAGCGGAAATGCTTTCACCAAAACAGTCGACTGCTGTTTTGACGGAAAGCTTCTTGTATGCAGAGGTCACTGTCTGATACGGGCCTGAGGGCTGGAGGACGGCGTACATGTACATACTGTCTAGGCACACACACGGTCAGCTGTTCATGGATGGACGGTGTGGTTTTTCTTTGTGTATTTCTGTTGCATTGTTCCATGCCATCTCTGTTGCATTACTGGAAGCACACACCCAGATACATTTTTTTAACGCAGAATTCATTAGTCTGTTTTGTTTAGAGCTTTTATTGAACTGTTTATGTAAATCCAAATGTTAATGAACAAAGAGAGGACAAAGGGATGATGAGCGGAAAAACTGACAACACAAAATGTGCATTTTTCAGTTTTCTTTTTCGGTAGCTGCTTCATTAATGCAATTAAAATGTCTGTACTTATTGTCAACGTTGATTTTGAGATACAAGTGAAGAAGGGGAAGTGTCAGGAGGGGAAAGAGGGAAGGTGTGTCCCACCTTATGAACAAGTTGCACGTGAAGCACTTGGAAACATCAGGGATGCGATTTATTTTTCAGACTCCTTTTCATTTCTTGAGATCCGCCTTTTTGTGTTTTCCTCATCACACCCCTGACATCCTAGCTGTAAATATGACAATAAACCTTTTTTGTACCTAAACTTTCTGCGTTGGTTGTTGTTCCTTGAGTCATTTAAAGGAGCAGTGTGTAGCATTTTGGGGGGGGTCTATTGGCAGAAATTGAAAATATATTAATAAGTATGTTTTCTTTAATGTATAATCACCTGAAAATAAGAATCATTGTGTTTTTGTCAGCTTAGAATGAGCCGTTTATATCTACGTAGGGAGTGGGTTTCATGTTTCTACAGTAGCCCAGAATGGACAAACGCCAGCTCTACAGAGGGCTATAGGCATTTCCCTGTTTTTGCACTTTTGCGTCGGCCGCCAAAGTTGCAGTCTGCAATCTCACCACTAGATGTCGCCTAAACACTGCTAGTTACAGAATATTGTTTTAAAATAATATATATTATTTTAAAATAATTACCCCTGCATTTGAAATGCATTTGAGATGTTATATTAAGAAATGCAAAAAGTGCACTTTAATAATGTTCACCAATTTATTATGAAATGTTTAACATTTTAGCAACAATTCTGCAAGGATAGTTATAAATACCAGTAACAAAGGACATTGAGAAATGATTTCAATCATTACAAATAATAAATTTAACAATATACCTAAGTTGATCAATAAATACTGTACAGGTATACATTCACTGCAGCATCACTCTTCATGCATTGCTTTAAAAAATGTTTTCTTGCATTGTGTTTGTTCTTCACGGCTGCAGTTCAGACGCTAACAGTCCACGGTGTGTTTATCCACTCTGGAGACAAGACAGGTTGGATCAGATCAGTCTTGACTCGGTATTGTTTGGATAAATCATGAACTCTTCTTGGTCACAAACCCGAGTTGAAACAGTTCCAGATAATATACTTACATGCACCGGCTCCAGTGGCTGAAAGGCCCGTTGGTGTATTTGTCCTGAGCTCGCACACAGAAAGCGTACTTAGGGGCTTTGACGTTGACCTCATACTGAGTTTCCTGAGTGGTGTTCAGCTGCACAAGAGAAGAGACGACAAGAGTACAACATCTAACTTACAGGTATCACCAGGAAACGTCTCCAGTTGATTACTCACAATTACCTTTTTTATTACACGTTTTGTATGTTTAATATGTAAATGATGCATTATCCTATTGAATTTGTGCTAATTTGCACACATTTCCAGAACAGAAATATGTTGTTGACATTAGAGTCAAATGTCTTTTGCAGAGGGAATGTTGGATATCTTTTTTTTTTTTTTTTTTAAATCTATGCTTCTTGTTTATTGCACGATCCACTTTGTGAATTTCTCCACTGTGAGACTAATAAAGGAATATCTTATCTTAAATACTGTCAACAGCCATTAAAAAACAAAACATTTTTTGCCAGGTTTTTGGGAATACAATGTTCTATAACTGAATGATATATAAACAAACCCCAACCTGAAGTCTGGTGGATGTAAGTGTTACTGAAGTAGAGATTTCTGGCTCAAAGACACTACAGTTTAATCAGGTACATGTTTAACTAATAGATTTCACCATGAAACCCCCCAGTTGATCACTTATATTAAGACAACTACAAGTTACAAGTTATCTTAAATGTTTTTTTTTTTTTTTCAAATGAGGCATTATCTAATGCTAACTTTAGGTTAGTTTAGGAGAAACGCAAACAGACAAAGTAGTAAAATAAACACTTAAATGTGTATTTTAGATGTTTTCTTTCCACTACTCTGAAAGCAGACATCTCAAAATTCACCAGTGCATGAAAAAATGAAGTGTTTTCCTGGGGTGTCCCCCCTTAAAGACAAAGAAATGTGGTTTAACTGGAAGTCAAGCAAATGCATTTTTACAGTATCTCTGCGTTACTTGAATCTGACCTACTGTACGTCATGCATTACCATTATGTGGTTGTCACTGTCACAGGTTAGTCCTTTCTGGACCACTTTGACCTGGAACTGCAGGCCAAAGTAGGTGCAGGGCTTCTCCCAGGAGTCGGGGTAGCTCCAGCTGAACACCTTCCCATTGCTGACGCGCAGGTTAGGGAGCGCATCCGGCCTCACTGAACAGGATGAGGAGGGTAACAGTACAGTGAGGAAGATGTGGCAGGAAATACTACAAAATACGAAATCTGTGACCGCAGACAGCCAGCAACACACGAGGTCCCTATTTTTGATGGCTGTCGACAGAAAATGAGCCCCCACTGTTCCTACTGTGTCTTTTGCTTTTCTCTTAGAGTTTCAGGAATATATCTTTAAAGTAAAAATAATAAAATGTATGCTTATTAACAATTTACTTTTCACATATTTGCCTCATTTATTACAGATACACCCTTAAGAAAAAGTAATAAACTTCAAGTTTACTTTAGGAAGTAAAATTAAGTCAAATTCAAGTATATTTCCCAAGTATACTTTATTTAGTAAGTATACTAATATCAGGGTACTAGTAGTATACTACTACTAAGTGTACTACTTCAATACTTTACTTTTTATTTTACAAAAGTATACTTTTAAGTGTACTGTAAGAGTAAGAATAGTAAACTTTGAGTACACAACTAGCTCACGGTACATTTAAGTTGTATTTTGTACTGCAACGTTATTATGAAGTGAATTATACTACAAGTGAACTTATAGGTATGCTGTTAGTTTAGTAGTAATTTTCTTGTAGCCCACTTTTTAGTTTATGAAAGTACACTTTACACTACTCTCAGTAAATTACTAATTTATTAGTTTTTACTGCAAGTATACTTGTTAGTTTTCTTTAACTTATAGTACTTAGCCGATGATTTATGTATTACATAAAGAGACTTTTGCTATTTGATTTGACATTTTGTGACGAGACTAAAAATAACAAATAATTAGTTTTTCCTCACATGCCATTATGGTGAGCAGAGAATATAAAAATGTAGAAAATTATTGAAGATTTAAAGTAAATTAATATCAAAATATACATTTACAAACTCTCCCAGCCTCTAATAGACTACTCTATCAAAAAGTCAGAATAAGCCAAATATACTTAAGACTTTTCTGTATACTATCAGTAGAAGCCATTATATTTAAGTATAATTTTGTCAAGTATATCGCTGATGAGTACATAAAAAGTAAACTGAAAGCATACTCTCTTATTTTAAGATTTAAAGAAATATACTAATAGCATACTTGAATAAACTTTTCGGTAAGAGTAGTGGGGTCACATTTTCTGGCGACAGCTGTCAGAAAATGGTGACCTTGTGTGTTGCTGGCTCTCTGTGGTCACAGATTTCAGTGTAACACCAGTATGAGAAAAATAACATTTTTGCACCTGTTTGCACCTGAAAAGTAAGCATAAAGGGTCCTCTTACAATACAGTCACTCACCAATCTCTCTCAGGTAGAAAGACTTTGTGTATGCCTCAAGGCGAGAGTAGCTGTGTATGTAGATGGTCAGGGAGATGCGGTGCTGTTCCTCTTTGTACGGGCAGCTGGTATCCTGGCAGCGAATCCCTGATCCATCAGCATCCAGATCACAGGAAATCTTTTCCAAATTACTAGATTGGAGACAAACTGGTTGGTACAAAGCCATCTCGAACAGGATGGATTTAAATGAGCACAGTGTGTGAGAAATGATATTTTGACCTCACCGTTCAGCCTTCACCAGCAGCACAGCGGCGTTGGATCTGGACCTTGTTCTTCTCCAGGTGCAGTGGAAGGACCCTTTATAGTTGGGTGCTGAACAGTGGATGTGACCTAGAGTGATAGAAACACTATCTGAGCCCCTCTATTTGTTTAACGCTGTTGTGAACAATTCAATTTGTTGCGTTTCAGAGCGCTTTATTCTGAAGGTCCCAGCATTTAAACATCAATAAATCACTGCAAGATTAATTAGTTATTGCAACTAAGCCAGACATCTGAGGAGAAGACTCAAATCAGCCTCTTTGCTATATTTCACAATTTGTTTCATCAAATCAGGCACAAAAAAACATTTCCTTATGGCACATGTTGTTTTTCTTCAGTACAAACTGTTCAAAAGCTTCTTAGAGCTTTCACAGGTTTTTGAAAGAGGTGGCAAAAGATCTATGAAAAAATGTTTGATTTTTTTCAGTAAAGCAAAGGAAAAAAGGGGATTTTTATGTGGGAAACAAGATACAACAACAAGTTAGGTGAATATGTTGAATGGTGTGACTTGAAGCCTGACATTGTTGGAATGGTTTAGTCATGTTACAGCATAAAAGTATAACTATGACTTGAGCAAAGACAATGCTGTCTTTCTTTTCATAATGCTTCCTCCCCTTCGCTGTGTTGTTTCGTTCCATTTCCCCATCATCCTTCTGCTCCTCCTTTATCCACTTTCCTTACATGTACCCACCGTTCATCTTATCTCCAGTGTTGTCTACTTCTGGGCAGCAGTCTATTTTTTCCCATCTTATCTCCCTCTCCCGCCATCTTTCTTATCTCAGCTCTTCAGTGACATCAATCCAGTGTCTCCTCCGGTGAAATACCACTCGCTAGGTCTGATTACACAACAAATCTTTATCTTTTTCCCCTGTTTGTCTTTTCTGTGTTTGCCTTCTTTATTCCTCTCCTTCCTCCCTCCATCTGTCTTATCTTACCCTTGTCAGGGGATTTTTCCTCCAGTATGACGGTCCTGTTGTCTGGGTCCAGTTGGATCAGGATCACAGTGTGGTTGAGGTATTCTCCGTTTGGACCGAGGTGACACGTGTAGTTTCCTCCACTCATCTCCTCCACCAGGACCTTGACGTGGTTCCCCTGCAGAGCTGGCTCCATGTCCACGCCTGAGACAAGGACACAGGTCAATCAAAATGTCATAAAAACACAGAGGATATTACAGATATCAGTATCGTATCTGCACAGGCACTATTAGAAGTAACAATAATAGAACTAATATTCCTTGTTGGAATGTCAAAGTTAACGCGAAAATAACGCGTTGACGCAAATTTGCTTTAAAGCCGCTCATGTTTTAAATGCAATTGATCTTCTGGAGGGTGTACCAGAGTCCTCAGTTTTAAAGCTAGAGTGACGATACTGGTATCGTGTGAAACTATAAAACCTAAGCTATCCACTGGTACCAACCATGTCATACTAGTTTGTCAGGAAGGAGGGTAAATAATGCTCCAAACATGCTACATTTTGGTGAGAAAAACCCATCATGGCCATTTTCAAAGGGGTCCCTTGACCTCTGACCTCAAGATATATGAATGTAAATGGGTTCTCTGGGTACCCACCAGTCTCCCTTTACAGACATGCCCACTTTATGATAATCACATGCAGTTTGAGGCAAGTCATTGTCAAGTCAGCACACTGACACGCTGACAGCTGTTGTTGCCTGTCGGGCTACAGTTTGACGTCTTATGATTTGAGCATATTTTTATGTTAAATGCAGTACCTGGGAAGGTTTCTGGACAATATTTGTCATTATTTTGTGTTGTTAATTGATTTCCAATGATAAATATATACATCTATTGATGTAAAGCAAGCATTTTTGTCCACTCCCATGTTGATAAAAATATTAAATATTTGTCAAATCTCCCAGTAAGGTGCATTTTGTACAGATCAAAAAGATGTGTGATTAATCATGGACAATCATTGATTAAATATTTAAATCAACTGACAGCCCTAATTCCTAGTAGTAGTAGTAATAGTAATTGATTTACCGTCTTTCTTCCAAACCACAGGCTGGTTTTGATAAGCTTCTCCACAGCTCAGAGGGACATCCACCCTGGTGCCCTGACCATAAGGCACCCTCAGGACCAGAACTGGTTCGAGTCAGAGACAAGAAACACATTCACTTTCAATAGACTGACCTGAATTATCATTTACTGTATGTGAGGCAGAGAGACAAAGCAGGAGTCACCAACCGTTATCCATTAAAGTCTCTATGTTGTCTTGATCGTTGGCGTAGCACAGTCCAGCATACAGGACCATAAGGAACAACACACGCATCTGGAAGTAAGGACAGTAAGTTAATATGATACAGGGACTGGAACCAAACTTGTACCACTGATTTATAACAAGGCTTTAACTTAGGTCTTGCACATATATGCTTATTTTAATCGCTGAGACTCTTCAGCATGCAAAAGTACGATTATTCAATGACAACAAAATCAACAGAACTGGAGACACTAGCTGTTTTTTCACCAACGGCTTGTCATTCAGCTGTAACAAGGATCATTTCCATTTATCTTCGACGAAGTTTACGTTCTAAATGACACAAGTAAAATCCTAATCTGAACAGTACCAAGTAACTACAGTCCTAGAATAAACACAATGGGCTAAAAAGTCTAATATTTTTCTTATTCTTCTTTATTTTTTCCTAACCTTTTTTGCCTTGTGACCCCATAAAATGAAGCTGTGTTGCTGTTGTTGTTTCTTTCAATGAAAGTCTAACTTAAATAATAGAAACCGGGGTTAACCTCAGTATATTAGAATAAATATCTGGTGAATAACATGCTGGAGAAAACAAACAGGTGGGACAGAAAACTAAATAAGATCTTACCTTGACTGAAGCGATGAGGATGTCAGAGAGGTGAGAAGGTTGATCTGAGTCGGTGCTCAGTTTGTCTGCATGAACTCGGCATGCTGTCGCTGTATTTATGTATGACAGAAGCAGAAGACTGAAAAACCCCAACAAAGAGGAACTGCCTCGTGTCTGTCTGTGTGTCTTGTGTGTGTGTGTGTGTGTGTGTGTGTGTGCGACTAATGACTTGACATCATGATGTAGTCCATCATTTGGAAACTATTTGGAAAACTATTGGAAATTATTTTATTTTTTGTGATTGACATTTTATTGGATTTAGGAACATACGCAAACATAAAACAATGAGTAAAGGACGTTATACTACAGAGTAACAGGACTGAGTGGAGACAGGGAAAATAGTGGAAGTACAGCAATCAAAGACAAAGTCAGTTGACGGTCAGCAGGGTTTTTCTTTTACCCAGAATCAAAGTCTCACAAACACAACAGAACATCTAACTCCTTCAGGAGTCCCAACCCCACAAATGGTAAACCAAAAACTTCCCTGGGTCGCTACTCTTACCACAAAGAAGTTTATTCAAGAGGCCTTCTTTTAAACTTAAACTAAGAGAGTATACTTTCAGTTTACTTTGTATGTTCTTATCAGAGATATACTTAACAAAGTATACTTAAGTATACTTGGCTTCCACTAACAAGTATACAGAAAAGTCTAAGTATACTTGGCTTCCACTAACAAGTATACAGAAAAGTCTAAGTATACTTGGCTTCCACTAACAAGTATACAGAAAAGTCTAAGTATACTTGGCTTCTACTTGCGCTTAATCTTTTGATCAAGACATACGGTGATCGTTGATCTGTGTACTCGGCTTGTAGTTGTACTCACTTTTTGATTGAGGAGCCTTTTAAAATGTGTGAGTTTACAAACTGATGTTTTGATATGGATTCACTTCAATTCATAAAGAATTTTCCACCTTTTTGGATTCGTTGTTCACTGGGAGGCATGCAGGAAAAACATCTTTTAGTTATCATCACAAAACATCAGGTCAGATAGCAAAAGGAGCAAGTCTCTTCAAGTATTACATAAATATCTGACTAAGTACTATAAGTTATAGGATAGAACGTACACTTTCATAAACTATAAAGTGGGCTACAAGTATATACAAATATACCAGCAGTATAAAAACTGTTAAACTAGTAGTTTACTAACAGTATACTTTAAAGTCTACTTTCATAAATTATAAACTAGGCTACAAGTATATACAAGAATACTAGCGGTATAAAAACTATTAAACTAGAAGTTTACTGAGAGTATACTTTAAAGTGTACTTTCACAAACTATTAAGTGGGCTACAAGTACATACACATATACTTGCAGTATAAAAACTACTAAACTAGTAGTTTATGGAGAGTATACTTTGAAGTATACTTTCATACATGATAAAATTGCATAAGTACTGTATATAGTAAAGTATGCTTGCAGGGTAAAAAAAACTAAACTAGTAGATTACTAAGAGTAGACTTTAAAGTATAAGTAACTAAACTAGTAGTTTCCGGAGAGTAAAGTGGGCTACAAGTATATACACATTTACTTGTAGTATAAAAAGTATTAAACTAGTAGCTTACAGAGAGTATACTTTAAAGTCTATTTTCATAAATGATAAAGTATGGTAGAAGTACTGTATATAAAAGTATACTTGCAGGATAACACAACTACTAAACTAGTACATTACTGAGAGTATACTTTCATAAAGTATAAAGTTGGCTACAAGTATACATAAGTATATGTAACAAAGTTGCACGGTGGAGAGTCAGAGGAGACTCCGCTCTCTCAGCATGTACACTCGAAGGCTGCCGGGTCGGCTTCTGTAGCGTCGCTCTGTCGTTTTGGAGATGAAACGATTTGGATTTGGCTGCACGGTTGCATCCCTACATGCAGGACAGGCTGCCGCTGTGCACTGTTAAACCTCTGCATGGAAAAGGCCGTTTTGCTGCCATGGCTCTTGAATCATTTCCCGGTGCAGCGTCTGCTGTTCAGAAGACTCCTTCAATATTTCCTCCAGCAGTGTAACAGGACTGGGTGTCAACAGGGTTATAATTTACCCTAGTAAAAGTCTTACAAACACAACAGAAAATGTAACTCCTTCAGGGGCCGTAACCTCAGACCTGGCAAACCAAAAACTTACAACTTAGCCGGGTTGCAAGAACAGAAGAGCCAGGTAATCCAAGGCTGGCCACGGCCCTCCACAAAGGCCCAGAAAAAGACGTTTTAAGGCTGGCTCACACTTAAAGATTTTTCAAATCTTAACATGTTTTGAAAATAAGAGAGACCCCACATGATGACATTTATGTTAAATTTAAGAGGTTTTGTTCCTACAGTGTGTGGTGAACTATTTTGGCCAAAACATTCAGACATCAGCATCTCTTGCGATCAAATGTGACTTTAGTGTGAACAATCACGGCGGACGGCGGGTGGGATGAATTAGCAAAGTTAATTTTTGCACTACTTTGTACTGAAAATTCACAAAGGATGGATGGATGAAGTCATGGAGATGCGTTAAAATCAACAAGTTGGTCCTCCATTTCTGAGATCCATCTTACTACTTACTACTTCATGTTTTCCATTAGCTCATGCTTTAACCACAGCTGCCATGATGGCGGCTGTTGTCCTGCTTCAGTCAGCTGGGTTGTCAATCAGCTATCATTCTTTCCCACATGACTGCATCATCGGTTGTCCTAGGTGTTCCCCACATATAACAGGATATCCAATCGGAAATATTGAACATGTTTAGTATTTATGATTTGACATCGGTGTGGCCAGGATGGATTGGGGATTGTAAAAAGCACTCTTAACATACCTCACACCACAGGAACATCTGGAAAGATGACCTTCAGCACTATCGTCTCAATTCCCGCGTAGCGTAGTGTGCCCGGCTTTACGTCTCACTGGCAGACACACTAAAATGAACTCTGCTGCCTGTCCTTAACTCTCTCCTGATGAGGAGATCAGCTCCAAGTGTTTCAATCCCAACACCTGCTCCCAATACTCTCAAATGGGAGAGGGTGGAACCAGTAATCCTGCCTCTCAGCCTCTTACAACATTTATTCATTCATTAACCCTAACCGCTTATCCTATTCAGCGTCCCTTATAACATACTGTATATAAGTTAATATGACAACTAAGACATTAACCAGTAAAATAATACAATAAAGTAAAAGTAGAAAAGAGGGGACTAGCCCACCCTGACCCATCCCCATACGCAACAAACTGTGACGCACTGTGTGTTCTGACACCTTTCTACCAGAACCAGCAGTTTGGGCTGCAGTAGCTCTTCTATTGGATCGGACAACACAGGCCACCCTTCGCTCCCCACCTGCATCAGTGAGCCTTGGCCATGACCCTGTCACCGGTTCACCAGTTTTCCTTCCTTGGACCACTTTTGGTAGGTCCTGACCACTGAAGACCGGGAACATCCCACAAGAGCTGCAGTTTTGGAGATGCTCTGTCCCAGTCGTCTAGCTGCCACAATTTGGCCCTTGTCAAAGTCGCTCACATCCTTATGCTTGCCCATTTTTTCTGCTTCCAGCGCATCAACTTCAAGGACTAAATGTCCATTTGCTGCCTAATATATACCACCAACTGCCAGGTGCCATTGTAACAACATTATCAGTGTTATTCACTTCACCTGTCAGTCGTCATAATGCTGTTGATGTTATGGCTGATTGGTATACATTTGCATAAAGTAATCATATTTGTCCACTCCCCATCTTGATAAGTGTATTAAATACTTAACAAATCTCCCTTTAAGGTACATTTTGATGTCACTGATATAAGAAGATGTAGTTGAACTTAGGGACAATGTTCATCTTTAATAAATTTGCCTGTACCAAAGGACAGTTTGTATTAATTAAGAAGCAAAATCCCAGATTTACATTATTTCCTCACTCCTCAAACAGTTCTCCATCCGACAGTTTCATACTGTATTTCGTTCAGCTTGATTTACACAGTCATGTGAAAGGTGACAAAAGTACAATTCATTATTCCATTGTGAAATTGTGTGTGTGATTATGCAGCCACACCGACCATTGTGGAGGAAGTCAGAGACAATAAAAGAGACAGAAACCTCTGAGGAAGGGAACTGGAAAGCCTCTAGTGTTTGCACATGACAGCGTGTGATGGTGCATCACTAAAACTAAACAGGTACGCTGGAAAATGACCACGAGCGTTCTCAGGAACAAGAAAGCAAAAGTGCCGGTGACACACCGCCATTGAAGTGGAAAAGAGAATAGAGTCAGTGTGATTGAATAAAATGGTTTTATTATAAATGAAAAGTCACATGAGGGGCTCCTTGAATTGTCTGTGAACAAAATGTTCTTTTGACCCAAGGAGAAAAACCAAGTATGTAAATGGGAAGTTACCTGTACCTGAGTGTAATGATTTATGGAGGACTTTCCACTGTCATCATTCAGCTCTAATTTAAACCACTAACATTTAACTGTGCCGTTGTGGGTGTGTCTGTAATGATAGCCAGCAAACCATTTCCTGTAAGTACACCTCTAAGTTAATTATAGTTATAGAGGTTTCTTTTGATTCAACGTTGCTGTGCGCGTCGGTGAAAAAGTAATAGATGACTATTGCTAAAGGCTGGTGGGCTTTGTGGTTTCAAATAAAATATGATTCTCAGAAATGAAGTGCTACATTGCTTCTTTGCACCTACTTTGATACTAAAATTTTGAGACTGCAACCTTGATCAAGTGCAAAGTACAAAGGTATTTCCCCTCAAAAAACTGTTCTGAGGACTTAAAGTGCAGTGCCACACTGATCTTACATTGGATCCACTTTCACTCATGCAGAGCGTCACCTTTCACATTTAATAGCATGAAAGTGGGTCATTCTCCTTCCTCCTCTACATTAATACTCAAGTGTTTAGTTCACGTGATGGCAGATAATTTGTTAGCAGACAGGTTAGTCCCTTCCTCATTCAATCACCGCTTCAGTGACGTTTGCATATTTGTTGGCTTATGCTGGGAATGCCAGCTGGCAGCACTTCTTTCAAATACAGTGCTTACAGTGGCTTCCTCTGGCCAGACGGCCTCTTTGCATCATAATGTTTTTTTTAAGGAATATTCCATGTTCTGTGTGGATGGAATGATTTATAAGAAGGAAGTTGAAATAAGGAGGAAACTGAAGGAAAAGAGAAGCAGATCTGCTGTTCAGTATTAACTTGTTGCAAAAATAACCTCTAAATCAGCCCATGATAAGATCCAACAGCGTTGCCGGGTGTATGATGATTATCATATTTGTGTGATTATTTCAGCTTCTGTACGACATATGATCAACAATGCGCAAAAGTGCCATTGTGTATGATAATGTGACCATTGTGTGATGCTTATAAATTTGGTTTTAATCTGTGCTCTCTTTTCAGTCAATTTCTGGATGGATCCTACGTCTGTGTTTATGTATCTCTTCTCATATGATCTCTTTCCAGCCATCATAACATTTTGATATTTCGGTTTGTGGATGAATTTAACAAACATGATATAATGTGTTAATGAGGACCTGTTCATGTTCAGGTGAGTATTTGCATTCTTTGTTTCAAGTGGAACGCGTTTATATGCTTTAATGTAAAAACAAAACAAAACGCTGTGTTCACCATCTGTTTGAGTCTGCTCTGATTGGTCAGCTCAGAGTGGGCCACTCTGCTCTGATTGGTCAGCTCAGACTGGGCCACTCTGGTGTGATTGGTCAACTGAAACAAACTCTTCGGACTCTGCTCCAGCTCCACTCTAACTTTGTTTGAGGGAGTGCCAAAATAGCCACTAGTCAGATATTATGCAAAATTATGCAAATTATTGCATGGTGACATCACCATGTTACAGAAGAAAAGGCGGGACTTCAATCAAGGTGTTTCAGGTAGTTCAGGAGCAGTGTTTCTGTGGGGCAGAGTAACTCCCGTTGTGGTGTGGACTTTAGGTTGTGTAACTTTGCAGACCTTTTACATGCACAAAAACTACATAACACACTAAAGCAAAGGGGGAATGCACAAAAGCACAACAGGTCCTCTTTAATTAGTGAACAACAGAGGGTCTGGTAGACTTATCCTTAATATTTTGACAGATTTTTGATGAAAAGACAGTGTTTTGGATCTATCACTCCAATAACCTTGATCCTAATGGTCTAAATGTTAGTGCTGATCTAAAATTTATCATCATCCATAAGTACATACATAGATGCCTTCCCTCTATTTAAGTCTTTTCTACTTTTTTGATTTTTTAATATTTGTTTTTTCCTACAAGTCTTTTTTCTAAACAAAAATGTTTTTGTAAAATTTTTCTCTAAATTATGTTCCTAATATATGTCTAATGCTTCTAATATGTATATTAACTTCACATATCATGTTTATTTGCTGAGGTTTCCTCCGTAGGAACCCAGTTGCTTTTCTCATGTTGACATTTTTGACAGTATAATGGGGGTGGCAGTAGCTCAGTCTGTAAGGACTTGGGTTAGGACGCGGAGGTCACGGGTTCAAGTCCCCCATGGACCAAGACCAACTGGTTCCTGGAGAGGTGCCAGTTTACCTCTTGGGCACTGCCGAGGTGCCCCTGAGCAAGGCACCAAACCCCCAACTGCTTGGGCTCTGGGCGCTTGTCAGGAGCAGCCCCTTCACTCTGACATCTCTCCATTGACATGTATATGTACTGTGTGAACAGAGTGTAAAACTGAATTTCTCCACTGTGGGACTAATAAAGGAATATCTTTCTTTCTTTCTTTCTAACCTCAACATTTTTATTGAAAGTGTTTTTCTCATGTGGTTTTTAAACATCCTTATGAATCAGGTAGTGATGTGCTCCTCCCATCATTAGCAGATGTGATTGAGGACATGATTTAACACACCTGTAGCGCTGTTTGTTGTCCCTCTAAGCCATGAAGAAGACACGTCATGTTGACACGTTAATTATTAAATATTTTTTTTGCATCACGGATACAAGTGTGCAACTATTTTCCTCCAGGCCTATCCTTATGTTTAGACAAAGCCTGGCTGCCTGATTCCAGTCTCAATACTAAGCTTCATATCTGCAGTACAGACATAAGTGTATCTCCCAGAATGTTATGGTTGTACTCTTTCTTTTCTATATTATGTATTTTGTGTTATTTATTTTTCCCTTACTTCTTTAGTGTATTTGTTTTGTTATATGTTGTTTTGTCTCTTTTGTGTTATATAACATTGCGTCTTGTACTGTTCTGTTTACCGTGATTTTAAGTGTTTGTTTGGGACCCCTCCAAAACGAGATGATGCATCTCAACAGGTTTACCCTGATGTGAATGTCAAACTATTTAATTCTAAAATACTGATATCAGCCGCAAAAAGTCAGTAATAGTTAGAGGTAAACACTCTTTATATCTCCTGTTCTGTTCTTTCAACCTGGAAATTATTACGTGAATATATTTTTACAACACATTGCCCCAAGATAACAATGGTATCATGAAAACGCTGCTTCAGACATCCTATCATTGATAAGGGAAACGGTAAATATGGCCTGAAATAGGAAGCGCTGCATTATGAGTTCCTTTCTTTATAGATCTACGGTAAAATGGGCTAGTTTTTTTTTTTTTTTTTTTAACACAGATTATTAGTAGAGGGCTGCATGGTGGTACAGTGATTAGCATGTTTGCATGTTCTCCCCATGTTAGCATGGGTTTTCTCCGGGTTCTCCAGCTTCCTCCCACAGGCCAAAGACATGCAGGTTAACTGATGACTAAATTGTCTGGCGACCTGTCCAGGGTGAACCCCGCCTTCACCCAATGCCAGCTGGGATCGGCTCCGCGACCCCTAACGGGATAAGCGGTTGAAGATGAATGGATGGATTATTAATAGAGCTGAAGCAATTAATCGATTTAACTTAATCGTCAAATATTTTGCTAACCGATTAATTGGTTTGAGTAGTTTTGCAAGAAAAAAGTCTAATTTCTCTGATTCCAGCTTCTTAAATGTGAATGTGTGATTTTCTGGTTTCTTTTCTCCTCTATGACTGTAAACTGAATATCTTAGAGTTGTGGACAAAACAAGACATTTGAGGACGTCGTCTTGGGCTTTGGGAAACACTGATCAACATTTTTCACCATTTTCTGACATTTTATAGACCAAACATCAAATTGATTAATCAAGAAAATAATCGACAATCAAAACAATCGACAGTCAATCAGTTGCAGCCCTAATTATTAACCACAAACTGGCACTGAACGACTGCAAGAGAATGTAAATCACACCGTTACTGTAACACACTGCCATAGACAGTATTTCTTGTCCCAGCTCTGCATCAAAACATGAAAATACTCAAAGGAAATAATTAGACGGAGATCGAGGAATAGAAACAATGATCAATTTTAATTAAAAACATTCTATTTTTAATCAAAATATGCAACTGTGTTTCTGATGCTCCATCCTTTTACCACACAAATAATGTGGCTGTGTCTTGATCATATATGACCATCCACGCACACACACGCTTATCCACACACACTCACACACACAGAGGCTGACTACTTGATGTTTATTACAAGATTGCTCTGATTGTTCTGTGAAGCAGAGTGAAATAAAGCGTCTAATCCAGCGGCAGCCTCTTGATTAGACAAGAGGGAGGACACATCTGTTTACTAACCAGCAAACTTTCTTTACAGCATACAGCAAACTGACTTAATCCCCAAGTGAGGAAGTGTTCTTGATTTGATTCACATATAATTAAGAATAACTGAAATGATTGTTAAACTTTCTCCTTTCTGAACTGCCTGTGATGTAATGGAAATGTATTTATAAATGTATGTATAACCCTGTAGCCTCATGAACAGATTTCTGCTGACCACGCTTTGCCAGAGAGCAGAACTTGAATGGAAACTGAAACACAGAAACATTCGAACATCAGCGTTGCTAAGAAAACCCTTTCAGCCATCTGACATAGTTCTCTTTTTGCTGTTTGTTTTCCATAGGAACAGTTAAAAAGACTTCAAAAAGGTCAAAATTTCAACGTGTAAAACCAAAAGAAAGAGTCTTTTCTCGATTCAAGAGTCGTTTTGCTCCGGCAGACGGCCGACCTCTGCTCAAACGAAGCCCTTCTCAGCAAAAACAACAAGAAGAGAAGAAGAAGAAGAAGAGAAGAAGAAGAGAAAGAGAAGAGAAGAGAAAGAGAAAAGTCAGAATCAATTTTCATTCTTTTCATCTCCCTTGTTATCCTCCTTCGTTTATACTGCCCCCTCCACGCTGCCAGGCTGGGGGGAAGTTAATTCTCCACCGGCGTGGGCTCTTGCGGCAGTGCAGCCATTCCCTCCACTGCTGCCGGCCCAGAGGCCTCTGGTGTGTGTCCTGGTGTTGACGCCGGCTCTGACGGTGGTGGCTGGCTGAGGATGACCTGCACTACGTAGTCCCTGGAGATGTTGAGTTGGTCCAAGCGCAGCCTGTCAGTCAGCGGCCGACCTGAGAAAAACCAGCGTTGGGTTGCGGCAGGCACGCCCTCCTGACTATGCAGACGACGCTTCATCATGCCCACCGTGTCCGTGGAACGGACCGCCAGTCGGAGGTCGCGACCCGTAGAGAGCCGGAGCCGAAGCTGGCACTCCCCTCCCGAGCCGGCGTCGCCGGCGCTGCCCGTGGACGGGTCGGCGGCCCCGGAGTCTGGATCTGAACCGTCGGGCTCGTCGGAGCGCTCTTCGATCATGTTGACGGGAGGAGAGAGGCAGTAGACTGGCAGCTGGTATCGATTCCCCAGTTCATCATAACATTCAGTCAGAGCTCCTGAAGAATGGAAACATGGGTCAACACTTTTATATAAAGGCTGAGGAACAATAACATTATGATCAGTCTATTTTAAACCACAGATCTTCTATCACGACATAGATCATTTCATATCTTTATTAGACGCGTCGTGGTAGTCGGTGTTACCGGTGTGACACGGTGGTTGGGCACACATTGATTACCTGACGTACCTACTGCCCCAACCATTGTTTTGCTTTGTTTCACAGAAATAAAACCCATTAAGTTTAGGGATATAAATACTTAGCTGTTTAACCGTTAACCAACATTATTATTAATGTTTAGAAGCGTGAACACAAATACAGAGTAATCAGATTAAGACAATAATTTGTTTTTGATGAGATTTTCAGAGAAATTTAAGTATGTGCTTATTATCAATTACGATGATGTGAATCACAATATCTCTATATATATGATTAGATCATAATACAATTGCACTGAAAGATGTTAAATTATCATATTGAATTATCAAACTGCCCCATTTTAACCTAGCAATATAAAGCACACATTTTAAAATGAAAAAGTGAAGTGAAACTTTGCAAGGTTACTTCAGGAATGTCTGATCTGCTGTAGCTACATGCATGGTGTGTGATATTATAGGAATCATATATACGTGCTACAAATTGGAAACCATCATCTGCAGCAGGTTACAGCTTACTGTAACCCACATATAATATAAACAAAACTGTGTGTGTACATAGTTATATTGAGCACAGTAAGTAAATGTTGAACTGGGAAGTTCCAACACAAAACAATTAACAAATAAAGTGAACATTTCAGGGAAACCCTCAACTTTTGCCTTCATTTCTCACTTTCAAATTAAAATTTATGTTGTATTTAAATAGAAAGTGTTCCTTTTGTACATTTTCTTTGTTGCATTTATGAGCTGTCAAACGCTCACGTAATGTTTCCATTGAACAAAGAGAAAACCTGACCTCCAATTCACATTTCTCTGTACCAAGGTGAAATGGAGAAATGAGAGTCAGATTCGACAGAAAACAAAGACTGTGGAGAGAAGAGTGAAAGCAGGAGTGAAGGGATTTCTTGTACTTTAAATTATGACCAACTGTGTGGAAAGAGGGGGAAATAAGATGTAGTGAAGAAGTCACAGTATTCCCCAACTAGAAACTTAATACAGTGGTACTGCAGAGGGGGACCCCCCCAAGGTCCTCAAGGGGATTTCAGACAGGTCCCCCCGCACAAAAGCATAATGTCACTACTTCATACACCTGAAAACACCAAGTAATTTCATTGTGGTAATAGGTGTTTTGATCACAAGGTTTGCTTGCAATGCATAGACTGTATATGAGAAGAGGATGTAGTCACCGTGACCCACCCAGCAGTTTGTGCTCTGTCGTTTTGAAGCCTCGAGTTTGACATTTTGGCCTTTGCCATGAAGTGACACGAGAGGATGGAGCTAAGCACAACCGAATGCTGAATAAGACATTTTTAGGTGACCATGTTAACTTTCATTAATTGAACAACTGGTAGTAACCTGCCAATCACAAGGTAGCCATGCTCTGGAGGCGTGATGAATACACATCACAAAATGCTACATACTCACCAGCGAATATTATATGTTATTATAGGTTTTTATTGTGAAAGGTAAGAATGGAAGAAGTGGATTTGGTCTGCGCTGCCTTTGTCAAGGTTGAAATGAGACTACGGAGCCCCCGTCTGGTTGTTTCGTGAATATACGTAGCTGCAACTCAACCCGTTCAGCACAATGTGATGGTTTAATGCCAAAGCTCAGAAAATTGACCTAATTCGGGAAAAAATTACATGTACATTTATAGGGCTGCCCCGAATCCTTCGAGGCTTTGACTGTTGCCATGGTAACCAACCTCCAAATCAGGATTCGAAAGCGTCATTTTTTAAATCTTTAAGTATGTGATAGGGGTGGGACGGTTCATAAAATTCACAGCTCCGTTCCGTTCACAGTTTTCGGTTCGGTTCGGTACATTTATGGTACAGCAAGGAAGCCAATTTCAATTTAAACATCCTTTTTATTTATTTGGCAAAATAAGTCAACAACTGTTTGTCTTCACAACAGTAAACTAACATAAGGAACAAAACACTTCTTCATTATCACATCTTATGGCTGAACTTCTGATCTAAAAGAAAAATGCCACTGTGTTATTTAAAAAGAATTAATAAATAAAAACGAATTAAAAAACAAAAATCTGTGATGTGCGCTAACATTTTTCAATATTGCAATAACGATATGACCCCGCCCCTTTCCACGGGCCTTGATTTCCAGTGTGACAATAAATGCGATGGGGGAAAAAAAAACAAACAACAACAACACCACACAATTGGCCTCATGACCTGTTTCAAATGAACCGAACGGTACATACATGACCTGAACCGGGACTAGCGAATGGTACGGATTGTTACCTGAACCGTTCCCATCCCTGGTATGTTATAATAATGTAGAAATCCCAAAATAGCCCATGAATTAAGGAATAATCCTTCAACATTACTCATTATTCATATTCAACATCATTATTTTAGACACATATTACGGTTTGTTATGTGTTGTGTGTACAAGCTCCCAAAGCTCAGCAAGGCTTCAAATCCCCCAAAAAATGTTATTTAGGACAGCTCTAGTTGTTAATTCTGAATATAATATTCTGTGTGAAAGTACTCATGACTAAAAATAACGGTTCAAAAATATATACTGAAGTGTGAATTCATTACATGAACAAAACGTCCCTGGTGTGTAAATGCCCTAAAGCATACCCTCCTTTATGGTGTATTTGACTCTAAATGGGACCATAGTTTACTAAATAAACTTCATGCTGTATTGAAGAAGACTTGAAACTAGCAACTGAGATCATAAACTCATGTTTACAATGTTTACTGAGCTAATAAGTCAAGTGAGAGGTAGGCTCATTTTCTCACAGACTACTACTACTACTACTACTACTACTACTGGGGGCGGCAGTAGCTCAGTCTGTAGGGAGTTGGCTTGGGAACCGGAGGGTCACCGGTTCAAGTCCCGACATGGACCAAAAACTGAGTGTGAACTGGTAGCTGGAGAGGTGCCAGTTTACCTCTTGGGCACTGCCGAGATGCCCCTGAGCAAGGCACCAAACCCCCAACTGCTCGGGGCGCTTGTCTGGAGCAGCCCCCTCACTCTGACATCTCTCCATTAATGCATGTGTGTGTGTGTTTGTGTGCATGTACCATGTATAAGTTAAACAGAGTGTAAATTGAATTTCCCCACTGTGGGACTAATAAAGGTAGATCTTCTTCTTCTTCTTCTTCTTCTTACTATACTATCAGACTTCTTTCAGCCAGAGGATTCGCCCCCTGCTGGATGTTAGAAAAAATGCAAGTTTGAGGCTCTTCCACACAGATCTGGAGGCTGCCACCTCGTAAAATCCAAAAACAGACAATTGTTCCCCAATGTTTTGCCTTTATGCTGGTTTTGAAAAGATGGTAATGATGGTGCCTTTCAGACAGACGATTAAAGACCGGGGTGAAAACTCTTCCCACAAAAGCAAGACGTCATCTCAAAAACCTTTTTTGTAAGCGTTTCAGAAAGGTCAGTGCACCACTCGTGTGTTGTTTTATGACTTAAATTGAGACAGAGGCCACTTGAGAGAGACAATGAGTTTTGTGGTGAGTGAGACTGCGATGAGTCAGCAGGATGTTGCTCTCGGCTCTCTAGATGACGACTGCTGTGGTCAAGGTGAGGACATTAAAGCAACGCTACGCCTCAGGAAACAGTCTACCAGAGTGAATGTGAGAGGCGTAAAGAGGAAGCATCACTTACTTTCTAAAACTGAGATGTGTAGTGATGTGGATAGCAAGTATGAGGCACCTTATAACAACAGCACACACCAAAAAACAATTTCTTTCTGAATGGGCTGTATCGGATCAGAATCTTCCAATTGACGTGGTTACGTGAAGCATTTATAATCTGATTGGGCCTTTATTGCAATTATTCGTGTCCATGTACACATAGCTAATGAGAAGGAAGCAAGTAAGTAAGTTACTGCATTCAGGAGTGTCAATTGTGTTTCAGACCAGTTTGAATTACAAATGTATTAAAGTCCAGTTTGAAATCACATTTTGTCAGCCTGTTTTTCGCAGTCAAAATCTGTCAACCTGTTTTGTATATGCATTGTTAGTTTTCCATTATTATAAAGCTGGATTTTAAGGTTGGCCAATTTCGGGCCGTCTGTCGGCCTTGTTTTTGCCGTGCGTCCCACAACGTTGGCTCTAGTCTGCCTGTGTTGGCGGCTTTTTGGCTGATTCAGCATGTTAATCAGCAGCAGAGCTTGCCGGTGAGAGAAATCTCTCTGATTGGCTGTTTAAGCGTCTCATGCACGAGAAGAGAAACGGGAGAGAGAAAAGCCAGCAAACGAGTAAAATCAAGAGGGCACACACAGAAGTCTCCTCTCACTTTTCATCTTCATCTCATTCCAAAACACGGATATTATCACGACATGACCATCTGGAATGAAGCTCGGTGGTGAGTGAGAGTGGTGTGAAAACGGTCGGCAAACATCGCTTTGTTTCATGTACTTGTCATAACAACGGCTTGCATGTACTTTCTCTATCTGCAAATACAGATGCCACCTGCTGGTATGGAGAGTTATTTCCTCTCCAACATACATGCTAGTTGGCTGATGGCTTGTAGTCTTTGCAGTGTGTTCAAATGCAACATTTTTGGGCGAGGACACAGGCTGGCGCCGCCACTTCTCTGATGTCAGTTTGGTGTCTGAGCAATGAAATTCCTTTCATGCAACACTGACACACCAGCAGAGACAATTAAATATGCGGAAGTAGCCAATGTCATAAAAGGCTAACGTAAATACAAGATAAATGTTAGCCATGGTTCACTGACTTTCTATAAACATGATTTGGATTCAGATCATGTTTGTATAGCTCTTTTTTTTCCTTCTCCAGTTGGTCCCACATTAGTGTTTATCCTTCAGCTGCAGAATGCTAATGGCTTCCAGGTGGTCCTAATGCCTTTTGGATTTCATTAAACATGAGTTTAGATTGAAAAACATCACTGCAATAGGGAAATCAGCCTCATACCAAATTAAAGAGTTTTTTTAATGATCAAGGCAAGAAAACATTTGTTTACATGAAAAATTTCTTGTTGCTGCAGTGATGCTTCGCAAAAAGTAGCTTGACTGGCTATTGCTGAAAACATAAGGCATTTAATGATCTGAATCAGTGAACATTACGTTTTCTTTTTTATCTTCTTTTTATCGAGCATTATAAATCATTCTGCTGGCATATAATAACAGAGCGTTTTTTTTTTTTTTTTTTACATTAAAGTAAAATAAAGTGTGACCATATATTGTCAGGTACACAGTCAGCATTATGTCTAGTACATAATGATTATTTGCATTCTACCTTTTATTTTGTTTGGCGAAACTAACCAAAATTTACTGTTACCAGTGTGGTGAATATTGTAAAATAAAAAAATAAAGAACATGATGTTTTCATTTCTTGCAGGTTGGATAGAATCCAACATGTTGACAACAGCTGATGCAAATGGCTCCCATTTTCTGATTACAAGCACTAAAAAAGAAACCCATCGACTGATGCATGTCTGAAAAGTCTCCAAGATGAATACAGAAAATGAAGAAACTTTAAATACTGCTTCATCTTCTGAATTGCAACAACAAAGTTTGCACTCTATAATATGTTTTAGTACAGTAATGGAGATAATTTAAGCTTTTAGAAGAGTCTGGAGGATCATTGAATGCTTATAAAAAGCTTATGTTTAACCAGCTAGTCCTAATATTTTCTGCCATGCTAGCAGTGAGAATTGTGGGATCTGATCTGTGTTCATCTGTATTTTGGGTTTAGAGCTAATTAGCAAAAGTGAGCATGCTATCGCGCTAAAGGTAAGATGCTAAACATGGTAAACATTACACCTGCTAATCATTAGCATATCAGCCTCATCGTTGTGAGAATGTTAGCATGCTGACATCTGCTTTTAGCTCAAAGCACCACTGTACCTAAGTACCCAATTGAAACGTGAAAGCAACAGAAAAGCATACAGTTGCGAGTAATAAAATATTAAGTGATGTGGCTGCTCTTTGTACTGGAGTGGTGGATTGGTGAAATGGTGACATCAGACTTGGGGAATCCACAGCTGCAGCCCAGCGGGATCTGATCTGACCTGGCCAAACTACTACAGGGAATGGAACAGGACAAGACACTGACTATGTTTACATGCATGGAAAGCCTGTCTGCTGGTAACTGCTATACCCACATCGTATTCAGGCAGAGCTGACCTTGAGATTGAGTGTCCCTGTTGGCTTACTAACAGAATAATTCTATCCAGCTCTGGTTTCCCAAAGAAGTTCACCTCCCCCATCAGAAAAACAACTGCCTTTGATAAATAGGGTGCAAGGTACTGCTTACCAACATGTTAACTTCATATACTGTACACACGAAGCTGAACCAGAGTGTGGTAAGTCATAAGGCGTATGTGGCAGGGATGTCACGATACCAGAAATTTAGTAGCTGATACCAATACCAGTGACCGATTCTCAATACCCAATTTGATACCACTGTAAAAAAATGTTTGATTTTTATTATAAGATAAGCAGCAGTGTGTGTGTGTCAGCTCGCTGTCGGAGACACGAGAGAGCAGAAAGTCCAGCTGGTACCTGTGTATTAATACTGTGGAAAATGAGTATTGAAACAGTTTCAAATACTCAGTATCAATATGCTTCAGTACTTTGATATCTTTGACAACACTATACCAAACCATTGTTTCTTGTTAAATCCCTAATATGAGGACCATGAACATGTTTTATATAAGAGCAAGCCAGTCATCTCAGCCTATTTTAACATAATGAGAATTAGTATTCAGTCCATCTGCTTGTGATGTTTACTTACTAATACTTAAAAAAAGGTACAAAATGCATCACCATCCAAAACTCACCACGACAACATTTTAACAAGAAAAAGGTAACCTTTCCTTTCCTCAGTTTGGTTAATATGAGGTGAGATGAATTAGGAATCAAGAGAATGACGCACATCCACAAATAGAAAGCCTGCACAAGTGGCTGATAATTACTGTGTGGAGTTGTTGGGCTTCCTGAATCTGAGCCAGTTTTATCGATCTGTTCTAAGCGAATGCTCTCCAGTAAGTTTTAGAAGATGCATCTTTATACTTGTGAGTAATTACTTCATTAAATCCTACTTTCAGAAGGACACGCCTCTTTTAATGTATATCTTAATGACTGATCATACAGCACAGTATAAACCCCTAATAGATAAAGTCTAACCTCTGAAATGCTGCCTAAAGGTTCTGCATCTGTGTTACTGCAGGCTAAATACTGTAAATGCATGTAGTTGCTTGGAATCGGGTCCATATTCATTAAACACTTACTGTATTATTGTGCACAGAAGCAACTCGCCCAAACAGAAATGAATAGTCGTGTGGTAAAGTTTACTTCCTGTTTATGAAACTTCAGATCATCAGATGACACATAATACTACTACAGAAGATACTTCCTGGGTAAGCTTTCTCACATCCTTTAGCCTCTCAACTCAAACTCTGTTAACCTATTAATATCTGAGAGATGTTATTCAGTAACCCCCTCAGTGGAGAGGACTGCTGGTAGCAGGAAAAATGTCCTGGCCATAGATGCATTAGCTTGAGAAGGACACTTTTGCTTCTACTTTACAAGCTACATAATGAGGGAAGCTGTTCTGAAACCTTTCACTACAATACAATAAATTTGAGGCAAGAATTTGTCTATGCAGCTGCAACACCATGCTTCATACTTAATCAACATTTAGATCGAACAGTGTAAAAAGAAATCTACACATTAACGGTTTTCTAGCAAGAAATAATGCAACATGTCCTCCAAAGTACATCACGCCAACCAAACTACAACTTAAGAGTGTCACTGCCAATTAAACTTCTACTTTACATCAAAATGGGTTTTTTTTTTGCTCTCTATATTGTTCCACCGTCCACAATTTATTTCTATTTTTATCTAGTTGTGAGTAGCTCCTTCATTTCCTTTGTCTAATGTATTTTGGGACAATAGTGTCCACCAACATAGGGCTGCAACTAATGATGACCCTCCTTACTGATTAGCTTATTTTTTTTAATGAGTAAAATAATTTGGCCTTTAAAATGCCATAAAAAAAGTGAAATATTCCTGTTGGGTGATGTTTTCAAGTGTCTTGTTTTGTCCAACCAACAGTCCAAGACATAAAGATGTTCAGTTTAGCATCATGTATGACAGAAGAAAACCCTCAGGTCCTGAATTTTAGGAAGCTGGAACCAGCAAATGTTTGGCATTTTTGCATAACTAAATGGCTAAAACATTTATTGGATAATTGATATACATGTAATAATAAATTTTCTCTTGACTGACCAATTGATTAATCAGCTTATCGCTGCAGCTCTACAGTAACGGCACAGTGAACTAGAGACCATCTAGCCTTGGGAATCACACCCGCTGTGACTCCAAACTGTGCCAGCGGCGGGAAGCTCCATGCTTAACATGGCCAGTTAGCTCAGTTGGTTAGAGCGTGGTGCTAATAACGCCAAGGTCGCGGGTTCGATCCCCGTACGGGCCATGATGTTTCCCCGAATTTCCCTCCGGGGATTAATTAAGATTCATCTTACTTCCTAACCCCCTACCTCCGGAGCCCTTGCTCACACCACGCCATCATCAAACTCTGCATTCATTTTGGTCTCAGCTACACATCTGTAAAGGTGACAAAATCTGTCCACAAAAATATAAAGAACTGGGGTCCTGTTGTAGCATATTTGATACAGTGTACGTCCCATGTACCAAGGTTGAGTTCTTGCTGCAGTGGCCCTGGGTTCAAATCCAGCCTGGGACTCTTTGCTGCATGTCATCCCCACTGTCTCTCCCTTTCTGTACTCAATAATAGGAATAAAAGCTCCAAAAATAATACTAAATATAAATACAAATAACAAAAAGAACTGGCAAACTATTCAAAACAGCAGGTAGTCTCCAGGACCACATTTTGCCATGAAGACTCACTCACAGACTCAAAGTGAAAACAATACCAACCACACGCTGTCATGGCTGGTAAAAGTGAAGGCGTTTTCGGTATGCATACTGACTGTTTTGCGTATACTTTTGTCACTTTATACAGTGTAAACATACCATGACTGTTTTGATCAATATCGAGATCACAGTTATTTATCATGATTAGTCAAAGATTTTAGGGACAAAATATTTTTGCAGAGCACTGCTTTAACATCCATGTTATGCTACATCCCTGCTAATGTACAAATCTCAGCATCAAAATAAGACTGGTTCTTATTCACAATGCATCTCCAAGCCCCCAAGAAGAGCTTTGATTGTTGAGCCCAATGTTCGTAGTGGCCAAACCGCGGTACTACAACTTCTGTGTCCATTACATGATGTCATTGGGCCAAAAAGACTTTTTCCTGTAGACTTATATTGAGAAGAGATGTCTGTAACTCAGCCCTTACTTAAATTTTTATGTCCTAAAAGTTGTAAACGTACTAATAGCAGAATCCAGAGTTATTTCCTTTCACTGTCTATGTTTATGGAGACCCAGACCATGACGACAGCGCAAGCCGTGACGTTGGAAACCCGTGAGTCATGTGACAGAGTGGGCGCTTCTGCACATATCAGACATGCGCAGTAGGGCCCAGTAAGACCCAGAAAACCCCAGAAGATCTGCATACTTTTCCAGACGGAAGTTGAGCCATTTTGGCTTCATGCGCCACTGAGCAACTTTCATAGGAATGAATGGGGGCCCCGCCTCCAACACTGTATCCTGATCTCTTTATACATCCATGTGCATCTCCTAGAAGCTTTTTACCCCAAATTAAATCAACAGAGCACTGCTTCCACTTTCACATTGTGCTACATTCCTGCTACTTAACAAATCTTTCCACTGAAATGAGACTTAAATTAAGGATCAGTTATTCTCAACCACTCAGCCAGGGACCACTGGTGGGCCTTATAGCACCATCTAGTGGGCTGCGGAGATACTGCCACTTAACTTCTTAAAACCTGACGCCCGCTATTCTGTATTTTGAAGTGTTTTAAAGCTAGAGTGAAGATACTGGTATAAGATAAGATAAGATAAGATAAGATATTCCTTTATTGGTCCCACAGTGGGGAAATTCACAAGAAAACATGACAACATCACATGAAACTAGAAAACATAAGGAACACATAGAACTGGCACGGTCACTTTCAAAGGGGTGCCGTGATAATGGGTTCTTTGGGTGCTCACGAGTCTCACCTTTACAGACATGGCTAACATTGTCCGATGCAGTGACACAAAACGGAGCGTTTTTTTAAACAAAAAAGTGATGTTGGAGACAACCCTGCACCAGTAAAAGCTTTAAAGGATGTGGTGTGGAAATACGACCCTGAATACCTTTGATTCATAATGGCAGGCAGTGATGGGTGAAGGTACGCTGAATATTTACATGGGTCATTACACCAGACAGCGGCATAGCACCTATTTATAGTCCAGTTTCTCATTTATTTGGGAAAGTGGTACTTTTAGTCAACAGAATGGGCCTCAAGTTACAAAAGGCTGAGGACTCCACAGTATATTACTCTTCTACTCTGGACTGCAGCTGAAACAATCAGGAAAATCTTGATCGCCCCCTGGTGGCTGGCTGTTAGTCTAGGAAGTGCTTGATTTGAATTTTCTATGAGCGGAGCACGCATTACAAACATCTGTAAATGTTAAATTAATTGTAGGAAGTCAGTTGTGCAGCCATACTTATAAAGCACTCGTCTCTTTCTGTATTTTCATGAACTTGCAATCCCACAACTAATTCTGATGAAATCTTAAAATTAAGCTAATAAAAACTAGCATAAAAAAACTAAATCTGCAGCCTTAAGTAAAGCATCAAACTGTTCCCTGCAGCGGAGATCCTGAGTTTTAGTTTCTCTAGAGAAGTTGGGAAAAGGGAGTTAATCATCAACGTCCTACAGTAAGTGCCCCAAGTGGTATTTCATGGACAACACTATGAGGTATCCGCTACATCTACCACTGTGGAAATGTGCATTACCGTGCGGCAGTGTGATGCTGGCCCCGTCGAGGATGGCCTGAGCCAGCAGGTGGTCGTTGCTCTCAAAGGCGCTGGCCGCGGCTCGCAACGCATCCCAGATCTCCTTCCGGCCCTCGAATGCTGGCGCCGTATCCCAGAACTCATCTCTCTTGCTGCGCAGCTGGCCTTCAGTCATCGGGTAGTCACTTTTCCATTTAGGCCGCTCTCTCTTCAGGGGCTGATTGCGCCCTAGAGCCACTGGGAGGGAGGACAAGAGAGAGAGAGAGAGGAAAGGAGAGGTGGAAAGAGAGAGGGAAGACAGGTGGGAGAGATAGAAAAAGACAGAGTATGAGTGTGGGGACAGATAGAGGAGGGGGTGACAAGGAGAAGAAGGGATAACAAAGAAAAGGAAAAGGAAATAAGAACAACAGGAAAAAGTAGGGGAAGAGAAAGTAGACAGACGTGGATTGGAAGTTGACAGTCAGAGAGAAGGTGGAGGAACACACAGAGGATGAAAATGAGAAGTAGGGATGAAGCAGAAAGAGGGCATAAGAAGAGTTAGGGTTTATCTGAAACAAAGCATCTTTCAAGACTAAAACTCAGATGACAGATCAAATACGAGCCTCGATATAAACATGGAGCACACATTCAGACTGAGCAGAACTGAAGCTAGAGGCGTTGTGTTACCAGTTACAAGGTTAGGGTTATAGCATCTAACAGCGCTCCATCTGCAGCAGAATGGCTGATGAATAACACCATCTGGATCAACACCGAAGGGGACGACAGGTACAGGGCAGTGTGTACGTGCATGTGTGTGTGTGTTTGTGTGCAACACGGGACAGGAGAGGGGAGGGGACGACAGATCAAGGTGTTGAGTTACACCTACTGCCGGTACACATGTACTCTGATGATCACATGGCACACGCCGACAACACCAACCTTCAAATGACTGTTTGTAGTAAATAAGAGCTCGAACTGACGGACTGTTTACGCTTACCTTGACTTTTTCCCCTCTTTGTTATGATAATAATGCATGAGCTATATACAAGACTTACACTGTTACAAGCATATTCTCTCTAAAATTACCAGATTAAGGTACTTCAGAGTTTTTGCAAATGCTAGAACACAATTTCTGACCTACCAAAACTCTACACTCAAAAACATATACACAAAATACTTTACATCTCTTACAAAAGCAAACACTTCATTCAGAGCTATAGAAACTCCTCTAAAAATGGTAGTTTTTTCCATCACAACTTTACACACAAACACCAAATGAACAGCTCTTTCCACATGCCAGTTATGTAGCATCTTTGACATTTTCATTTGTTGTAAATGTAGTACTATAAACGCAAATGCAATGGGGAAACAAACAAATTTGTTTATTCCCAATACTAGTATACTTGTAACAGCATCAGAGACAATCACTTTAATGTGAAGAAGATATGAACATAGTTTCTGTATTGTACTGCAAACAAAATACAGTGTGCTGCAATTACTTCCTCTAACTTTCACTACAAAATGGGCCTATTGCTGCAGAAAAACCGAAGAGCAAACCTGATCTAATTGGTTACAGGTGTTTTTGCAGGTGCATTCTGGGTGCAGGTGATTGATAATTGTGGTATTTCACTGCCAGTGTTTACAAAACAACACAGTTGTAGATTACCATGTGTAGTTATTTGCAAGAAGTGTCTTTTAGAATTTCAATCTTAATGTAAAGCAGATAATGTACTTATGGTGGAGCTGGTCAGTAGATGGCTACAAGACATAATGGTTTCAACTACTGTGCCACACGTACCTGCTTTTTGTTTCAGCAATTGCAAAAAAACTATAATCTAGGAACGAAGGGTAAATGAGGTCCTTGCTTGACAAAATAAGGCAAAATTTCAGATTTTTAGATGTCGCAGCAGTAATCTTGTAAGGGATGAGGTACAGCGAGCTGGTCATTGTTGTTAAATAAACTCCAGCAGGGCGATGCCGCACCCTGATACAGAGCCCTGAAGGGGTTTATTTAACAACAATGACCGGCTCGCTGTACACTATCATGCTTCTTACACGGCTACTTACTTAATACATGAATAATTTGAAACAAAAACAGTCCGCCAGAGTCTGACATCAGAACTGTGGCCATAGCAATGGTCTGTTATACATCGGTACAGGTATATACAGAGGTACAGTGTGCAGGAAAGAAATGAAATGAAAGTCTCTGGAGCCAGTGTTTGGTTTGTCCAATGTGGGCTACTGTAGAAACATGGCAGAGCAACATGGTGGACTCTATGAAGAGGACCGACTCCCCACGCAGATATGAAGGGCTCATTCTAAGCTGACAAAACACAACAACACTTATTTTCAGCTGATTATACACTAATGAGAACATAGTTATGAATATTACATTTCATCTGTGCCCCGAAATGTTACACAATGTTCCTTTAATTGAGGGACGGAGGGTAAATGAGGTTTGTGATTGAAAAAATAAGACAAAACTTCAGTTTTGCCTGTGGTGAATTTTAAATGTTGCAGCAGTTAACTTGAACAGATAATAACATAATTCTCCACACACCATTATGTAAATAAAACATCAGCAGCAGCTCATACTGACTCAAACAAAAATAGCATATGTACATAAAAATGTTCTGCATGAAGTTTGATCTGCTAGAAATACCTGCCCAGATTCATGCATATGTACTTGTATGCTGTCACCAACTTGAGTGCTTGTTCATACTTCTTCATTACCCTACTTTCCAGCTCATCCATCTGCTCATTCTTTACCTTTAAACTCAAGCCTTCTTGCCTGTCCTTCAGGTATTCCCAGAAAACTTTAGGGATGTATGAGGGCCAGTATGTGTAAAACATGATTTCATACTAAAATACCACCACGGTTGAACTAGGTAAACCTAGCTATGACACCTGCTTCGGTAAAGATAAGAGATAAATTTACGTCATCGGGTCTAATCGCCTTGTCTCTGTCCTCGTCGAGCAAGGTGTCAAGTAACAGCTGCTTGCCTGCATCTGTTTTAACACTACATAGCTTCTTGTTACTACACGCAGATACAGCTGGGATCTCTGCAACCTGTTTACGTGACATCTAGTTGTTCAGGAAGTCCGGGAGATAACCGAACAAGTTGTCAAGACGGATGTAGAGGAAGACATTAAGGAAACCATATCTCAGCACCAACTATATCTCAGCATCACTAAGTGCTCAGTCCTTACCCCACCCCCCCCAAAGCAGCTATATCTCCCAATCTGTGATTAAAACAACTTACAGGCCAGGGCCAGACAAGCAGGAAACTATAGTACAAAGTTGTCTACAGCACCTCAGCTTGATAAAAAGCTCCTCAAAACATTCATACAATCTAATATCAGATGCATGTGCATGTCATAGCCATATGTAAACTGTCAGTGTCTCGCCAGTCTTTTTCTCATAAAGGCAAAACTATGCCAGATTTTGAACCAGAGTGCACCAAATTGAATTGATTTTTGATGGTTTTAAGCAGTCATCCATATTATAGTATCAACAGAACAATATGCCAGTATTTAATCCAGCGTACCCCAAACTTAATGCTTTTTTTGATGGTTTTAAACAATCATCCATGTTATAGTATCAACAAAACATTATGCCGTTTATTTTTTAATCTGATTACACCAAATTTAATGCATTTTTTTGACCGTTTCAACCTGTCATTTCTGAGACTCAACAGCACACAATGTCAGTTTTAGAAGCAGCACTCACCAAATGTAATGTTTTTATACTGTCTCAACCAGTCATTCAAGTTATAGTATCAACACAACACTGTCAGTTTTGGAACCTGCGTACACCAGACTTAGTGCATTTTTTGATGGTTTTAAACAGTAACCCAAGTTATAGTATCAACAGAAATAAACGACTGATAAAAATAGTGTACCTTAAATATTTTAGCACGGGTATATACTGCGACATAACCAAAGGTATTTCCTTCACTACTGTTTATTGCTCAGTAAATAAAATAAACCTAATTCGTTGCAGTCCATAGTCGATGGACGGCATGGTGCTTATTGCTCTCGGGCCTTGTTCACCAAAATAAACGCAATTAAAAACACACTTCCTTTATCATAAAGCTGAAGCACCCTTTAAGTTTTGACACCTCCCCAACACTTTCCTGCACTAAAACATGCCCCAACACCTACCTCGCTTATACCATACAGGCGATAAAAAACCAAACCATTAAACATAAAGTGCAGCTTGCATTGGGATAACAGTCAGGACATAATTATAATCGGGCTGTATTAGTATCTTGCATGCCATAGCCGTCTGTGACCCATATATGTTATGCAGAAAAGCTAGCAAGCTAACTATGCTACATTTTAGCCGGCTAGCTCCATCAAAAAGCAAAGAACAAAAGGGAGGCAGCGTCGCACGGTGAATATCCCCCACTTCACAAAGTACAGACGAGGCATCGTTTCGCGTTTAAAGGCCCGCTGTGTGGAGGGGGATACCCGGGAGGGCTGCCGTGTCTGTCTCCGGCTCTGTCTGGCTCGAGTATAAAGGAAAGGAAGCAGACCTCCAGCCAGGACAACATGCAGGAAGCCCCCTCTATAAAGCCGAGCTTGTGGGCACTAAAAGACGCTGATAAGCGGTAAGTTACCTCCAGTGCCGTCCGAGTTCTCGTTTAAGCTGCCCGAGGAGTCGTGGTGGCTCCCGACACAGCCACCCATGGATGTTTCGGCAGAGCAGCCCGGGCTAGGTAGCTCACCCCCCGGCCCACAGCTAGAGCTACATCCACTAGCCCCTCTCTCTCTCTCTCTCGCTTCTCTCTCTTCCCCCTCTCCTTCCCTTCTGTCCTTCCTTCCCTCCTCGTTTCCTCCCGTCCTCCCTTTTCTCCTCCCCTCTTCCTCTCAGCATTGGCGGGGCGCAGCAGGCATCCTCCTCTTCATCTGTGGGGAGGAAGGAAGACAAGGTGACCGAGAAGGAGAGGGGGAGAACAAAGGAGACTAACAGAAAATGATGCTGTCTCCTTAGGGGCAGAAAATGTTTGCTTTCGACTTGATAATGTTTTTGACACGTGTGTTATTAAGTTTTTTTTGTGTGTGCAGAGAAGCTGTTTCCTGTCCTGAAGAAGACATCAAATGACTTATCCTGGTATTAGTGCATGACAAAGAAGCATCCCTCTGTCACTGTTGGCCTCATGTTAAAGCTGAGTGGTTTGAATTGGAGCAAATATGATTAATCCTAATGGCATCTGCAGGATTTCACAGACCGGAGGAAAACAACCAATCAGAGCCGAGCTAGAGTCTGCCATTTCTGAGCAGCTGTCAATCACTCCGATCAAACGGTAAAACTAGGCAGCGCTGATAAAATATCAATCAATATTCTGTTATTAAAACGACTATTTCTAGGCAGAATCATCTTGTAGTGCACTTTATAGCTGTAAAATGAGAAAGTTTGTGACCCGGCAGCCATGTTGAGAACAGTTGAGAAAATGCCAAGCACCACCCACCAACCAGAGCACAGCCAATAAGAACACACTCTCTGTAAAATGACCTGTGATTGGCCAAAGTCTTCCTTCACAGGTTAGATTATTTAAAGCCTGAAGATCAACCTTTATTAGTCCCACAGTGGGGAAATTCAGTTGAAAACAGCTGTGAAAACAGAGCAGAAGTCTAGTTTTCTCTCAGAACACTTGAATTACAAAATGCTGAAAGGTTTTTGCCCAGTGATGCTAAAATCTACGTACATACTGAATATACATATATTTGTTGCACTGGTTGATCAGATTTCACAACAGAGTGAAATCTATTTTAGTCTATTGTATTATATTCTCTCATGTATGGTAGTGTTCAGTGGTTAGGTTGTGTTGGTTGTTCATTCAAACAAGTACACTATTTATTTATATATATCTATTTTTTTTCTACATAGTAGGGTTCTGTGTTAGATTATGTAGGCTGTTGATTCAAACAAGCACATGATTTATATGTATTTGTTGCTATTTTCCAGGAAAAAAAAAATCACACTTTACTAATCAGCTTCTGTTCAGGTCAATCTGGCAAAGAAGACTTTTTATTAGTGAGTGAAAGTGTGTTGTTGTTCTACTCTATTATATTCTCTCATGCATAGTAGGGTTTCAGCGATTAGACTACATTGATTTGTTTGATTTTTTGCAGATAAAAATCAGATTTTACCAGGCAGAGTGAAATTGCGTTGTTGTGCAAATTATTCTCTTCTGCAGTAGTCTTTCTTGCAGTGATATTATTTTTTATTGTAGGCTACTATCAGTAGTTTTTATGTTTTAACGCATACCGTGTTTGTTGCATTGGTTGATCAGATTCCTCAACAGAGTGAAATTGAGTTTAAACAAGCAGGAAATTTCGCTGTATTTATTTTTTTTTGCAGATGAAAATCAGATTTTACAAAGCGGAGTGAAATGTAGTTATTGTGCAAACTATTCTCTTCTATCATCTTTTTTTCTCTTTTCTCTTTCTTTTTTCTCTTTTTTATAACAGGCTACTATCAGTAATTTTAAGGTTTTAACACACATTTGTTGCATAAGTGGATCAGATTTCACAACAGAGAGTGAACTCTTATTTCACGTACAGGAGGGTTTCAACAGTTAGATTATGTAGATCGTAGATTCAAACAGAATTGAAATGTACCTTTTTTTATTTATTTATTCATTTATTTCTTGTGGTCTTTCTTGCAGTGAGGCTTTTTTTATAATTTTTTTGGCTACTATCAGTAGTTGTTTGGTTTTAACACATTTGTTGCATAGGTTGATCAGATTTCACACAGAGTGAAATCTATTCTGCATAGATTATTCTTGATTCAAACAAGCAATTTCTAGTTATTTATTTATTTTTACAAATAAAAATCACAACACAATTACAACACAGAGTGAAATTTTGCTACCTATTCCATCATATTCTGTTACAGAGAGGAATTTTAAAAACTTTTATTTTATAAAAAATTATTATTTATTTTTTATTATTCGCTGTTTTTTTACTTTTATTTATATTATATATATTATATATTTTATTATTTAATTTTGTACTATATATATATATATATATATATATATATATATATATATATATATATAATTTAATGTCTGTTTTTTTATGTTTTAACACAGTTGCAAATCAGATTTTACAACAAAGAGTGACGTTAAGTTATTGTTACCTCTTTTAATCTGTTCTCTCCTTTTCACTTCTGTTGTGTTCTGTCCTTTTCTGTCAGAGATCTGTTCTACTCGCTCTATTTCTGCACCCGAATGCTGCAACATTACACCAGATGGACACACTCTTGCCTGGTCACTATCTTTAGGACTGTCCTAAAGAGACTTTGGTGTAATTTGACACACTGGCACTCACACGTCCACACACGTTCACTCACATGTTCATGTGTACACACACACACACACACACACACACACACAATAGCAGTGGGATAGCGAAGGGTAATTTACAACAAAGCTGTCTGGAATTTCAATTATTTCCCATTGCTGGGAACTGAAAGAAGACATGTTTATGCAGCAGAGCTTCCTTTGAAACCCTTTTCCTGATTATCTGCATGACGTAATATGATGTAACAGGTTACTCAGCGCACACTTGACATGTTCTGTGATCAAGGTCAAAGCAAGAGACTCAGCACAGTCTTCTGTACGATCTCCTCCACGTAGACTCCCCTTCATGACGCAAGAGATTGAACATCGGCGCTCATACCAGGATGTTTTGTTCAGGAGGTGCTACTGTTTGTCGCCCGAGGGAAGGATTTTAGTTGCTCTTTTTTTGGGACAAAGCAGTGAGTTTAAATAGAGATTACGGAGGCTTCATAGCATCTCAAACCCACATTGTTATGGGCACGTCATGAAAAGGTTACAAGGAAACTTAAATCTTGTAAAAATGTGGTTGTATGGTTCCAATTAAAGCCCGAGACACACTGCTGCGCTGTTCACTGTAGCCTCAGTAAGCTGTGAAATAGCAGCCACACTGTTGACTAAACAGACATGGAAAGTGTGATGAGTCAATTTCTGAAATTTACAGTGACCTCTAGTGACTTTGTTTGATCCTACAATAGAATAAAATTACAAATAGCTATAATAGCAAGATTATTTAATGTCCATATGACACAAAACGTGTCTCGTTACATTTCATGGTAGTTAAAATACACTCAAGACTGTTGGCCAAGGGTGTCAAACTCGTTTTATCTCAGGAGCCACATACAGTCCAATTTGATCTCAAGTGGGCCGGACCAGTTACACCAATGCATAGTAACCTATAAATAACAACACTGTCAAGTATTCCCTTCCCGTTAGTGTAACGAAGTACAAATACACTCTGAAAACATTCACAATTAATGAAAAATCCAACAGATGAGATGTCTCGTCGACCTTCACTTATCTCTTATGCTCTTATCTTTTATTATATTGCTGTGAACACACATAAAGCACGCTGGCTTCACATTTGCCTCTGTGAAGAAATGGGAACTGGTCCATTTTTCTTGGAAAACCCAGCACTGTTTCCACTTTTCTTCTTTTTGACAAAGACATTTTCCACTGGCATAAAGCAGCTTGACAGTGTTGTGTCATGTAGCCTCTAGGTAAGCATGTGGGATCTAATAGCGTATCCGGTATAGGGCCTACTACCCTTATTTGGACAGCATGGCCGCCAAATAGGAATAGCTTCATTTTATTGTAAAAATTAAATTAATGACTTCTCTGCAGTTTTTACACATTGCAAAGTCAGATTGGACCCTTTGGTGGGCTGGTTCTGGTCACCAGGCCATATATTTGACAGCCCTACTGTAGACAAAATCTTATATAGCTAGACTATAGGAAAATACATTTGTGTTACTTATTAGTATTAAAATGAAATTAAACTCACAGACTGGTTGAAAACATCTGATCCATCTGTATGCGTGCATGCAACCTGCTACAGTAAATATGGATATTAAATAAAGATGTAAAAGGACATTTTTTCATTGATTCATGGATTCCTGAAATGTCCTTGTACCATGATGCAACTTTTACTTTTAAAGTGTGATCAGTCAGTCGGTGATGTTTGACTGATGTTTGCAGCACCACAGAAGAGTAAATAGTCTTCTGCTCATAGTAGTCTTCAGTCAGTAGATGGAGCCAGAGATGAAGGTCAGGAGGATCTGTGCTCTTACATTAAGTGTAATTAAAGGCGTTCAGTGGTTTTCCAGCAGAAGCTCCTCCATTTTTTTCACCTGTCACAGTGCTGAAGTGTTTGTACATTCAAGGACCAAAATGTAACATATTTACTATAATAAATCATAAAATGATCGTGATATGTCACCAGAGATTAAGGAAACATACTGAATTGCAATACTGGCTTCTCCGACAGCAATGCTACAGTCAGTATGTTCTCCTTTAAAATTTCCATCTGCCCAATCACACACTTCATCGGCAAAAAGCAGGCACAACTACAAGTATACAGTTCTGTAGGCAAGAATACTTAATTATACTTCTCTCGATCAAAAGACAAAGTACAAGTAGGCCTATAAGCCAAATAAACTTAGACTTTTCTGTATACTTGTCAGTATGAGCCAATTCTACTTAGACTTTTCTGAAGCACAGTATACTTATAAATATATATATATATATGTTAAGTATACCTTTGATAAGTACATAAAAAGCAAACTGAAAATATACTCTTATTTAAGTTCAAAAGATGTATACTAGGAACGGACCTGAACAAACTTCAGGGCATTTCAACACCCTGTTGCCACATATGAAACAAACTGGCACACAGCCCTCTGCAGCCATGGAAGCAAAAGCTAACAAACTGGATCAACAGAGATAAAGTTAACATTAGATTCTACCCGACTGAAAAGCCTCGGCACATCTCTCTGTGGTGTGTGCAAAAACATATTGATAATAAAATTATATAAACAAAACGTGGGTGGCTGCATAACTTCTAAACATTTTCAATATAATGTTTGTGCCAAAACAGCCCTGGGCTGGTCACATGACTGTGGAAACCTATGTGAAGATATTTCATTCATTTGAAAATATTAAGGAATCATAACCTAAACTCAATAACACCTCTTCACATGCAAGGCACAACTGGATAGGGAAGATGACTTAAATTATGTATAAATAATACATTCATGATTAATAATAAATAAAGCAGCAGCACATAGAATTGGAGTAAATCTGATTAAAAAAGTTATTTGTATAAAACAATCACTACATCCTCACAGTAGTATATGAGACAGGTAATTTAATAAAGATCATGTTCCTCTGTGTCATCCGGTCCTCCTAATGGTATCTACAAGATTTCACAGACCAGAGGAAAACAACCAATCAGAGCCGAGCTGGAGCCTCGAGCTGGAGCCTCGAGCTGGAGGAAATACGAAGCACCGCCCACCAACTGGAGCACAGCCAATAGGAACACTCCCTCTGTGAAATGACCTGTGCTTGGCCAATCTTCCCTCGAAGGCATCCATGAAATGTTGAAATGAAAGCAGTCTGTGCGTAGTTACAAAACTTCAGAAGTGCACTATCACACAGCACAACAGCTCGCGGAGACCGGGAGCATCATGCAAACGCTGTGATGACGGAATATTCTGGCATGCGTAGCTTGTACTACAGCTACCATACACCATTCTGAACACTGGAGGAGTGGACGGGCCACGGCTCCAATGCAGTACCTACTTTAAACACCAGCTGTCAGTACTACGTATTGTTCCTTTACACCCTGCTTTCCAATCGGCACTTTCTCATCTGGTTTCATGTCTGATGTCGACCATCAACTGTAACATTTCTGTCTCTATGTATTTAGCGCCACTTACATGCACTTTAACAAAAAACAACAACAACATGGTTAAGATGCATGTGATGAAAAACATCAGAAAATAGCTGCTCTGCTTGTTCGCGCTGGCCGCTGGGACAGTAATTGCTCATCTGTCTGTCTCCTCAGCAGGCAAACAATCACACACAGCTTCCTTTTTTAGCCGTTGTTGCTTTTCACTGACGTGAAGTCAACTCTTATTTATCTGGCATTTCTCTCTTATCTTTGTTTCTTTCACTGTCTACACCCTTTCTTCTCCTATGTTCCTTCCTCTTTCATCCAGCCAACAGAGCAGCTGACACAGGGGTTAATAGGCTTGGCATTGATTTATAATTCAACTGCCTCAATCTTACGCTGGTCTTCAGCCTCCCATCTTCCCTATCTGTTTGATGCTGCGTTCCCCATTGTCAGGCCATGTGAAGATGTTCAACTGCCCCATCTGTGTTGAAGATTGGATCCATTGATTTACTGCTACCCCCCCAACCCAGACCTATGTAGCCACGGAGTGTATTTCACAATGACTGGAGAGACTGGGATTTTAAAATCATTCACATCCAGCTGTGTGTGAAAGAGGCTGGCAGACGGCACTCAGCCGATTGTTAAATCAGAGAGGAGAAACTGAAGACAGATAGGTTGTAAGAAATGCAGGTCAAGTTGACCCTGAGGATAAAAGTGGTTTTCAGTACTTGACCACTTATTTTTGCCTTTACCCCTCTTTTTTACTTTATTTTTAACATGTAACCCTAGACATCTATTCTTCTGTAGTTATTTTGCTACCTACTAAACACTAATAACACAATTACAATTTCACAAAACTTATTCTATTTAATTTGTGTATAGACATGAAAAAATAATTAGTAAGCCTGTATTTAACGGTGGGGCAATGAGCTCAGTTCAGTTTTGTGTCCGTATGCATTGACGGCCCATTCTTAGCTAATTCCAAGCATCTGTGCTCAGATTAAATAAGTCCTCTGTTTTAATTTCTGGGACACAGTTTTGCTTTGTAGGGAAATATCAATATGAACTTCTGGGTCTTAACAAGAACACAGATGGCAACATCATTAGAAGATGCAAATGTAGGGTGAGAAGGTGTCCCACGTTACAAAGGACTGCACAGCATTTTTGTCTAGTTGTCTCTAGCTTTTAAAAGTCAAACCACTACGAGACAGATGCTTGTCTAAAATCTGGCTTTTATCCAGTGGCTGTGAAGAAAGCTGTCTTCACAGGGCTGTGTTTGTGATAAAATTGCACACACGTGGGTCAAATGCAGGTTAATATTTCACCGTTTTCACTATGCCCAACGGAGAAAACTGTGAGTCACCGCAAAGTCACAAGCTATGCTGATTTAGGTGGAAATGGATGGAAACTACTACAAACAAAATGAAGAGTACAAAGACTGTGAAACTACTTATAAGTATTTATAAGCCGGAGGAAGGCGATTCAGTTATTTTTCAATTTCACACAGGGGGAAAACGACATGAAACAACACAGTTCATGTGAGTCTCACAAGAAAGCAGCTCAAAAAGAGACGCGTTGATAAGATAAGATAAGATAAGATATTCCTTTATTAGTCCCACAGTGGGGAAATTTACAAATCTGATCTGCAGACGCATTCGGGCAAATCATTGAGATGTTACAAAAGGGAATAATAGAAATGTTTATTATTTACATTAGATAGACATCAAAATTGTAGACTACCTCTCGGACTTGGTAACCTGTCCCACATTGTCCCACACTAACATACTCTTTGTTCCACATTTGGTTTGTTGGGATCTGGCCATCCTCTGCAAATGTGAGGATTACAGTTAGATGGCTGCAAAAGCAGATGTGGATGGAAGATTTGCAAAAAGACATGTGAAAGACTGAGAGCATGAAGAAAAATATGTGGTGGTTAGATATTGAACTCAGCTAAACAAAGTACCGCCACGTGTATGGCTGAAATTTCCATCGAACATAGTGAAGCGTGATGGGAGCGGCAGCATCTCATCTTTTTGGCTGCAGTGATGAGGGTTTTAAACTCACAGGGGGACAAAGACTGAAACTAAATGCCGGACACCTCTTGAGGAGAGGCTTATTATAAATGTCTGCATCAAAAATCTACGTACTAACATTACGATGACCTCGGCATCCAACCAGCTCAACACTGGACTGGCTCTTGAACAAGAATGTTGAAGACCTTGAGACCGAGCCCAGACTTGAATCCCTTTGAAAATCTAACAACTATTCACTGAGATGAAGAGATGTTCATAGACACTCCCTTTAATATTTAGACCAATCTGTAAGCAATAACCTTATTATTCTAAAATCCAGATATGGTAATCTGACACAGATGAATCAAAGCTGTATTTATTTCTGCAAAGATTACTTTATCTTTGTAAATCACTGTTTCTTTATGTGAAGTGCTATCAGGGATCTAAACCTTAATCAGCTTTGAACCACAGACTGTATATAAAAAGTGGACATAGTCACTGTGACGGCCGTTTTGAAACCTCAAGTTCAACATTTTGGCTGTCGCCATTTTGGTTTTTGGACGTTACTATGTTGGTCTTTTGCAACCAGAAGTGACCCGAGAGATGGAGCTAAGTATAACCAAATGCCGAATAAGATATTTTTAGGTGACCAAAATATTACAGTTAAATTTCATGAACTAAAAACACTCTGTGAAAGGGTTAAAGTTATAAGAAGAAAACACAACGCTATGGTAGTGACCTGTCTATCACAAGGAAGCCAAACATTAAATGATTATGGTCTGTTTGGCTCTAAACGGCTGTCATTTGATTGAAATATGTAATCACGATTGTACGATTGTCCATAGTTAATTTAATTAATTGCAAATTAATCACATTTTTATTTGTTCAAAATGTATCTTAAAGGGAAATTTGTCAAGTATTTAATACTTTTATCAGCATGGGAGTGGGCAAATATGCTGCTTTATGCAATTGTATGTATTAGAATTGGAACTCAATTAATGCAAAACAATGACGAATATTGTCCAGAAACCCTTGCAGGTGCAGCATTTAGCATAAAAAATGCTGAAACGCTGAAAGAATGCAAGTTTAAATCACTTCAGCATTGGCTTCACTTTTTAGACCCGGAGGTAGCCCTCTACTTTGAAGTCGGGCTGCAGCGCCACAAAATACAGAAGAACTCAAAGGGTTTCCTGTTTCCTTTATGAGACTCACCCTGTGCAGTACATTATCAGTATTACCATCAACAAGGACAGAAGCCCTCAGTCATGAGACCATAGCAGACGTCCCCTTTGGAGAACCAGTACTTATACATCAACACAACTGTAATTAAACTGTAAAATTACCACAGTTACTGCAGCTGAAACGTAATTGCTTCAGTTTTAAGAGAGAGAGAGGGGGAGATAGTCAAGCTGACCTCCTCTTACTAATTTTGGGCATTACTGCCGCGGCACCGGTGGCTTCGTATCTCTTATCGTTCCGGACTCGGTCTCTCCTGTTCTTCGTTCTGAGTGTGGGTGAGTCACATACAAAGCCCACACACAGACCTGTCTTGTTATGGTAACGCTCAGTCATAAGATTAGTCTGTCCACCTTGATGTGTCTTACACCACCTACTGTACATATCTGCTCCATTTGCTCTATAAACACAGCTATAAATCTTGATGTAAACCTTTACACTTAATGCATACGAGCATCTTCACAACCAGTGTGTTATTGATGTCCTGTTACATATTCCACTGTTTTGGCTGGTGATAAAGGACCGCAAAGTATTTCAAGAGGTGATCCGTGAAATACTAACCTAAGCTGTCGTAAATTATTGTGCAGGTTTTGTTTTCTTCCACAACGGTTGTGACCAAAATGAGAAAATCTCAACTCTGATCTGGCACATGAGCAGAACAATGTCTAAATGAATACAAAAAGCCCAATAAAGACTTGCTCGTAAAAAGTAGAAAACATAAAATAAACGAGAGCCTTTATCATCCTGACTGCTAAAGGAGAACACAAACTATCTGTCGAATTAGACCTCCAGGCTTAATGTAATATTCATTTATTTATTTATTTATTTTACCATTTTAACTTCACTACCATTGCCATTTTCTTTAAAGTTACTACGAGGAACTTTATTTATATTTATATTGTTGATTTTGGCGGTCTCTGTGGATAAAAAAGGTAGTGTTTATGAGCACCAGAGTCCCTTTAGAAAACCTCTCATTCTACTGCAGCAGTCTGCCTGTTGTCATTCCCTTTGTCACGGCGTGTGATATCGCTGCACAAGGCACACAGTAGCGCCTGTATGAGACGCACCGGGCTCTCCATTAACTACGATGTAAACCCATCCACGGTAACAGTAAACGCACCGGGAAAGTGCTGTAGTGATGTAGTTTAAAGAGCAAAAGAGACACACAGCAGGGAGGGGTGGTGGATGAACAAACACAAGGCTCCAATCCAGGACACCGCTGTTCGTGTCCCGTACGTTACGCTTCACTTATCACATTACAATCCACTGTTCGTGTCCCAAACACAACCTCAAGTCACATTTGAACTTTAAAAACAGAGAAATTTTAAGACCAACCATATAGTTTTTCCTACGCCTAACTAAGTGGTTTTGTTGTCTGAATATAAGCAAGAGTTTTTGATTAATTCACAACATTGCGATGGAAAAGTGATGGCGAGGAGTCTGACAAAGTTGCAGTATATGACCAGTTGGGATGAGAACGTGTTATCAGATAAGACTGTTTCATAACCATTAAAAGATCCTCACACTAACTTTAAAGAAAAGCTTCCATTATAACACGTCAAAGCCTCAGTTTGAAGCAATATTGCACGGTGAGTTAACAACTAAATGCACATTAAAGTCAAAGATCATAATCATATGATTATGATCTGATCTATTATGACTATTAAATGGACTATGACTTTAATTTTCTCTGCTTTAGGCTGTTAGCTTCAGTGTGAAATGCAAATTGTTATAGTTATAACAGACATTTACTTCATCATTTGTTTGTGTGGTTGCTCTGCAGTACTGCAGTTACCCTCATGATCAGCAGAGCTTCAGGCGCAGCACGAAGGCAGGGAGAAGAGTTGTATATATTTATATTAAGCTATGAAAGGTCAGATGTCAAAATGCAATCCTCATCCTGAGTTTTCCCTCCTTGAGTACAACATCACAACATTTCCACTAACTTGCTTGTGTGTCTCTACATGTGTCCTCTGTAAGGAGCAATGCAGTTTGGTTGTGGAAAAATCCAGCAGGCTTTGGCAGAGCTGAAAGCACAATTAGCAGCATAATGAAATAAACCAGCAGAGTCTTCTGTTTGACAAGGGCATGATTGAATACTGTAGGTATTTTACCGACTGGTAGATGGAGGTCTTGACCTTTCCGTTCCAGTGTACTGTTTTCTAAGATCTGATTCACACAAGGCCTGGAAGCGACTATGCATGGCTACAACACATCTCCCATGTGTCCTTTCTGCTTTATTTCTCTCCTGATGTTTGTTTACATGCTGTCCACAGCTAGTTTACCTGCAGGGAACACCGAAGTGGGATCTCAAAGTGAGCCTGAGACACCTCCATGTTTTGTTTGGATCGTTCGGTAGCAGCGTGAGTCAAATTCGATTTTTGTATCACAGCTGTCTCCTAATGCATCCTGGCATGATTGGATAATAAAAGTCACAATGAAATGACAGGAGTAACGACAGCCTCACACAACCGGTGTGAATTGAAGTGGCTGGGTGTCTCTTCACTGTCTGCCTGGCTGAGAAAGAAGGCGTCTGAGTGACGATCTAATCAGATGTAATCAGGCCTGATCTGATGTAATCTGATGCTGTTAAGGAGCAGTGATTGGATTTCTTAGAATGCCAACAGGAAACACTTTTGTTAGGTTGACAGAATATTGTTCAATCATGGAAGCAACAGTTTGGTGAGTTTGGTCCCGGTCTCACAGGAAGGCGTATAAACAGGAGGACGTTACAAGGGCGTTCTGTATGTCATGAGGACTACGGTAACATCTGCAGTTAGGTTTAGGCAACAAAACCACTTCTTAAGTTTAGGAAAAACGTCATGGTTGGACAAAAAGTGAGTAAAATCAGCATGGAAAACACGTCGCCAACGTCGCTAACATCGTCAACGTAACTAACGTAATTTTGAATACAAAACACTGGTCTAGCGCGCCAGACTCCAGATTGAAAGTTGTGCTTGTTGGACCCATCAACCTCCCCATCCGGCTGCCATAACGTCAAATTCATACCAGGCAGCAGAGAAGTGCAGCAGTAATTACATTATTCTGCAGCTGGGAGGTGTTTTCATGTGTTTCAGGCGGCAGAAATTCTTTATAAAATACACCAACATGTCACAGGAGTCACAGGAACTGTTTACTGACTGGCTGTGGGTCGTCACGTCACTGCTAAAAGTTAAACTTTTACCTACTTGTGTTTGGTGGCACTTCGTTGCAGAATTAAAAAGCTGCAGTTCGATGAGCTCAGGAATGATTGCCATAGCAACACATTCTCACTCCCAACTTGTCAAATACCGCCACTTGGTCAGAGGAAACCAACCCACAGAGCACCTCTCTTGTGCTACTTTTGGACGGACCAGGGACGACTTGTCAAAATTTGCTCTTTTCATGCATGCTGTCCTTTAAAAATAAACTTAGGTTTTCACAGGAGGTTAGGTTTAGGCAACACAACCACTTTGGTACGTTGTGGTTAACGTTAATTTCACTGACTAACAACTTGTTTCCTTAAGTTCATCGTTCAGTTGTAGGTCAAGTCTCTGCTGGATGGTGGAAGACACACATGGCTAACTGTGCTCGCCAAACAGGACAGCAGGACAGTGCAGACAGACAGCAGGACAATCAGGGATATTTAACTTCCTGTGCAGCCCTGGAACTGAACCACAGACACACAAAGACATATTGGCTACTTACAGACAGTCATAGTCACATCGTCACAAGCTACAAATATACATGCACACGGGCGCACACACATGAATATGCATGTACACACACGTGCAGCCCGTTGCCAAGGCTGCCCAGTCAGCTGGTGTGACGCCATATGTCACAGCATTGGCAGCACCAGTGAGCTACAAACCTGTTAGAAGCAACAGACACACTCTCAGGAAATATCCAAGTCTCATTTCAACAAGGGAAGTACAGACATGTCTACACACACACACACACACACACACACACACACACACACACACACACAAATATTTTTCCTCTTCAACAATGTTTTCTTATGTGAAAACTGAGAGGAGTGGTACCTTAGTTCCCAAACACCACGATGTTATGCAGTGACACCATGTTTATTGTAATGTAAACTGTATTCTTGGCTCACATACTTTACATTGGGATGACGTCACAAATATTAAAATGCTTTTATGGGCTCTGGGGAAGTATTACAAATACAAAAATTTCATGGTTTAAAAATTCATAATAGAGAGACAAAGTAATAATTGACCCTGATCGCAGGTTCAGGTGCCCTATCTAAAGTTTTACAGATGTCTCTTTAATGATGGCGGTCTATGGGGAAAAAACAATCCCCAAGGAAGAGCGCCGGGCTATTAAACAAATGTTCTTAGTGGCCAGGTGGTGGTACAACAATTTCAGTGTCCGTCACATGATGCCATTACACCTAAAAAGACTTTTCCCCATAGACTTACATTGGAAAAGAGTTGTCTGTAAATCAGCAGATCATTTTTTTGAGGTAAATCAACTCCCCAGTATGAACACTCTAATAGCCCTTATTTAAATCATTTGGTCCAAAAAGTTGTAAAATACACTAATAGCCGAATCCAGAATTATTTCCCTTCCTCCGTATATATGAATGAGACCCAGACCGAGGCTGGAGCGAGGGCTGGGAGGTGGCGTTAAAGGAAACACTACTGTACCTGCTGTATGGGTCCACTGGATGTGGAAGATCGCTGGATGATTTGGATACTTTATCAGTCGGAAGCTGAGCCATTTTGGCTTCGTGCACCACTTCGACACTCTCATAGGAATGAACAGGAGCTCCAATGCTGTATCCAGCTTTTTTGGGAAAAACCTTTATGGCCACTTGGACAAATTGACAGCAAATTAACATTTCATTGTTATTTTTTTTTCTGGTTAATGTAGCTACCGGCTCCTTGACCATGTTTTAAAAACTTAAATGGCTCTGATAGATTTGTACAGGTCCCCCAAAGTCAAATTATTTAGTACATTTTACAAGATTTAGAAAAAAGTCCATAAATTAGTTATAATGACAAACCACATAATATAACATATAAAAATACTGTCACAAGGTCTTGTTGAAAGTCCTCCTCGCTAGTGATGAGCTCGCCTCAGTTACATATGAATCTGTCATGTTAATCTATACAGAGGGTATAGGAAGCTCAACACCCGGACCTGAGGACTGTTTGACATCCAACTCCCAGAATACCACCAAGGCCCCAAGTGGGGCTCCCCTTAGTTTGACGGTTGCTGTCAGGGTTTTGTGTAGTACGCTACAAATACTTCTTGCGGTTTAATCTCTACTTCTGAACAGCCATAAGGATCTGCAGGTTCTCTCTGTGTTTGTACCATAGACTGTATATAGTCTGTGGTGTGTTCACTGAATGACGGCTCGCAGCTCATTCTCACACAACCTGGAGAAGCACCAAACAAACGCTGCTGAGGCTGAACATATACTGTGTCAGACACGGCGCAGCCCAGTGTTGGTGACTCTGACACGCTTCGCCTTCACTTTTCTCTGTTTACCATCTATCTTTGAACGGTTCCACATTTATTCACTTTCTTGCTGAGTGTTAGATGAGCAGCTACAGCCAGGCCCAGGTATACAGACTGGAAGCAGGGAGAAACAGCCTGTCTATAAAGATGGATGATGTGTCTCCACTCCCTCCCACTGGACAAACCAAATTACTGATTATTGATATTGATTTGTTTGAGAAGAGGATTCACTCGTGGGGGAAAAACTCAACAGAACAAACTGAACTTCTATCTTTTGTTGCTTATTGATAAATCTCTCAAAAGTGGAGTTTTTTTGTGGACACTTTATTTCGGGTGAATGTTATTGGGACACTTCCCAGATCCACTTCATTTGAACCAATCTAACAGCATCCAATCAAGTTTCAGGAGAAAACCATGAAGAACTAACATTATGTTACTGAGTACAAGTTGGATCCAATTACTATGTTGTCAAAATGAAAAAAGTCAAATTATTTCAGGGTTGAATTGATTCACTTCTGATTTATGCTTTGCTCTGGTCTTCTCTCTAAGTTTGTATTCAACATAATTATTCTATATATTAGTGTTATGTCAATGAAATGGACTTAAACAACTGTAAATGTGACACAAAAAGGCAACTTATTATTTTGGCCGGTAAAAGAAATATAACTACACCTGGCATCATTAGACCTTTAATAGGCAATGTAATATACATAATTGCTTGAAATGATAAAATGAAATATTTCCCTTTATTTTTTCTGCCCTGTGATCAGTGATCAGGTGGCTGGAGACATGATATCAAGGTTTCGCCCAAACACCCGCACGAACTAATCACGAGCCGAGCATGGCTGTAGCTTGCTAGCGTGAGCCACTTAGCTGCTACGTTAGCACCACGGTAGCTATTTGGCTAGAAAGACACAACAACTAACCATAATATCTTTATATCCACTGTCATAATCAAACTAACCTGTTCTATGACACAGACTGGTGACAGTTACAGGAAGTTACATCTCCGCTATCGTATAACTCCCGAACCAGTGTCAATCATGACATCTCACCCCTTTTTATAGCATCCAAAAATGAACACTTGAACGTACATCAGCGGGATAAGAACTGCCTGACAAAAACATTTATTTGACATGACTTTTTATTTTGGCTCATGTCCCATCTGCTACCATAGAGGAGGTAGGGTTTATGACCTATACTGCAGCCAGCCACCAGGGGGCAATACAGCTGTTTTGGCTTCACTTTTGGGAAGCTGTCATGTCGTCCACCTTCATATACTGTCAGTCTGGCTCTATTTACAGGTTAAAAGAAAAGTAATCCACCTACCAGCACCTCTAAAACTACTCATTTATTAAAATCTGGTAGTGTTTAAGTGAGGGTTAAGTGTGAAATAAAAGTACCCACCACCCCCACTGTTACAAAACCCCTGCTTGAGTGATCAAGGGTCTCATTTACTGTTAGTCTCTGGTCAGTGTGCTAGCACAGGATGACGTGTGAGCAAGATAAGAGAGGCCTTATTTATAGACCAAAGCTACCAGGACCGATCAGTGTAGTGTTGAGTCATGTTGTGTTTGGATACGCCGTTGTGTTTGTTCCCATAACTGACGTATGTGCTCGTTTGATGTAATTCCTGGTTATTGTGAGTAAAAGAGGCAAGTTTTAATCTGAGACTGTTGCTGGATTTGAAACACAACAGCACTTTGAGATGGTGAAAGTTAATTTTTCCTTTCTGCGCTGTTTGTGGTCAGGATTTCTCTCACAGCAGTGCCAACAGTATAACAAGAAAAAGATTATCATGTGTACAGTTGGCTGCTTCATGTCCATGAACCAATGTGCACTTGAGTGTCAGAGTCACAGGGCCAGCAGGCATTAAACTGCTGAAAAGATGAAAGCAACCGTTGTGTTTCCTAAAAATGAGATGTTTAGGCAAGGTAGGCTGAGGTGGGCCAGTTTCTTTCTTTCTTTCTTTCTTTCTTCCTACTGTCTTGTGGACCAGCAGTTCAGAGTAAAAGTTACTTTTTCATGAAAAATGTCAAAACTTTGTTGGTTATTTATTCCAAAATATCAACAAACACCAGTACATCATTTTCACTACAAAATACTGCTCACTAACATCATTATTATATTGAAATTTACAAAATAAATGTATTTTTACTTGCAACATTTTTTCAATGTCATTAACCAATTGTGATCTGACAAAACAGAGACTGACTGTATGATGATACCATAGCATACCTTGTGAGCTTGTGTGACTTGTTATGCACCCTACAGTAGTTGATAAAAATGGTCTGACAAGTTTTATTCACCATTTTACTGCATAAAATAAATAACCCTATACTGAAAACATAGGTTGGATATAGCCGTAGCCTTAGGCTGTATCCAAGTGTGGACACTTCTGGGAAAGCATAACCTAATAAGTGAAGCCAACGTTGAAGTGCCTTAAACGTCTATTCTTTATAATATCCAGCAGGGGGCGACTCCTCTGTTTGCAAAAAGAAGTCTGATTATATAGAAGTCTATGAGAAAATGAGCCTACTTCTCACTTGATTTATTTCCGCAGTAAACATTGTTAACATGAGTTAATGGTCTCAATCACTAGTTTCAAGTCTTCTTCAATACAGCATGATGTTCATTTAGTAAATTATGGACCCATTTATAGTCAAATAGACCATAAAGCAGGGTATGCTTTAGGACATGGCTACCTTGTGATTGACAGGTCGCTACCATGGTGTCGTCTGGTCTGGGAGCTCTCCATGTTTTTGTCTTAGAACTTCATGAAAATGTCTTATTCAGTGTTTGGTTGTATTTAGCTCCACCCTCTTTTGTCACTTCTGCTTGCAAGAAACAAGATGGTGACGATCAAAATGCTGAACTCGAGGCTTCAAAACGACAGTCCACAAAACAGTGGGTGACGTCACATCCACTTCTTAAATACAGTTTACACCCTAGCCTTGATAAAGTGAACTCCAATGTTTTGTTCTATATAAAATATGTCAGTAAATATCCCAGTAGTGAATTTTGAGTCTCTTACTGGTCTTAAAAAAGGTGGTTGTTAATGTGGCTAAAGGAGACTACAAAACTTCATCACGCCAACTCATCCACCTTTACAGCCTCGTCGTGTATACTCATGCACATGCAACCATGGTGCAATTCTTTTAAAGCCTAATGCTTAATGGTTTACGCTTCAAAAATTATAAAAGTGGTGTTCATTTGTGAAGAATATCTTGCTAAACAGCACATGTAAGCATCATAAATGTTCGTACCACAGAGCTTATTTTCTGCCATAATCCAAAATCTCATTGGCTTTTTGTTGAGGGAACCAGAGTGATGCTAACATCCTGGTTGGCTTTCAGAAATATGTCAATCCTGGAGCACTCTATTACTCACCGCCTACAGCTGGTGCACAAGTATGTCAGATTTTCAGAGGTTATGGACCTCTGCATATGAGTCTGTGTATCATGTTTCAATTCTGCGCTCTGGTAATAATAATTTCTTTATTATTACAATCATTAATTCTCAGGGCAGAACTTGAACAAACTACCAAAACGTTGCTGAATATGTTGATTATTGTACCTATAGAGATCATAGATTTTAAATTAGTTTGTCTGTATTTCTGGGATGCTGTGTGTGTTTGCTTGTATCTGTCAGTGTATCAGATGCCTCCACCTGAGCACCAAACAAAGAAATGTAATAACAAACAGCAGTCCGCTGTAGAAGAGCAGTTATGTGGGGCCACATGTGCACAGACAGATGCATACATTCTTTGAAAAAGAGGAACTACTGCAGGAGGAAAGCTGCCTTAGACATTGCTATATTTAGGGCCAATGAAACTCTAGTCATGTGTTTTATAGATTGTTCCCGTCTATCTGCAACTCCTCTTTGCAATTCAACCCTTTCATTGAAGAAAAATGGATATTTAGACACTAATGTGTTGCAACTAGAGATACTGTACATGCTGACATTTGAGAGGGGTCGCTGTGTTCACGTGTTGCAAAGTCCCACATCACATACCACACCTTTTAGATATACAGCTTTTAGGTTTTATACCATGTTCAGAGAAATGTGGCGTGTTTGTACAAGTGTGACACTAACAGAAGGACACGCGCACAGACAGAATATATCAGTCAGTCTCTTTTTATTTTGGCAGGAGATGTTGGGTCGGCTTCAGTTCAGGCAGCAACACTCACTCACCATCTATAAACTCTGTGATCACAAGATACACTTGGCACATCTCTCACACACATTCAGGACATTGTGTATCTCTGCATGTATATTCTGCTGCATAGCTGGTGTGGTAATGTGAGCTTGCATGTGTCTGCATGTATGACGTGACATGTGCATATGCATGTAACTCCATGTCTTTTTAGAGGTATTTTAGAGTCAGAGGGAGTGTGTGTGAGTGTTTATGTAGAGGGCATGCCTCCAGCTCTGTGTACTGTGTACAGAGTCATGAGGCGCAGCCCAAAGGGTCTCTGGTTTGATCTGCTGGGATTAAACTGAATCTGCCTGTCAACAAGGGTGTGTGTGCGTGTACGTGTGTGTGTAATCTTGCATGTAAATATTTTTGTGGGTGTGTGATCACACAGGATATATACGATTGCCTGTTGTCAGCTTCATAATGCCAGTTAACACCTCGTAACAGGGTATAACACAGACACAGGCTGTTTGGCAGCTTGTGAGGGCAGGATGTAAAATATTAAAAGCATCCTTTTTCAGTTGGTCTGTTTCTATCTATCGATTTAATGCACTTATGAACTTAAAGGTGCTCTATTCGATATTTGGAGCATTAATATAGTAGCGAACAACTACTTGCTATGTAATGATATAGAGGAGTAATGTCTACCTGAGCAGAGAACGAAGTCACTGTGTGTGTTGTAATCAGAGCTCCTGTGCTTCATTAACAGGGTGCATGTTCATGGCCCACTGGCTAGCTGTTAAAGCTAATAATGCTGTCATACTTGCCAACCCTCCGGATTTTCCTAGGAAACTCCTGTTTTTCATTGCCCACTCCCGATTTTCTCCTGGGGTCACACTTCACCTGTTTTCCCTCAGATTTTAACACCTTTTTCCTTTCCCTTATGCCAACCTGTTCCTGGTACAGTGTGTATAAGCCCTATTGTTTCCACCCGGACGACAATAGAGCTACACCAAATGTCTTTTCCCGGCAGAAGAGAGCTGCTTGCAACCATAGATATATCATGTACTGTATATACTGTATGCTTGCGACCAACACAGCCTGGTTTGAGCTGCACTCGCCACACATCGCAGTGTGCAGCACCCAAGTTGGGGTTTGCTGGAGGAAAAAGCTGTCGTGGTGTGAAGCAAACCACTGGAAATTATGGGTTTCAGAGCACAGCCAGCTTTTGTCTGAAAGAGTGACAGGAGAGAGAAACGGAGAACTAAGAGAAAGAAATACACAAGCAGTTGCAAAAAAAATGAAAGAATGAAGGAAAACTGATTAACATTAGCCTCGTTTATACCAGCGATTCACACAAGTTCACGCCAGAGGGGCGAGTCATTCATTTTTCTTTCCTGAAAATTCAAAGTAAAATTTAACATTAAAATGCTGATATACTTATTTTGTTATTTTGATTATTTAAAAGTCACAAGAGGGCTGCACAGTGGTGCCTCACAGCAACAGGGTCACAGGTTCAAGTCCAGCTTGGGGCCCTGCTGTGTGGAGTTAGCATGTTCTCTGGGTTCTCCGGCTTCCCACAGTCCAAAGACATGCAGGTTAATTGATGACTCTAAAGTGCCTGTAGGTGTGAATGTGAGCACGAACGGTTGTCTGTCTATGTGTCAGCCCTGTGATGGAGTTGCCACCTGTCCAGGATGTACCCCAATGCCCCGCAACACTTACAAACATTCAGAAAATGATCCATTCACAGGTTTTAATAGTAAAAACAAAACAGAGGACACGAACAGATACAGTTAAGGACACACAACAAAACCACATGAATTTCAGGCACATTGACCTGTACATACAGAAAAAGGAAACTTGTTCTATGGCAATGGGACACACACATGCAGCGAGCTTCCCATTGAACTGTGAATCGAGGCAGTATAGCTGATTGTATTTCCTCTGCAGCAGCTGATACTGTAACTGCTGTGACCGCCTGCACCTGTCACTGTATGTCATGCCTCACACACACACACACACACACACACACACACACACACACACACACACACACACACACACACACACACACACACACACAGGCAAGCCGCTTCTCCATGAACAACTTGGATGACTGAATAAGCACAAAAAGCCTCTGTCCCATGGGCTTAGTTACAAAAGGTAAAAGCTGCGGGGCGAAGAGAATCACATTTCCTGATCTCGTTTTATATATTGCCTGATATGATGCCTGAAGGTTTTGTACCAAAACTGACTGGTGTTCATAATTCCCTCCACCATGTTCTATATAAAATATAGAGTTTTTTCCCTCCGCTGTTCCAGTTGAAGAAAAACAGCCCCAAAGCCTGACGCTGCCACCACCATGCTTCACCGTGGGCATGCTGTTCTTTGGGTTTGTTTGCACCAAACACAGCTTTTGGACCTTTGGCCAAAAAGTTCAACCTTGGTCTCATCAGACCAAAACACATTTTCCCACATGCTTTTGGGAGACGTGATGTATGTTTTTGCAAAATTTAGCCAAGCTTGGATGTTTTTCTTGGTAAGAAAAGGCTTCCATCTTGCCGCCCTACGGCATAGTCCAGACGAGAAGAATACAGGAGACTGTTGTCACATGTAGTACACAACCAGTACTTATCACAATTCCTGCAGCTCCTTTAATGCTGCTCTAGATCTCTTGGCAGCCTCCCAGACCAGTTCTTTCTCATCTTTTCATTCTTTTCATCAGTTTTGGAGGGACGTCCAGTTCTTGGTAATATCAGTGTTGTGCTATATTTTCTCCACTTGTTGACGACTGTCCTCACCGTGTACCACCCTGGTATACTGTATCTAACAGCTTGGAAAGTCTTTGCACCCTTCGCCTGACTGATGTCTTTTAACAATGAGAAGTAAATGTCAGGAAGATCCTACTAGAACAGCTGAACTTTATTTGGGGTTAATCAGAGTCACTTTAATTGATGGCAGGTGTGCACTGACTACTATTTAACATGAGTTTGAATGTGACTGGTTCAGCCACATCTACAATAAAAGAAGGCGTGCACACTTGCAACCACATTATTTTAGTTTTTTATTTTAATTTCTAAACGATTTCAGCTTGTTTTTCAGTTGAATTGTACAGGTTATAGGTCACATTAAAGGTGGAAAAAGTTCTGAAATGATTTATCATGGTCTCATTTTTTACATCACAAAAACCTGGCATTTTAACAGGGGTGGGTAGACTTTTTCTGCCTTTATGCCTTTAATTAGATTATTGGATTTTTGGATGAATGCCCTGCTTTGTCTGTGGTCATAATGTTTTTCTTTTTAGCCCACTTGACAAATAACAAATTTACATTATGGGCTGTCATTGCAGTAGTTGGCAGTGTTTAAAGGAGGGATTAGATTAGCAGCCAGTCTAACAAACTGTGTGCACTGCTGTTTTTCACAGGAAGGATGCTGGTGGCACCAAAAACGCTTGAATTTACTGCTAATTTATAATTGAAGAATATAAGATGTATAATTTTATTGACAACAAATCACAAAGTCAGCTAACTGAGCATGTTTGGCCCAAATCCCCCTGGGTTGTTTCTTAGGAAACAGGCTGTGAAGAATATTAAGCCAAATTTGACCTTATTTGTCCTCTTTTTCTTCTCTCGCTCGCTCTCTCTCTCTAGCTGAAGTCCTGTATTATGTGATCTCACACACACACAGCTAAGCAACAGATTCAAACAACACAGTGTGAAACTTCATTCTTTTACTCACAAAAACACTGAACACTTTACATGTATGAATAAATATTTACTGAGATGAGATGACGTTCATGTCAGTCTGTTGGAGGTAGAAAGTAGAATCTGCTTCTCTGGTTAAAAGCTACACGCCTTAAAAGTTTCAGATCTGTCTCAGTGTCCTGACAGACACGCAAATATAAAACAAAATGACAGTTTTTTTTTTTTTTCATGCGTAGGCTCATGTTTCAGTGCAGTTTAAATGGTAACTTCTGTATTTGTCAACCTGGACAAAATGTTCCATGTTTCTGTGAGAACAACACTTCTTGAAATTGGTCCAGTATTGAGGGAGAACGCTGTAACCGCCCAACCCGTCTCACAGCAAGGCGTATAAATACCACGACATTACACGGACATTCTTTGTGTCATGAGTTTGCATTTTACCATTTTCACGTGTCATTTGTACGCCATGCAAACATCCACAGATTGTTTAGATCGTTTTAGATCAGGCAAGAAAACCATTCAGGTTAAGGGAAAACATCACGGTTTGGCCTCAGTAATCAGTAAACTAAATATATTGTACAGAAACAACTATGGAAAACTAAAAAAAAAAAAAAAAAAATCCAGTATTTGTTGGGCCTATCCAATCTGCCCAGCATAAGTGATCTTTCACACTTTTTATACAACGTCACTAAGTCTTGCCATGGCATTTACACGTAGATGTATTTACATTGCAGTCAGTATAGGATAAATGATGTACAAAACACATGCGGAAATCAAGAAAGGCGTACTTGTTGCATGTTATATGCTTTACGCATTATCATTGCATTATGTGCCTTTACATGTGAATATGTTATAACCAGCAGCCACTAAACAAGCTGCGAGGGCACGTGAGCAGCAGCAGTGTAACGCTACGTCTGCTAAAAGTGCTTGCTTTTGCCACTGACAGGCTCAGATTGTTATTATAAGTGTCTGACAGCATTATAGAAAGGACCCTACAGAGAAATAATATGTTTTTCTTTACCTTTCGCTTGATCCGAAAATCTGAATATCCGTATACTCTCGACCAAATTAATACGGGTGGCTCATCCACATTGTGGAAATCATATAAATATTCAGTCATGAGACTGAAAATCATTTAGCTAAGCTATGCTTTCTGTACTCCAATACAACAAACTCCACCCAGCTGGTACTCGAGTTTCCACCACGGATGTACATTATTCTGTCATCACCTCACCAGATTTCAGAACGATATTTCTCCTTCAGCAAGACTCTTTTCTTAATGTCAGACACTTATATTAACAATCAGATCCCGTCATGGCAAAAACTAGAACTTTTAGTGGACGTAAATGACAGTGCCAGCTTGCCCCAACAGGATTACATTGCAGCCTTTGAGCAGCTGCTGTCTACAGCGCTCATCCTCAATACTGGACCAGTTTCAGAAACTGTCATCCCTGTTAGCCACTTACGGTACAAAAACATTGGAAAACAGGATCTAGGTTGAAAAATACCAAAATTACCCTTTAAACTCCACATGAATGAACAGACATGATACACATTAAAACTCCGTTGTTCTTTTTCAAGAACCAGATATATTATTGAAGTTGAAAAAAAAAAAAACAAGTATTTTCCAACTTTTGGTTAATCCAAGTCTCATACACAGTACAGTAAATTACAAATATTCAATGGCATGTTTCAAGCTTTAAAATGTACAAATGGCTTATAATTACATCACAAAGTACACAAAATATACAGACACGTGTAGATTAGATTTACTTCATACAATTGATACCCTCACCTTGTTCAGGTGTAATTTCACACACAAATTAAATAATTATACATATAAAGCAGAGTTAGGGAGATTATTTTTTTAAATTTATCCACTTTGAATATAAAGACTTTACAGATAAGCTGTATGTGGGCTACAAAATAATGAAACTGATCTAAACACACAGCAAGTTTCTGAGTAATGTAAAAAGTAATCTGTAAGAATATGTGTAATCTTTTCGCTGTGTGACAATGTTATGAAAACAGATCTCACTGCGTGAAAATTATCTCCCCAGCTTTGTCAGACAGATAACAATGTTCTTAGAAAGCTAAAGCAGACAGAAGCTGATAAAGGAAACGAGTGGATAGAGGAGGAGGACGGTTCCAGTGACTACGTGGTGAGAAAACACAAAGAGAGACACTTATGAAAGTCACAAGTATGGCTCGCAGATGTTTATCTGAGACACAAATATACAGCGGTAAATGATTTTGGACCAGCTGTGAGGTTTAGGAGGTAGGAATGAAAAACAAAAATCTTAGGAGGTTATTATGAGTGAGGCTCAAATGAGGCCTTCTGTTTCAAATAAGACTTTTTAGCTACAGGGCAAACAAATACATTTTTTCAAAATCTCTGCTTCATGGTTTTGGCTGGACGTGCAGCATACTCCTTTGCTGCTGGCAAACAAGATAATTAGCGCTGCAGATATGATGGGTGCATGTAGAAAATGGTTAGTCGGGGTCTGGTATGCATATACAGTGATTGAAACACTAACCTGTTTCAACTGTTCCAATTGTAAACATGCTTCCTGAGCAGTACTACAACAACAACTACGTTACAACTATGATAATAGATGTTAATATTCTGAATCTTTCACCAGTGGTATGCAGTTACTGCGACAATGTTTACATAATGGTGCTTTAAAGGGATAGTTCAGGTGTTTTGAAGTGGGTTTGTATGAGGTATTTATCCATAGTCAGTGCATTAGCCACAGTAGATAGCAGCAAACATGCCCCCAGTTTGGTGAAACAGACAGAAGTACCAACACAACAGCAAAACAATGTACTGCCGTGAACGGTTACGGCAGCAAAATGTATTTCAGCCACCTAACAGAAAGGCTCACCTAAAAACACTGGCATCAGCTAAAGTGTATGCTCTATGTAGAATATTTTCACTGCTTTACCTTGTTGTCAGACAGCCCTGATGGGGAACTGAAGCCGTTATATCCATTTATGCTCTCGCCAAAGCCGCAAGACTCGATTGAAAAAACAGTAATTTTACCTCACAGAATACAGGGGTTGCTGGTCTACCATTGCCTTGATTGGCTAGTTTGTATTATTGTGTGAATCTGGTGAATCTGTACTAACAAGTTTGGCAAGAGCATAGATAACGGCTTCAGTTCCCAGTCAGAAGTAAACTGGTGAGAATATTTTAAATATACTGTAAACTGCTTGTGATTGATTGAGCATTTCTTTCAGGGGGCTAAAATATGTTGTGCTCCCGTCCCCATCCACAGCAGTACATTACTTTGGTTCTGTCTCAGTACTGAAGCTGTTATCTATGCTCTGGAGCAACCCCTGTACTCTCTGAGGTAAAATTACTGTTTTTCAACAGAGTCTGGTGTCTTTGGCAAGAGCATATATGGGTTCAATGGCTTCAGTTCCCTGTAAGAAAGGGCTGTCTGACTGCAAGGTAAAGCAGTGAAAATATACTAAATATAGTGTATATTTAAGCTGATATCAGTGTTTCTTGGTGGGCCTTTCTTTTAAGTGGCTGAAATATGTTTTGCTGTTGTTGCCATCCACAGCAGTACGTTGCTTCCTGCCCAACACCTCATATAAGTATCAGTACCTCATATAACCCCACTTCAAAACGCCCAAATCCCTTTAACCTGACAGTGTGTAAGTGGAATTTGAACCAGCAACCTCCCTGCCAGTAGCTCATTTTCTACACTTCTAAGCAACAGCAAAGTCTTGATTTTCTTTTTTGTCTGTTTTCAATAAAGGAGCATTTTTGAATTCATCACAGAGCAGTTGTTAAATTTTCACATGTAACAGCAAAAGTGTCCTTCAATATTGTACTCCTATTTGTCCTGTACTTCAGTAGTAAGCATAATTCATAGGCAGTCCATAATAACATCACTTTTCTGTTATCCATTTGGTATAAAGAGGGAGTAAACACATCTTCCAATAATAGCCTTGTTGGAAGCACCAGTTTGGTGAAGCTCCTAATGTTTAGTTTCATGTTGCTAATGCAGTTTTCAGTATGATTAAGGCTGTACATTTTGTATGGTTTTGCACTGTGCTCAGCAGTAATTCAGCCTTAATGTGCCTCGCGTTATGATGCCTTGAAAATTCATGTGAAGATACAGTGTGTAGGATTTGGTGGCATCTAGTGATGTGGTTGCAGATTGCTAGTGCCCGTGTTTGGTTTGTCTATTCTGGACTACTGTAGAAACATGGTGGAGCAACATGGTGGACTCTGTGAAGAGGATCCGTTCCCTATGTTGATATGAAGGGCTCATTCAAAGCTAACAAATATGATTCTTAGTTTCAGGTGATTATACACAAATGAAAACAGAATTATGAGTATTATGTTACATTTCTGCTAATAGATGCAAGTGCTGCACACTGATCCTTTAAAAGTTCAAGTCAGACCTTTTTTAATGCTGACAAATACTGCTGAACATAGTTTACTTGTGTACAGTAGCTGTTATTAGGAAAAAAGTGACCACAAGTAAAACATTAGTAACACTGACTGAACTGCACAGAATTAATAGCTAACAATGCTACAAGCTATAGCTTAAAAAGGCCAAAAAGTTGAGTCATTCTCAACCAAAAACAAACATTTTGAGCTCCATCAAATTGATATTTTCAGCACGACAGCACAATGTAAAGTCGTTGGTCAAGCAATAGAAGCCAGATTCTCCTTACAGCTCCCATTAGTAGAGCTGTGTGTCAGGGAACCAGGAGCTACGTCTAAAACCTGCTCTGTCGAAGGAGCCAGAGTTAGCGAGCTGTCCCGAATAGAGCTCTCCAAACTGCCCTTCCAGCCTGACCTCTGCTGAACATCCAGCCCCCTGACACCATTCACCTCTGAGCTACCATTCGTCCTACCTGGGGGCTTGGAGTAACAGTCTCGGTCCCTGCACCATCTCCATCCTCTCCTCCCTCCCCTGCTCCCCCCTTTGCCCCTCAGACAGAGTATCTCCTGAAAGGCGTGCCTGAAGTCGGGGCTGCGGCAGTAGATGAGTGGGTTGAAGGCGGAATTGGAGTATCCGAGCCAGTTGAGGAGTCTGAAGAGCAGCTTTATGTCACCCAAGTTGAGGAAGGTCACAAGGATGTTGAGGATAAAGAAAGGTAGCCAACACAGCGTGAAGGTTCCCATGATGATCCCTAGAGTTTTCACAGCCTTGTGCTCCTTCAGGCAGAACTTAAGACGCTTTGCAGCAGAGTGTTTTCCTTCCCCTTTTTCTGTCCTCCCTCTGTTCTCTCCAGACTTCTCCCCCTTAACAATATCTCCTGTTGTCTGCATGTTTAGTCTATCTTCTCCTGCTTGTTCTCCCGCCTCAATTTCTGCCAGTCTTTTCATAGCTGGACTATCATCTGGTTGAGTCAACTGTGCAGTGTAATGCAAGTTATTGAAGTGCCTCTCCCTCCCTCTGATCTTCTCCAGTTGTTTCTGAGCCTCCTGGAAGACCCGGCTGTACAGGAAGATCATCACCACCAGCGGCAGGTAGAAGGACACGATTGAGGAAGACACCGCGTACGCTGCGTTGGTGTTGAAATCGCAGCAATACTCGTCGGCCAAGCACCGGAAAGCTTCCTCATCACTTGACACCCACAACTTCAGATGGATGGGCAGGAAGGAGATGAGGGAGGCCACTGCCCAAACCCCAAGGACCACGGCAAAGGCCCGACCCCTGGTAAGCAGCAGGAGACAAGAGAGGGAAGAATATTGTAAATGGATAAGTGAAAGCATTTATTGAAATGATAGTACTACAACTTCTCGTGAAGTCATTGTGCCCAAAAAGACTTTTTCCTATAGAATGAGAAAGAGACATCTGACAACTTCCCAGAACCAACACTCTAATAGCCCTCATTTAAATGATTCTGTCCTAAAAGTTAGAAAACACCCTAATAGCTGAATCCAGAGTTATTTCTTTATGTCAATGGAGACCCAGAACATGACGATAACACAAGCCGTGACATTGGGACCACGTGACACAGTAACATGACCGAGCAGAAGCTTCTATGCATTTCAGAAATGTGCAGTAGGGCCAAATAAGACCCTGAAGACCCCAGAAGATCTGGGTACTTTTCCAGATGGAAGTCAAGCCATTTTGGCTTCATGCGTCACTGAGCAACTTTCATAGGAATGAACGGGGCCATGCCTCCAATGCCCAATCCAGTGCTCTTTATACATCCATGATATAACCACACTGACTGAGGGAGTAGAGACATCCTGCAAGATTTTGCCATTGGATCTGTTGCTGTTTCTGTTTGTAGTCCAAGTAGTATTAACCAATCATGTTTGAGCAGGCTTTGGTTGAATTTAAGTAAACAGTCCATTTGGAGAGAAAAAGAATCGGCTGAAATGTAGTCTCTGAACCCACCGTCGTCTGGTGACGATTTAACTTCATAATAGTTTAAAATTAGCTTGAAAGCTGGCTACTTTGAAACAATCCGGTAGTACACGTCTCTCAACTCTCAACTCCAGTATTGCATTTCAAGTTGCTAATCAGACTTCAAACAATGACCAGTGTACTAAAGAGGAAGTCATGGCCCTGATATCTGCTGGCTTCACCCCAGAAATAATAGCGACTTGCCCCCAGAGACTTGTCTGTCATCAGACCAGTAGCCAGTGGGTTCGGAGATTGCTGTTGTATGGATTAAAATTTTCCTACATGTTGCACCTCTGGCCACACCCCAAAAAGTGATGTCACAACAAGTGTTTCCTGGATGAAAACACCTGCAGTGACATCACTGGTTGGGATGTGGCTAGATGTACAACATGTAGAGAGCGGTGCAGCAGTAGCATTCCTCACTTTGAAGTACTTTGTACGACTGCATGTTTAGTAAGAATCACGTTTCTAAATTTAAACCATTGTGCTACTTCATCCCCCACATAGCTAAACCAAAATGTCTCTGTCATACCTGGTGAGTAGTGTTGGGTAGCGGAGCGGCGAGGTGATGGCGAGGTAGCGGTCCAGAGCGATCCCACACAGCGTTTCGATGCTGGCCGTCACACACAGCACATCAGCTGCTGTCCAGAATTCACACATGAAGTTTCCAAACTGCCAAGCTCCCAACAGGATGTAGCTGGAACCAAAGGGGACCACGACCAAACCCATGATGAGGTCGGCCACCGCCAGCGAGGCGATGAAGAAGTTTGTGACCGTCTGGAGCCGCTGGAACCGCAGGATGGCTGTTATCACCAGAACGTTACCTGGACAGGAGAGAAAATACAGTCAGTGCAAAAAATACTTTAGATTTGATCAACTAATAAATGATTAAACATTTTATAACTTACCGAAAACTATGGCCAAAACCAGAATAGCCATTGCAACACCCAGCAGCACGAGTTCTACATCGCTGTACTCCGAAGACCTCGCTGACCAATCAGAGACCAGGGAGGAGTTGATGTACCGAGATTGGTTAGCCAATGCCGAGACAGCACTCGCATGTTCCATGATCTATAGTCAGAACAACACGCAACAACACAGTTTTGGTCATTATGGATTAAGACAGCTCAAGTGTTTTAGGGTCCAGGTCAGGTTTCGAGTCTTTATATTTATATCATCAGTGATTTTTACTGAGTCCTTGCATACGTCTGCTCGGTGTCTGTTGCTTCTCAGAGACAGTGTGTGATGCGACACAGATCCAAATAGAGTTGCTCCATTTGATGATGCTTTCTGCTGTAGACATGCTGAATCGGAGGACTCGATTTCAGATGAAAAAAGCCGTTCAAAAAGGTCAAAGATCAGCTGATGAGAGCCTTTCTCGTAGATGATGAACATATACTGTATGCTCTTTCACAAAGGCAGTTATATGTCCTTTAGTGTTATCACGAGTTCTGTATGCCTTTTTAGTCTCTGAGCCCCCTATTGTTGTGTGTTATAAGTTAACTTTGTGCTGTTATGATGTAGCAACATGTTCTCAATCACACACTGCTTTAATTTTGTGAATTAAAACACAAAAAAATGCCAGTGAAAACACAGTGAAAATGTAACTTGACGTTGTGAACACAAGACGCATACGATGAGACGACTGCAATGTGAAAGTGAAACATTAGACACAAACAGCGATCTGCTGGATGATTTACTGTTGCCACAGATGGCTTTACATCGTAGCTGATGGAAAAACATTTTGAGCATTTCCTGCAGGTGCTAAAGGGTGCCTTGTTGCAAGCTGGCCATGACAAAGCCTCAGAATCTGACGCCTTGGGAATGAGACTGGACGTATCACACAAGAGCTCTGCAGAGATCTTGAATTATCCAGAATCTGGGTAAATTATTTTGCACACCCAAAAACACTGATGATTTCCACAAATTCAGATGAGATCTGAGCTTTCTACATGTGTGGAGAAGATGTAACATCCTGCAGTAGATGTGTGGAAACGTCTTCTTTTTGTGTGGCCTCTTTTTCAGAGCTGCCATGGGACCAGCCAGCTGAGATCTGTCAGGAGGATTCAGACTGGCTTCAAAAGAAAACATACTCCTTGGAAGAAAATACAAGAAATACTTCATAGTAAGTCCCAAAATCTGTAATTATATTATTGGACCCTCCCGCCCCATGTGTCTCTTTTGCACTTTAGATTATGCTGCCACAGCACTTTCCCTGAGTGTTGCCATGGATGGGTTTACATTGTGGTTAATAGAAAGCCTGGTGCGTCTCATACTTACGCTTAAGGGTGTTGTGTGTGGCGGTATCAATCACAGATGTGACAAAACCTATTTGACAAGAGATAACTAGTTTGCTCTGTGTATTCAGCTGTAAAACTGTGTCTTTGGTGCTCTTGGAAAATGGGGAAAAAAGACAAGATAGACCAGAATCCAGGCAATCACTTTAGCCACTACAATAAAGGCTTTCTAAGATATGGACTTCCTTGTTGCCACTTGTTTTAGTATTCTGGACTGCCTGTATTGCCTTCTTGTCCATCCTAAAGTGTATTTGACATCCTGGGAATGAGGCTGGTTATACTGTTTCTAATGTCCAGCTTATTATTTACAGGACGAGCTCTCTGGTCACATGATACCACCAATGACCCAATTAAGTTCAAGTATTTCCCAAGTATACTTTATGTAGTAGTGTACTAGTAGTATAGATTTAAGTATACTACTTAAATACTTGTTGGGACTAAACTGACCCACTTTACAGTTTATAAATGTGTACTTTTATGTGTACTTTAAGTGTAAGAATAGTAAACGTTGTGTACACAACTAGTTTACATCTAAGCTGTATTTTGTACTGCAATTAACGAAACTATGAAGTGATTAAACTATAAGTGAACTTATAGGTATGCTGTTAGTTTACTAGTTAATGTATATACATGTTAATAATTCATTGTTTAACCAATATCGGGTAAAGGATTAAAAGACATATTAATAAGTTATTAAAAAGCTGAGAAAAATGCAGAGGAGCAGCTTGTCACTTCAAGGAGAAGACCTGGTCGGCTCTGATACAGGAAGTTGGCTCAGGACTTCAAGCGGAGGAGTTGTAGCCTCGTAGCATTTATTCACAGACAATCGCTAAAGTTAATCCGGGCAGACATACAGCTGACAACCAGCTAAACTAAATGTGCAGTGGAGTTATTGGTTGAGAAAATTTTTCAACACTACCATCCCTAACTTACTGGTGACCTGCCCATTGTGTACCCCGTCTTCGCCCAGTGCCAGCTGGGATCGGCTCCAGCCCCCCACGTCACCCCTAACAGGATATGCGGTTGACGATGGTTGGATGGACCATTCCTAACTTGTAGCCCACTTTATAGTTTATGAAAGTACACTTTGAAGTATACTCTCAGTAAAATACAGTTTTATTAGTTTTTACTGCAAGTCTGCTTGTAAGTTTTCTTTAACTTGAATGAACCAATTGAGCCAATGCTTAATGTATTAAATAAAGAGACCTTTGCTATTTGACCTGAAATTTTGTAATGAGATTAAAAAATAGATAAAATTAGTTTTTCTCACATGCCGCCATGGTGAACCGAGAATGCAAAAATTTTGAAAATTCTTGAATATTTAAATAAATTAATTAATAATAAACTTCCAATAATTAAGTTTTCAAACACCCTCTAATAGGCTAATGGACTACTACTAAAAACTGAGCATAAGCCAAATATACTTAGATTTTTCTGTATACTTGTCAGTAGAAGCCAAGTATACAAGTGTATAATTTTGTTAAGTATAGCTATTATAAGTACATAAAAAGTAAAGTGAAAGCATACTCTCTTATTTAATTTTAAAAGGAGTATACTAAAAGGACACTTGAATAAGCTTCCTTTTGGCAAGGGCAGGCAGTTTATTAACTGTCTTATTCCACCTTATTGTTGTGGGTGAGTTTGACCTACAGTGAACTGCAGTGAGAAGAATGCAAACTATACGTTATGTGTGAATGTAGCAGTAGAAAGTGATTCGCCTGCCTGGACTGGATCCTAACACATATTATATTACTCACAGTAATTTTACACAGAGTGTATATAAAACAAGACATTAGACATTCATCTTGATGGTCGGGGGATAAGTACTGTAAGTTAGAAGCTTTAGGATGATATGTCGTCCTGTAGGACAGTAGCTGCACACAGTAGCTGTGTATTATCTGAGTTGCATTCTACCTGTTTCATAGTGTATTTATTTGTATGTTGCTCTTATAAAAGGGAGCAACATGAATGGTTTGTGTCTTTTAAATCACCTCTGACTACCTCCAGAAGCTGTTTGGTTAACTGGATTTTCCGTGAGCGTGCACACCTGGATTTATATGTACGTTGGCTTTATTCCAACACAATCCAAACACTCATGACACATATTAACGCTAGCTGTAAAAAGACACATTGATTCACGAATGTTTACCCAGTTCCATTATGGTCAATGAGCAAAGTGTTGAATTTTGGGACGCATGTCAAAATTACCACAGTGGATGATGACAGGATTATGTTTTTATGACAATCATATTTGAATAAATTGCTGCTCTGAGTAAAAGACTTACAGTGTCACTACATTACATTACATAGTACTACAGCACATGTTAAAGGTGTGAAATACAAGATTGGGAGCGTTTCTATTACTTCTCAGTGGCTCTCAACATGGCGACGGTAACTAACAGTGCTAACAATGAAAACATCGGCAAAAGTGCTGACAGTGGTTACCTGAGGGGGAACCGGAGGGTAGGCGCCACTCTTCTGCAATGGCGCCATTGACGGCGTTATCAGCAGTGAGAGCGGTGCAGGGTGGTGGCTGTTAGCCAATCGGCCACGCTCTCATGCACTTAAAGCATGCACGGCCGGCCCAGTAATTTCAACAAAGCATGGAGAAGCTTGTATTACAACACAGAGAGAGAGAGCGACTTCAATCTCTGCTTAGGTAGACATTACATAAGGGACAATGTACAGCGAGACGGTCATTATTGTGAAATAAACCCCAACAGGGCAATGGGGCACAAGCGGTGGTTTTTGTCAGGGTCTTGCATCTCCCTGAAGGGGTTTATTTAACAATGATGACCCACTAGCTGTACATTATCTTGCTTATTACACAGCTACATGACACAGAAACAGTCCTCCAGAGTCTAACATCAGAACTGCACCCATAACAATGGACTGTTAATACATACCAACGGTCTGCTATAAAGAAATAATGCTGTGACTGACCAATCAGAATCGAGTATTCAACAAAGCAGTTGTTTGCAGCCACATTAATCTTCTGGATATCAAATTTAACACCTTTAAGGATTGCCGTTAGTACGCTGTCAGTCATGCTGTCCGTGGTCCACAGCAGCCAGTTTATATGAACATTTGTCATCATTCCTAAAATGTCTCAACACATTTCTTTTTAGAGAATAAAGACGTGCCAGAGTATGATGGATCTGCTGGAAAGTAGACTCATTTTAAAAATCAATCTTTCATTACCGATGCTTAGAAACCTATTCAGTTGTACTGAATGAAGCACAGTCTGCCGCTGACAGACGATAATGGACCGCATATAATCCAATAGCAGGCTAAACATAACCAAAGGAATGATTTCATCTTTTATTCACGTTTATAAAAATGTCCAGTGCACTTGTTGCTTTCTTCATGAAGGTTGAGGCTGACCCCGCCACCTTTTACACTGTTGACCCTTTAATGGAGCCTTGTGACTGTTCACCACCACAACAGATCAGATCAATAATCTGGGCGGCTAAAGCTGCTCACTCTGCCTGAGCTGTTTAAACAGCTACACACACACACACACACACACACACACAAAGGAACTTGACCAGCTCTCTGAGGCCAAACACAGAAGATTGACTGTGACATGAATATCCCAATATTTAGGCAGAGGCATGGTTTGATGGAAATGAATATACTGAGTGCTTCAACACACCAGAATGCACACAACAGTGCATGCACAAACACAAGAATACACAGAACTCCCAGCTTTTGCAGCATTGTAGTAGAATAAACTGATGACAGCAAACCAGACTGTGTGCCTTCATATACACACACTCTCTAATAACAACCGAGCCATAAAACATTTTGCTGTCCTGATAAAATAAACCATATATGTTAAGGATGAAAGCTAGTTTGGAATCGCTCAATCTGAGAAACTAACACTAAAAACGCTGACTTATCTCTGCTAAATTAGGTTTGGTCAGATGTCTTGGCAGCTGTTAGAAGAAATAAAAGAGAATCAGACTGTTTATAGGTATATATATTAATGCAAATTTATTTAACGCCACTAATTTCTTTAACACATGAGCACAACCTTCAATTTTTAGGTGATAGCAGGTTCAGTTTTAAAGCTAGAGTGGACATAATGGCATCATATGAAACTAGAAAACCTAAGAAATCCACTGGTACCAACCCTGTTATAGTAGCTTGAACAACTTATGCTAAATTCTGGTGAGGAAAAACTGGCATGGTCATTTTCAAAGGGGTCACTTGACCTCTGACCTCAAGATATGTGAATGAAAATGAGCTCTCTGGGTACCCACGAGTCCCCCCTTTACAGACATGCTCACTTTATGATAATCACATGTTCCAATACAGGGCATGAAACTGATGTGCTGGACAGAGAGTTTATAGCTATTGCTAAATTTCAACTCTTACATTTGCACTGTCATTAAATTATACAGATTTCTATATGATAAAACCACAATACACGGCAAATATGGATTTCATTCTGAAGAGTTGTGCAGTAAATTCAATCGCAGAAGTGACTGACCATATGGTAGAAAAGCTTCATTAGGCCTCAGTTATAACTTAACTCCACACTGATGTTTACCAGCCTCAACACATTGTTATAGTTCGAGAAAATCCTTTTACAATGAAAGACTATAATTGTTCCTGTAATAATCTTGCACATGTTGATTTTTGCATATCTACATTTGCACATTTACAACCTCAATTATTATTTTTTTTATTTAAAAACAAAACACTATAACATGCACACTTTGCTCTCGTATATAGTATGATATTCTCTGTTTATATTTTAAATTTATTTATGCTAATTGTAGTAGTCGGGTATATTTATAGTGTACTCCAATATTCTTTATATTAAGCGTTCTGTAAATATATTTCTAGGGTTGAAATGTACATTTTATTTACTGTTCCAGTGCATTGCCTGGATAACCTGCTGCTGTAAAGCAATAATTTCCCAATTTGGGATGAGTAAAGTACATTTATCTATCTATCTATCTATATGTATGTATAAGAAATGCCACAGCAACTCCAGAAAAACATATTTTAATGGCGGTGAGCTGATCCCCTCCACTTAATTTAACACTAAAATCCTTTTAATGTTTTAATGGTAGACACAAAAATCTTAAAATCACTATAATGTTATCATGAGTTGATGGTTTCAAAATATATATATAAGATAAGATAAGATAAGATATTCCTTTATTAGTCCCACAGTGGGGAAATTTACATGCATGCACTCATTAGTGTATGCATAAAGCATATGTACCAAAAGTAGACTTAACATTATTTTCCTACCTCCAGGCTCCGTCCTGTGATGTACAATCCAGTAATTTGATCATCCAAATGCCGTTAAATCCACAACACAAAGTATCATTATGATGTGTTTGTCAGCAGCTTTTGGTCTCTCTTCCTCTTCCGCTAAGTTATGAACACACACTCACACTCTCTCTCTCTCTCACACACACACACACACACTGCCTCGCTCTTCCCGTACATGTATAAACACACTCTCCAGCCCTCGACCACTCTTGCCCTTTTGAAGCAGCTGAGCCCGTCACCCTTTCTTATAAGCAAGCCCTCATGACATCACAGCAGGACAGTAGCCAATCAGAGGACAAGGAATGGCTTTTAGTGTGTATCGCATGTCTGCAGTGTACTGACAGTTTGACAGCACCCAGTGCCCTCTGGGAAACATTAGTTTTTTCACCTCTGTTTATTCAGGGAAGGTTTTCTGAGCTCTTAATTCAGCACCACCCTACTTAACATTCACACACTGGAGCTGCAGCACAAAACCACACACTTCTGTTTTTGGTTACTACTACTACGACTACTGCAGTTGAGCAGAGTTAAAACATGACATATTATATCGTTATCTCATATACCTCCTTATATCTCATTGCAATAAAAGACACTGTTGACTTTACAGTCACCATTAGAGCAACTAAAACAAGTTTAGATTTGGTTGAGGTTGTGTTGGCAAATAAGCAAATACTTCATGTTGAATGTAGGTTACAGGTGCACAGGAAGAGATCACTAATATGAGTTCTGCCTCTTGTTTTATGTGATTAATAAGAATTTCTTTTTATTATTTTTGCATCAGGTTTAGTTTCTATGAGAGTAAGACAGCTAAACATCTACTCACCAAAACTTGCCTTCAGTTTTAAATGGAGTTTTTGGTGTTTTTTAGCCTGGATCCTATTTCCCCATGTTATTGTGTCTATACGTAATATGGACAACAATTTCTGATACTGGTCCAGTATTGAGGGTGAGAGCTGTAGACGGCAGCTGCTCTCAGGCTGCAATATGGTGCTACCTGGACAAGCTGGCATCATCATTTATGTCGACTAAAAGTGCTTGTTTTTGCCATGACAGGCTCTGTTATTAAAAGTGTCTGACAACATCATGGAAAGAGTCTCGCTCAAGGAGAAGTCTTGTTCTGAAATCTGGCGAGGTGGTGACGTGTTGCTGGAAGACAACGGTTGTGGAAACTACAGAAAGTGCAGCCTAGTGTTATTTAAAAGACATGGCTGAATATTTAGATGATTCTGATGAATTTGACGGCCGCCTGTATTTATTTTAGCCAGAGTATACGGACATTCAGATTTCCTCCTTCTCCTTGAGCAGGACATGGACACAATAACAAACAGACTGGCACAAGAGAAAGGTAAGAAAAACATTTAATCCCTCTGCAGAGTCCTTTCCATACTGTTGTCAGACACATAATAATTACTAAAGGTATTATTATTATTATTATATTTTTTGATACGTTCTTTTTAGCTGAATGAAATCTTTTGTTGAGCTAAAAATTTGTGCTGTCAAAGTTAACGTGATAACGCAAAATCTCTTTAACGCGTTAACTTGCGAGTTTTAGATCGCCACAGGCTCAGTTTTAAACCTAAAGTGAAGATGCTGGTATCATATGAAACTAGCTTGTTTTTCACAGCTTGTCACCAAGGAGCCTAAGTAACGCTACAGACAGACAAATTTTGGTGAGGAAAAACTGTTATGGCCATTTTCAAAGGGGTCCCTTGACCTCTGACCTCAAGATGTGTGAATGAAAATGGGTTTTCTGGGTACCCACGAGTCTCCCCTTTACAGACATGCCCACTTTATAATAATCACATTCAGTTTCAGGCAAATCATAGTCAAGTCAGCACACTGACACACTGACAGTTGCCTGTTGGGTTATGATTTGAGCATATTTTTTTGTGCTAAATGCATAACTGTGAGGCTTTCTGGACAATATTTGTCATTGTTTGTGTTGTTAAATGAGGTCCAATAATAAATATATCCATACATTGGCATTCAGCAGCATATTTGTCCACTTCCATACTGATAAGATTATCAAATACGTGACAATGTTACATTTTGAACAGATAAAATATGTGTGATTAATTTGAGATTAGTCACGCTTAATTATCGATTGACAGCCCCAATAACAATATTTTCATGTGTAATTGTTGCAATGTTCTGTCTGCTTTATGCTGATAACCTGTGCTTACACAACAAAATTCTCCCACATGCACCACACTTGTTTCAGTTAAGACACTTTGACGCCCATCACAAAGCTTTCATTCATGCTGCCGACTCAATATTCAGTTAGAGGAGAGAAGTCATGAGTGTATTTCCACAGGATCCATGTGATGCATCATTATGTTTTCTAATTTCCAAACATCCAACTGAAGTTGCGTAAAGAAAGACAGCATACCTAATTGATGCTCTATATTTGTTGTGAATGTCGCTTCTGTCACACTTTGTGCTTTAACCACAGTGAGAGTTTCACACTGTCTCTCTTTCTTTCAGGTTCATTCTTTATTTCTCCTCCTTTGCTTTTTATGATGCATTTTGGGGCAAGTTTGTCATGAAGCCCAGACCAACATCCACGCAGCCAAAAGGACTGATTAGTGATAATGCAATTATGTTTCGACCACCAGGCTGGTCATTATTCTGGTGGGGAAGAAGTTACTCTGCTTGTGCAGAGCAAGCTGCAATCATCCACTGGAGCTTGTTCAAAAGACTTCACGCTCACAGAGGAAACCACAAGAAGAGCAAAAACCGAGTGGTGGCTGATGACTGCCGAGGTGACTGCTGAGGTAATACAAGCAATAAGCAGTATGCATCTTGATCCAACCGCTCTCTACTTTAGATGTTCTCTCCGTTCGTCTTCCTATGGAAAAAGACACACATTGTGGTCAGTATGGCCATATCCTCCTGTCTGTCCAGCCCCAACACATTCCTCTCCACACCTCTTCCTGTCCTATCCCTTCCTCTCTGTCCACACATCCTCCTCTCCTTGACACACCTTCTAACTCCTAGAGTATCCATCCCTCGATATCATCTTTACACTGAGCCCATTCTTGTCTGTAATTTGTTGTCTCAAAGTCGCTGCTTGTCTGCTGTTTTTCTGCTCCACACCCACTGATGTGATGTGTGTTCATGACTTTCTCTGTCGAAAGCTCTGCAGCGTTTGTGCAACGTATCCTCGTACAACGGTATTTCTCATTTTTCATGTCCAGCAACACGTGACACGTGTCAGTTTCTGCTCGTTACATGCATACAGTCTTTTCAAAATAAACTCATCAGTCTTCACAGGAAACAGCTAGGTTAGGTTTAGGCAACAAAACTACTTGGTTAGGTTTAAATAAAGATCGTGGTTTGAGTTGAAATAACTACGGCAGATGCGTAACTTAAGCGTGGCATTTACATGGCAGATAAATCAACATTGACACTGGTCTCCTGGGCAAAAGTCTGGTGTTTTTTTTCATGTGCCAATACACCACTCGTGTCTGGGGGTAACATGCAAATTGCAAAACTCTTGCAAGAGAGAAAGGCATTGACCTTAAATGGTTAAAGTTAGGATAAGTGGGGTCTCATGAGAGGTTTTGCAAGTTTTTGCAATTTACTGGTGACCTTCCTGACCCTACCCCATACACCCTGACCTCCTCCCTACGTGGTGCTTGTTGCTCTTTCTGCTTCCTGGCTCATGATTATGTTCAATAACAGACTGCATATAACGATGGACAATAAGTACACATCAAATAACTTTTTTTCAAAGATGGTTTCTGCCATTTTAAGTAGTTGTTATCACGCTGATGGATATTCAAGTGTTCATTTTTCTGATGAGTTTGGTTTTAACTAGTTATTGAACGCTATAAAAAGCAGGTGAGACATCATGATTGACAGCGGCTAGTGGTTGCTTCGGGTCGGTGACGTCAATACTGCGGCTCTATCGCCCAATCATTACCGTGCAGACTCTGGCTCCAAATGATGTCAAAATTTCAAGATGGCCGCTCCCGTATCCGGGCTATTTTGGCTTCGATTCCGTACAGTAGGAGGAAGTGGAGCTGCATCGTCCATCTTTATATTCAGTCTATGTCCCATATGAAATTACAGTATGTTACTTTTGGCATCTTTGAATCAATTATATTTTTTCTAATTTTGCAACACTAATTCCATTTTGAGCAACATAATGAAAATATACAGTATATGAACATATATATATCTTTGAAGTCAATGTCTTTCATTTGTTCTTCATATAGTATCACTTATGTAATATAATAACTGCTCACAGCAATTAAAGCAGGATTAACATTTTTTGTCTGCTGTCATGTTACTAAAAATGACTTTGAAATAAATAAATAAACACAAAATTCACTATTTTTGAAAAGAGAACAACATTGTTTTGTTGTCAGTCACCTAGCAACAGTGTTTCTACTACTATAATGAACACTATAACCTCATGGGTTCAATTTGAAGGGATCATATGACAAAAAGCCAACCTCTAGAATATTTCCCAGTGAAGTGTTTGATTATCAGCCAAGGACATTTACTGAGAGATGACAGTGAGGGGAAAGAAAAGAGGATGTTGAAGTGGTTTGGGTCTCTCTGTGTGCCAGTGTGAGTCTGTCTCAAGGTCTTTTTTATGTATTTCCTCCTCTAATCATATCTGTTACTTTCCACTGCATCCAATATCTAGTAAAACTGAAAATCCTTTAAATCTTCTTCAGAAATAACAGACTGCCTCTGTATTGAGTGGTTTCCTCAAGTGGTGTGGGATCAATCTATAATGCAGCTATTTTCACCCAAGAACCGTGTTGCTGAAATGTCCTGATAAGCTGCATAAGATTAGCTGCAGTATTTTTATTTATTTATTATTTATTATTTTTTAGCTGCAGTATTACAGCAGAATACATTTTTTTTTCACGAGATGTCTGTAAAGCCACATTTATTTTTATCTTTCACAGTTTGTCACAGTGTTTGTTGAAAGCATTTTATGCTTACTGTGCAAAGAAATGCTTCAGTTAGCAGAATAATACAAGAATAAGTAATTCTCTCATTTGCATGAGTGAATGTCCGTAAGGAAAACAAAACTATTCCCAGCCTCATCTGGGTTTTTGGTGCAGCTTATCTGTTCTGCTAAAAGAGGCCCAGGCTGTACAGTATATATCCTGTATGTGAGACCATACTGTGCTGTTTCCTGCTCCTACTCCAACTAGTCTGGACTTCTACTCCTTATCTTTCCTGCACCAAGATCCGACAACTACTTCATGGCCTGTAGTGTTGTGGGATTAGGAAATCACGGTGACCCAAAGATCAAGATATAATCGCCTCAGGGTAATCAAAGTAAGATATGTGCAATATTCAAAGTTTTTTTTTGCAATATTGACTGGCATCAGACAATTTATTGGCACAATTTGTCAAAAATTGCATAATAACCTTCCAGCACATTGTAATTCAAGTGTTCTGAGAGAAAACTAGACTTCTGCACCTCCTCATGAATCTGTTTTCAGATTTTTAAGAATCTAGCCCGTGAGGAGACTTTGACCAATCACAAGTCATTTCAGAGAAAGCATGTTCCTATTGGCTGTGCTCTGATTATGTGAGCGGTGCTTGACAATCTCTCAAGAGATCTCAACATGGCAGCCAGGTCGCAAACCTCATTTTCTCATTTTACAGCTAAAAAGCAACTACAAATGATTCTGAAAACATTTGAGGAGAGAAATAGTCATTACAGTAACAGAATATTGATTGACTGTTTCATTGGAGTTCGTGAATGATTAGCAGCTAGATAGCTGACCTCAGATCAGCTCTGACTGGTTGTTTTCCTCCGGTCTGTGAAATCCTGCAGATGCCGTTAGAAGCATCGGAGCACACAGAGGCACACAATTTTGTTTTTCAGATTACCTGTCTCATTTACTACTGTCCAGATATCACCACTGTTTTATAAAAATAACTTTTTAAAATTATATTTGCTCCAATCTCACCAACTGCATCATTAACGGTCTCCACAGCAGATCACCGAAGATCTGATTTTATGAACCGCATGGTCAGCCCATTCGCTGGAAACGGTGTATGAATGACATGATAAAGCTCAATGCATTTCATGTGCAGTTTTCTTGTTTTTGGTGTATCATTTGTACACCATGTAGTCTGTGCCACGTAAATATGTTATGGTCTGGGCTAATGATGTAGAATAAAAGGCAAGAAAGACAAGAGGAGGTGGATAGGTCCAACAAACACAGGACTTAAACCAGGAGACCGTGATCAAGACCAGTGTTTTGTCTTTTTAGTGACGTTTCTGAAATGTTTTCCGTGCTATTTTAAACTGTTTAAATACTTTCATCAAGCCCAACTATGATATTTTTCCTAAACCTCATTAAATGGTTTTGCTGCATAAACCTGCCTGCGGACATTACTGTAGTTTTGTTGCATGCTGGATTAGGAGAACGGAGTGCTGCAGATGACATATTTTTGTAGGTCTGCCAGGAAGTTAGCATCACACTGGTTCCCTTGACAGAAACACCAGTTTTATGATTTTTGAAGCGTGAATGTAGTCGCCAGAAGTAAAACGCTAATGCTAGGTTATAAATAAACTACACCATTTAGCCACTTGTTAGCAGCCACCTTTTTTAAGACAGGTAAAAGCTTCCAAATTCACAAGTGAGGTTTTTATTGACATATTTTATATCGTAGAACAAAACATTAAAACCTCTTCAGTGTTAACCACAGACTTTATTTAAGGCATCTAACTAAAAAAGCATGAAACAACTCATTGACTTCCAGACGAGGGAACCAGAAGTGCTAAAATGCTAACTCATTTCCAGATGTCATTCCTGTTGCAGTCTATACCATGACCCAAATAAGATCATAATCAACTCAGGGTAATCAAATTAAGAGAAGTGCAGTATTCAGAATTGTTGCCATAATAACTGGCATCAGAGATTTGTAGTATTTTTTGTATGTTCTACTAAACTGTATTTGTTAGAAAATCTACATGTAGCATCGTGTTTTTTCAAAAGTTTAATGATGGACAGCAAAAAGGCAGCTGAAGAAAAGGCTGAATACTGAAACTGTAATGTAGAAGAGCAGTCTTCAGCCGTTAATCAGGCTTTGCTTTGCACTGCAGCACATAAAATTAAATATGAAAGTAATCCATCAAAATACACAATACCTCGTAAAATCATTGTCTTTTCACTATTTCCTGCTCAGCCTCTGTCCTCTACTATGTTTATGTTTTCTTGCAGCCTCAGCGTCACCTCTGCCTGGCTCAGACAGCTGTTTTGACAGATGTGATGATCAACAGGGTGGCAAGAAAAATTCGGCATCAGGAGAAAATGATAGACCTTATTTGGATCAAGCCCTTGTCACATGAGTGACTTTTTCACAGTGTTCCTCTCAAGTTTCATGCGTGGTGGGTGTTGATAGGCAATGCTTCTCGCAGATCAGGGACGAGGCATGTGAACAGAAAGATAAACACTCTTTCTGCCAGTCAGCACCTTTCCTTTCCTCTCTCCTTTTCCTCTCTCATCGTCACTCTCACTCTTCCTGTCTCTCCACCGCTCACCCTCTCTCCTGTTCTGTCCTCATCATCCCATCTCCCGTCTTTCATCCCCTCTCCCGTCTCGTTCATAACCCCCTTCTTCACCTCCCCTCTCATCACTCTCTCGCTCTGCTTCCTTTCTTTGGGGAACTCTTGTCCTCACCTGCTCATCTTTCATCTGATTTTTCACCTTGCGCTTTAACTCGCATCCCTTCTCCCCACCTGTGTCATTTATTATTCTCTTTCAGGTACCATTTTACAAACAGACCTCAGCAGTTTTCACCTCTTCGGGATCAGCAGATGCATCCAGTGTTCTTGAATTAGACCACTAAACATCTCCAGCTTTGAAAGTGGCTGATTTACCTCAAGAATAATTCCTTTCCATGATTGCCTGCAAGCCTCATTAAATGATATATGTAGCTGATGTTTATGTCAGGGGAGGATTTTAGGTGCGAAAATTCACACATTCATCCGCCATCTCATCACTCATCAAGTTCACTTCCTGTGGAAAGCAGTTCCATAAAGTTGGCAACCGAACAGTCCAAGTGGATCTGAGATTTCCTGGATATTTATGCCTCCATGCCAGCGACAGCCATTACTGGAGGTGTTATGTTTCAACTTGTACATCTCAACATCATCTTGAGGTGATCTTCAAATTTGGCACAAATGTCCACGTCAGACTCAAGGTTTTTTGGTCATAACTCAAGAATTTGTATGCTGATTATGAATCAACCATAGACTGTATAAGAAGAAGACATAGTCACCGTGATGTCACCCATTGGTTTATGGACTACAGTTTTGAAGCTTCAAATTTAGTATTTTGGCCATCGCCAGATTGGATGTTTGGAGCCAGAAGTGACCATATTTGGGTGATGGTGTGGAGCTTGGGTAGAACGACGTCCAGCGGCCACAATTCTACATCAGCTCATGTCTGTGCGACTGTCCTTGCAGAAAGCATAGGTGAGGATTTAGAGTGTCTTTTAGTACAGCCAAACACTTAACAATGCCATGGTACCCTGAGACAGCCTGACAGTGAGAACTAGGCTCATTTTCTCATAGACTTCTATACAATCAGACTTCTTTTTGCAAGGAGTCGCCCCCTGCTGGCTGTTAGAAACAATGCAAGTTTAAGGTGCTTCAGCACTGGCTTCACATTTCAACCCAGGTGTAGCCCCTTGGTTTTAAGAAGAAGAAGAAGAAGAAGATAGTCCTTTATTAGTCCCACGAGGGAAAATTCAATTTTTTCACTCTGTTGTTAACTTATACACGGTACATGCAGACCCGAACACACACATGCAACAATGGAGAGATGTCAGAGTGAGGGGGCTGCTCCTGACAAGCGCCCCGAGCAGTTGGGGGTTTGGTGCCTTGCTCAGGGGCACCTCGGCAGTGCCCAAGAGGTAAACTGGCACCTCTCCAGCTACCAGTTCACACTCAGTTCTTGGTCCATGGCGGGACTTGAATCGGTGACCCTCCGGTTCCCAAGCCAACTCCCTACAGACTGAGCTACTGCCGCCCCTCTACTTTGAATTGTAAGAAATACAGGTCTCGGTTGTCCTGGATTGAATTATGTCTCTGTGTCTTTGCAGATAAAGGATGGGTGTATCCTCACTTTGTTACCACAGTCAAAATGGCGACTGAGATTATTTTTCTCACGTGAAAGATGACTCCATTGGGAAGGTGGAATAACACAATAACAATGTGTTGAATGATGGTTACGATAATCACCATCCGATATAATGATAAACACACACTAAGGTGATTTTACCATAGCGTTTTGCAGGAGAGATGAAACTAAAAAACACAGTTGCAGGAATGTCAGGATGTATTTTGGGACAAAGTGGGAGGCAATGTATTGTAAATCGTCTATCTGAAGATCTTTGGACATGAGGTGTGGTTCTGAAGAACACCAACATGTTTTGATTTATCAGCCTTACTTTCATCTCCCACAGTTATAAATCTTAAGTTGTTGGGGTATGTACTCTGACCTTTGACCTCTAGATTCTGATTTATCAACAGTAAATCTCACTCTAAAGAAAAAGGCCCTGACATATGAAGAGCTCGCTTATGACCCCTTAATAATGAGAGGTGAAGGATGCGATAATACTCAGACACACACACACACAGTGACCTCACATTCACCTTGTCCCATTTCCTGACTGACAAACCTTTGTTACTTTTACCAGAACAGAAATTTGTCTCCACGCTGTGACTGTATGTACAGACTTGTGTCTGCACACTGTGATAAATACAAACGCAGTATTTGCAGAACATCAGTACTTCATGCTGTGCAACAAAAGACGGTCATCTGTCATTTGTTGTCCTCAGACTTCTATCAGTAAATGTCTTCCAGATCTGCGGGATTTGACAGAGACAGTTATAATAAGGCAAACACTTGGTAGTGGAGCAATAATTGCACTCTTTCTCGTGTGTTGTAGTCTAACAGTAAAATTGAAGTGGCTTTGACAAAACAGGGACGGGTGATACATGTGTCACTTGACCATGGGAAGCCTACATCATTCATCACAACACATTTGCGCTGTGAATAGCACCTAGCACTTGTTTGAATATGACTTTTTGCCTCTTTTTGTTGACTTCAAATGCTGGGAGGCATTGACTGACCCCCATGACTCTGAATGGGATAAGCGGTTGCAGATGGATGGATGGACAAATGCTGACATCTCATTTTGGCCTGAAGAGTGATGAATAAATGTAGCACCAGTTTAAAGGTGCTACATGTATTAAGCCATTAATATACTGTACTGAAGCTGCTTTAAGTGCAATACATGAGGTGCTGCATCACCCTGTCAGTTTATTTCACAACAATTTCACAGTGACTCGCTATCTGTACATTACCATGCTTATTACATGTCTGAATCAATGATTTGACACAAAAATGGTCCTCTAGAGTCCGACATCAGAATTGCATCCATAGTGGTCTGCTATAAAGACATAACAGACCATAGTACACTTTAACTGACAATCAGTATCAAGTATTCAACAAAGCTGTGTTAGAATTTATAATTATGGATCAAATGACCATGTGTAACGTGAAAATTATCACCCAACTTTGCAGTTCCCCTCAGCAGTTTTTTACCTCACTCCCAACTGGTTAAACACCACGAAACCGATGCAACAGTATAAGACAAAACAGGCTTTCAACTAACTCCGGTGTAAACACATCCACAGTTGAAGCAAGTGACGTAGTATTAATTGCCTCAGTGGTGGATGGGGCAAACAGTCACAAGACTTTCAACCAGGAGACCACTTATTTTGTCACATCAATTAGTCATGGGTTAGTGTTGTCTAAACTAGTCCTGTGAAAATGGAAGTTTATTTTGGAAGGGCACTATGCATTTAATGAGCGTATATTGACATACCATCACTGGTCCGTCCAAAAGTAATGGCATTTGGCAATGACCACGAGTTGGCCGTGAGAATGTGTTGGTCCAGCACCAAACAGCACAGATTCAAAGTGAGCCACCAGCTGATGAACATAGTGGAGGATTTAGCAGATGAAGAGCCAGAAATTTTCCTCTCGATGTCACTGCAGAGGTATTTATAGGCTGGTGTTGCGCCACATTTCCTATGAAGCCTGTTAACTTCCTGTCCAAGAGGATGTGACCACTTACTCCCCTCTCAGGCATCACATCATGTGGGTTTGTTTTATGTTTTTTTTTTTTAAATTTTCTTTCGGCACCTCCAGCCTTCAGTAAGCTCTTTTATTGTACGTGTAAACACAATGATTTACCTGTTTGCACTGGAACAGCAGCGCCCTCCTCATGATAGTCCATCCATCCATCTTTAACTGCTTATCCCGTTAGGGGTCGCGGGGGGGCTGGAGCTGATCCCAGCTGGCATTGGACGAAGGCGGGGTACACCCTGGACAGGTCGCCAGTCCATCACAGGGCACATGGAGACAGACAGCCATTCACGCTCACATTCATTATATTCTTGCAGCTTGTTTACTGTAACGTCTTACCTGGTGGTGCACAATATAAAATGTGACATAGAGACAAGTGGAAGCTCCCAGTCTAATATGACAGTATACAAACATCTTAAACTTCTTTAACTTACTGCTATTGATAGTTTCACTAAAGTCTCATTTTTATCTTGATTTTTTCACAGAAACAGTGTCCGCTGAAGTACAGAATATGGTTGCTGCTGTTATTTTTCCTCAGTTTACATGTTGTCTTTAGTACTATCTTATGATCTCAACTTCCCCATCAGCTGCATCTGGTCTGGCTGGCAACAATATCACTTCATGTTTCACAGACAACAGACATCCTCTCTATTTCCTCTTTTAGGACATAATATAACTGTAATGCTGTGAGTACCGGGGACTTTGTTTCTTCTGTTCTTGCTGCTGCCTTTTCTAGTTAGTCTATATGATAATGGCATACTGCTGCTGTTGTTTGCACTGTTAGCACCGTATAAAAGATAGCTGTTGGTTTACTGGATCCCAAACTTGTGAACTCAGTGATGCTGAATGAATGAACCCTTAGATGCTGGTTCTATGAATGTAAGTGCAGCCTCCACAGGTTGTCCAGTATGAACAGGAAAGATGGAGATGGGTTTATTCATGAGTGACTTCTTTGGGTCAGGCTAAGAGCTGTGCTACTGATGAAGGCGGCTGTAACTCATTGGATAGAGCGGGTCGTCTTTTAACGCATAGTTGGTGGTTCGAGCTACGGCTCCTACTATATGTAAGTGTACTTGAGTGAGACAGTGAACTTAAAGTTGATCCCCAGGCTGCTCCTAAGGATGGGTTGAATGCAGAGGTCAAAATGTCATGTGTTTACCTGTGGGGTTAAACCATTGAAGAATAGGTGACCTTCTGAACACTGTTAGTTGTAGCCCGCCGAAGTCAAACGATGCCTGATGTGATTTTAAACAACCTGTTTCTGACCTGCTGCAAAATGATTTCACACACACACACACACACACACACACACACACACACACACACACACACACACACAGCTGTGTAGTTTTAGCTAAACCTAATTCTAACCTGGACCTTAAAACCAAGTCTGAACCCCCAAACTGGCCTTTGAAGGTCCGTCCAAATGAGGACCGGCCGGAGGACTGTCCTCACTTTCCAAAAAAGTCCTCACTCTAAAGGTCAAAAAGCTCAAACTGGTCCTCACAAAGATAGCTGTACAAGAACACTCCACACACACACACACACACACACACACACACAGTTTCCCAAATGCTTTTACATCATCAGACAGAATTGACAATAGGTTATTAATCACTCCTGAACGTCCCCACAGACTGGATGTGAAACTCCAGGTGACTCCATATTGTTTTTTTGACCCCAGTCGACATCCGATTGAAGGCATCAGCCAAGACCTCAGTCTGACTCTGACTCTGAAAGCACATATGAGCGGCAGAAAGGCAACAGAAATCTTCCTGAAGGAATCAAACCTCTACTGGGGCTGTTTTACAAGATAAACTATGAAACACACACCACATACTTGTGTTCAATAAACAGCAGTTTGACAGATTGTGTTCAGAAATGTTCCGCATGTTTATTAGTCATTTTCATAAATGATTTTTTTTTTTTTGCAGCAAGTTTATTCTTAAATGTTTCCCTTCTGGTGCAGAAACATCAGCAGGAGGCGTTAGGAAGTGTCAGTGGTTCACCAGTGTTTGCAGGAAGTATCCTGCACATTGTTTTAATTTACAGGGACGTGAGCCAGGACAGGCTGAGAGTAGCTGTATAAACATGTTTTTGTGTTGGAGGTTTGCTGTTTCCAAGAGAGTATAAATCTCCCGCCAGTACTCAAACTTTTTTTTTAAATAAACATAAAGAAAAATAGAAGACTATGATGCCAGTTATTCAAAAATATGGGGATATTGTTAAAATTGTTTAAATATTGTAATGATTACAGTTCTGGTTAAGGTATAAATTCATTCATTTCTAATGCCAGTGGCACCACTACATTACCCAGAATGCATCTCATGTAGCCTGGATGGAGAGTTTTGAGTAATTCAAGTTTTCTTATCTGGTTTCTCTTTTGACATTTCACTAACTTGACTCAATAAAATCCCTCCACACCTTTCAGTGCAGTGTTGGATATTGTCTTAACGTGTGCTGCCTCCCTTTGGTGTTTCTGTGTAGCTACAGATCATTTGCTCATTGTGGTTGACTTTACTTAAATGTGATCTATTCAGTCATTTTGTATCGTATGATTTGATTTATTATTGTGTCATGCATGAATAATATGCCCAGCACAACCGAGCTTACAAAACATTATTTAGAAAATAAAGAAAGGACAAAGGCGGAAACCAGAGTAGCAGCATTAATTATAAATAACACTGGAAAAATAAACCATCCTGGTGTTTTTTTCTAAGCTTTTAAGCCAACTTATAAACACTGAAATTAAGCAGCCGTTTCCAATTGTCATCATCCGAGCACTAAAACATTTCTGTATTTTGAGCAGACATTTCATTTAAGATAGAAGTTCATAACTGCTTGTCATAACTCACATACTTCGCACAACCTGTTGTCCTCCTGGATGGTTTTAAATCTACCGACTTCAAGGGCCAGAGGAAGGATTCCTGTTGTTGACTGTGCAACTAAAGACCGTTGACCCTAGATGACCCTAAGTTTGCTAGATCATAAGATTCAGCACCATAATTGTGCTTGATTTGAATATAAGTTTGTAATTTTGGTTTTAACAATATGTCTCAACCATTTTTCTTTAAATCTAGCAAGTAACTTTCTTCTCATTGTGTTCATGCTGCATGATAACTTATTACTATACATACTGTAGATTGTAATTCAGCTTCCTCAAAAATAGCACACAGTTCTGTAACCCACAGACCGTTATGTGATTTACCCCAAAGAAAAAGCTTCTTGTTAATCCTGCTTTCTGTCATATTTAGCAAATGGATGAATGAAGGATCAATTAGATGAAAACAGCTGGCAACATTTGATTTTACAAAGTGAAACAGAAATATCTGCAAACATTTTTTGATCCTCCTCTGAGATGTTTGGTTTTTCTAATAGATCTGGGGATCTCTGATTCATCATGGCTTGAGCCTGATCGTTTTCATAGCCCCATTTACTTTGTGATGAAAATGTATGATATTATTCTGAGGTGCTTCGTGATCTTATAAATGTTTTTTCTATTTTCTTAATTCACGGTGCTCCACCCCTCGTTGTATTCTGATATAAGGTGGAGCCTCTACCACCACCAGGATGTACACAGGTGTTCTGCATAGTACCATTGATGAGAGTGGGAGTGGTTATTTCCACCAGTCTGTCCTTCATTGAGTAATGTTTGCTCTGATGAAGGTCTGACATACCAAAAGCTTAGTATTAAATAGTCTAGTGAAATACTGCATAGATCTAAGTGTGTGACTCATTGACTCATATTCCTGTTGTAATAAGTACCTGCAAAACTTTTGTGGCATAACATTATACTGATAGCCTCCATAAAGCATATTGAATTTAAAGCTCTAACTACAGATATACTGAACAAAAATGTAAATACAAGACTTTTGTTTTTGCTCCCATGTTTTATGCGCTGAAGTCAGAGATCTTTTTCTCTGTAAAAAAAAAAGGCCCATTTCTCTCAAATGTTGTTCACAGATTTGTCTAAATCTGTGTTAGTGAGCACTTCTGCTTTGCCGAGATAATCCATCCACCTCACAGGTGTGGCATATCAAGATGCTGATTAGACAGCATGATTATTACACAGGTGTGCCTTCGACTGGTCACAATAATAATAATAAAAACACAAAAACAATAGGTCTACTAAACAACTGCAGTCACCTTCAGATGTCTGAATAATCTTAACATTTTTACCAATTTATATTTTTTGAGTCTTCAGTAGTCAAATAGTTTTAAAATGGGAAAAAAATATAAAAGGAGGGTAGTTTTTTTCATATCATTTTATGTTTATAATATTTTGCTGGGTGATATAATATTTAGTGTGTGTTGTATTATACTGATTAGAACAGTATAATATTAGTTCTGACAGTAATAGTGAAACAACTGCTAAATGACTCTGACACCTGTTTAAACTCAATATTTTCTAAGCCAGTCTCTGTTGCACGGCTGCTCATTCAGTTTATTTGGATATAAATAACTAAACAAAAAAATCTATCAATTCATGTCTTGATCTGAGTTCCAGGAGACAGCTCAGCTGTTTGTGTTATTTCACATGTCAAACATTATAGCCCAACATAAACATTAGTTTTAGGGTGGTTTTAATCTAAATTCTCTGTGGATTATTATATGATTATGAAAGTGACATGCTATGAGATAAAAGAAACATATATGATTAAAGTGTCCCACATTCAGGCCACCATTAACTGGCTATTGAGAGCCATTGACACAGTTTCCTGATTGGAATATTACATGGATATCACACTGGACTGACAAAGTACCAAATTACAAACACATCTCACATAAAGTCCCAATGGAGAGTCACCAGCAATTAGCCTGTTCCATTCCCCCACAGATGAAAGTGATAAAACATGTTAATGTGTGCTGTGCTGCTCCTCAGCTACCTGTCCCCTCCTTCAATTGGCTGGTGAAGCTGGGGACCTGCAGCAGCCAGTCACAGTCCATCTGGAGGTTATTAAAAACGCTGCATGTGAAAACCAATTTTCCTGCTTACTTACATCCAGTATTTGTGTTTTCATGTATAGCTCTAGTGCATGTAGTGATTTTGCTGTTAAATTTAGATAATTAATTATAATAAGTTCTGATAATAAAAGTGGTTTATTTCACAACAGGGACCCACCAGCTGTACATTATCCTGCTTATAACACAGCTACTTACTGAAGAAATCAATGATTGGATTCTGCCAGAGTCCGACCTCAGAACTGCACCCATAGCAACGGTCTGTTATACATAGCAACGGTCTGTTATACATAGCAACGGTCTGTTATACATAGCAACGGTCTGTTATACATAGCAATAGTCTGTAATACATAGCAATAGTCTGTTAAACATAGCAATAGTCTGTAATACATAGCAATAGTCTGTAATACATAGCAAAGGTCTGTTATACATAGCAATAGTCTGTTATACATAGCAAAGGTCTGTTATAGATAGTAATGGTCTGTTATACATAGCAAAGGTCTGTTATACATAGCAAAGGTCTGTTATACATAGCAAAGGTCTGTTATACATAGCAAAGGTCTGTTATACATAGCAAAGGTCTGTTATACATAGCAAAGGTCTGTTATAGATAGTAATGGTCTGTTATACATAGCAAAGGTCTGTTATACATAGCAATAGTCTGTTATACATAGCAAAGGTCTGTTATAGATAGTAATGGTCTGTTATACATAGCAAAGGTCTGTTATAGATAGTAATGGTCTGTTATACATAGCAAAGGTCTGTTATACATAGCAAAAGTCTGTTATACATAGCAACGGTCGGTTTTACGTAGCAACGCTCTGCTATAAAGAATTAACAGACCAACCAAAATATAACTGGCCAATCAGAAGTGAGTATTCAGCTAAAATCCATGTAATAAGCCTTGTCAGAAATGGGAACCAAACGTCAGATATCTTCCACAGATATAAAACAAAACCTTCATTTTGGACCCACCAAAATTTTACATGTTAAAAATGATCTATCCTCTATCATTTTTTTTCCATGCAAAGCAAAGCAATACTGTTATTCTACAACTTTCTAAAAGCTCTGTGGCAGTATTTTTTTTTCTGTCTATATAAAAATGTTATCGATGAGACCTTTAGCTTTTCTTTTGGGGTAGTTTATTTAGTATCGTGGTTTTATTTCTACACGGGGTTACTTATAAAATTCTGTATATAGCAATAAAAGATTCATATACTCTATGTAATCTATTTATATGTCACGCCCCTCTCTTCTGGGCCAGTTTGAGCTTGCAGCAGAACCATATGACCGATGTACATTCAAGTTTTCCTGCAAAAAAAATCGTGTTTGTTACAATTTGGAGCTCAGACGCTACGTGGCGCTGTGGCACCGTAAGAGGAGCCCGTCCTGCCTGGTGAAAGACGCTCTGACGGTCTGTGGAAAACCAGAAAGAAACTCACCATCCTACATTTCAGGCTTCACGCAGGAGCGCACAGGCGGTGCGGGAGTCCGTGGGAGCGCACCGACTATTCAGGGAGGGATGGACGCCTCTGCGCCGATCCAGAGGACCGCTGGGGTTTGTTGGATGGGAGAGGCTGAAGGCGTGAGGAGGAGGAGGAAGAGGAGGACAGAACCGTCAGTTTCGATTTAATTCCTCAAACGGCTGCCTTTACGCAGGGTGGAGAGGTCCAGTAGACTACCGGCTGGCTGGCACTATAATCCGCTTGCCGGGAGGAGCAGGGAAAGCCCTCCTCTCCAGACCGAGACCGAGAGATTAAAGTCGGACAGGGACAGAGAGAGTTGACAGGTCATATCTGGAGCTTTTGAGGAGGACTGTCATTCCACTTCACATCATGAGTGGACCAACAAATGGTAAGAAATGTTGTGTGACTTGTGTAAGTGTGTGTGCTGGTGAGCTTTTGTGCACACGTGTAGGCTGAGTGTGTTTTCATGTATGTGTTAGCTTCTGCATAATCAATAACATAATGTCCTGGGAGGGTTTAACCTGAAGTAGACATAAACAGCCCTCCACTGAGGTTATTGATCACTGAGTCACTTATTGACACTGTATTTCATCATGCCATTAGCTGGCTCCCTGTCAGTGAAGGTTAGAGGGTGATTGTGTGTATTGATATCTGACAGCATTCATCTATATTTTCATCATGATTGATATAGATTTCTGTGGTTTTGTTAAAAGCCAGGGATTCCTCCTCTGGAGAAATTTCCCACAGTCACAGGACCAAATCAGTTCATCCATCATTTTACTCAATGAATATGTAGCGTTTAGTTTTTTTGTGGAGGAATCAGTACTTGTATCATTCAGTATTAGTCAAGTAAAACAGAAGAGCCTGTGACAGCTACTCAGATATTTCGGAGAGAAGGAAGGAAGCTGCACGTCTTTGGTCCACACCGTGTCAGGCACATATTAAAACGTCTCAGTGTCTAAACATAGAACCACATGAAGCAGGTTTTTATTAATGTGAAACCAATAAATCCCAAAATCTATTTTCCAAAAAACAAAGCGGCTCTGCAGATATGATGAGACAACACCATGCCTTCTACATCATGAAGCCAGCAGCTGCTCACTTTTATACCTCTCACCTTAGGGAGATATTTAACCTCATAAGGGCTCTGGCGGCGCTTCACTCTCATGCAGTTATGACCATGCCAGCGTGGCGGAGATCCCCCGACTGAGCGACTGTAACTCCAAAAAATCTCCCACAGAAAAGAAGAGGATAATCTTATAGCGAACTACTTTTTTCACCCTAAGGGAGGCCTTATTGGTTATTTATCCAAGCTGTTTATCCACGAGGTCAAAGATCACAATAAATATGCGTTGCTGTCATCATGCAGACTCTGAAGCCACTCGAATGAGAATTATAAGGAAACAGACGTGATGTTAAATTTGATTTTTTTCTAAGGTGGCAATCTCAGTGGGCAACCTTTGGGTCTGAGAAGTGAAGCCAATGCTGAAGTGCCTTAAACTAGCATTGTTTCTAACAGCCAGCAGGGGGCAACTTCTCTGGTTGCAAAAATTTGTCTGATTGTTTAGAAGTCTATGAGAAAATGAGCCTAGTTCTGACTTGATTTATTACGTCATTAAACATTGTAACCATGAGTTTATGGTCTCAATCGCTAGTTTCAAGTCTTCTTCAGTACAGCATGATGTTTGTTTGATAAATCATGGTCCAATCTAGAGTCAAATAGACCATCATCAGGGTATGCTACCTTGTGATTGACGATTTGTTATGACTTGTGATTGGTGTTTTTGTCTTACAATTTTAACCCTTTCACAGTGTGTTTTCATTTCATGAAAGTTGATTGAAACATTTTAGGTAAATGTCTTATTCAGCGTTCAGCAGTATTTAGCTCCACCCTCTCATGTTACTGTCGGCTGCAAAAAACAACATGGCGACGACCAAAATGCTGAACTTGAGGCCTCAAAATGACAAACCAAGGGATGATGTCACAGTGACTACGTTTGCTTCATATATAAAGTCTATGTCTTCGACCAAAGGAAATCATAGTCAGCTAACACTCCATATGATTTTGTTGACTAATCAATTAGTTGATTTAATCGACAGATCTGTGAAACAGATTCTCCACAAAGAATCTCACACAAGAGCACCACTTTAAATCTTGTGTTAACCAGAGCCAGAAGTTTCTTGGAAATAAGTCATTCAGCATGAAAAAAGAATAAAAAAGCATATTGGCCAAAGAAATCTTAGTCGACTAAAACCAAAATGACTGATTAGTCCAATAATTGACAAAGAGGTGGTAGCCCTACTTTATTCTCAGGGATCACAAGAGAAAAAGGATGGGAGCCACTACGATGGTTAGAGGTTGTGTGTGCACAAGACTGCTGCTCACACACACACACGCAATGTGTGTATGTGAGTGTATGAGTGTATGTGTGTGTATACATGTACACACAGTACATGTATAGTACAAGCACATGTTGTCACCTTCATCAATTACATAAACTAGAACATACAAGATTTAAACCGACTCATAATAACAAACACACAGTACATGTGCACACACACGCACACACACACACACACACACACACACACAGGTGGCTTTCTATGTCTGTGGTTCCAGTCCTTGTGCTGCCATCTGGCTACAGAGCCGATGCCAGCTTTTGTGGTTTGTGCACACATACTTACACACACAAACACATACTGGTGCTACAATTTGTTAGGAAACATTTTTGTCCCAGTTTTACCTTTTTTTTTCTCTCTCCTCAAAACATTTATAGATCCACAACTCCGTCTCTCTCCTGCTGTCATCAGCTTAACCTGCATGTTTGTGTGTGTGTGTGTGTGTGTGTGTGTGTATGTGATTGCATTATACTCCAGGAGGCAGCAGCATTAATGCCTATATTGTAATTGAGTAGAATAGAGTTGTTGCTCAGATTGTTGCACACCGGATAGAGGTCAGAGGATTGTTACAAAAATCTAAATCAATATTGTTGAAATATACTCAGTTATTGAAATCTATTCAGTGCTGTGCTACTCCGACAAAGACGTGTGTGTGTGTGTGTATCAGAAAGCGTAAAGAAAGGACTTGTTCCTCTAAAAGGGATTTGACCAGTTTCATAAGCGAGGATAAAAGAGGTGTAATCCCCATGTGCCCTTCTCTGTCTCTCATAGTGTATGTGTGTCATGTTTTGCATGAATATTTCAAGATTAAAAATACAAAGCTTCAAAGAAAGCACTGAAAATCGTCAAGTATAAACCATAGACTGTACTGTATATATAAGATGGAGGACATGGTAGCTCCCCAAAAGTGAAGCCAAAATATCTGAATTGCCCCCTGGTGGCTGGCTGCAGTATAGGTCATAAATCTCACCTCCTCCAAAAAGTCAAAATACATGTCTAATACATTTTTCACAAAGATGGTCATTTTAGATATTTTTTTATCCCACTGATGTATGTTCAAGTGTTAATTTTTCTGACAACAAAACACGGACAACTCCGAGCGACCAGTCAATCACAAGGTAGCCACGCCCTAAAGCATACCCTGCTTTATTGTTTATTCGACTCTATATACTAAATGAACATCATGTATTGAAGAAGACTTGAAACTAGCGATTGAGACCATAAACTCATGTTTACACTGTTTTCTGAGGTAATAAATCAAGTGAGAAGTAGGCTCATTTTCTCATAGACTTCTATGCAATCAGACTGCTTTTTGCAACCAGAGGAGTCACCCCCTGCTGGCTGTTCGAGAGAATGCAGGTTTAAGGCTTCACTTTTTGTCAGCAGCCCACTTATGCAGACTCTGGCTCCAAATGACATCAAGATCCCAAGATGGCTGCTCGCGTATCTGGGATATTTTGGCTTCACTTTTTTTGCAGTGGGAGGAAGTGGAGACATGTCATCCATCTTTATGTACAGTCTATGTTATGAACATCTATGTTATAGGCTACTACATGAATGCACATTTGTGTAATAGCAAATCTTTTCTAGTGCAACAAAAGTACAAACTTGTAGGGTACAGTATGTGAATAACTGTATATTTCCTGGCAGCTGTAAGATACTGAAGGGCAATAGAAGCAGTGTGAAGTGTCTCAGTCAGTCAGTATATGTGTCTGTGTGTACACCTGTCTCTCTTTGTCTCTTAAGCTGCTACCTTGTAATGAATGGCTGTAAGTCGTGCTGATCTCCTTCGCAGAGTAACACCCACTATAGTAGCTCCAAAGTCAATTACTAAGCCTTCTTTGTCTCCTCTAAACCTTCAGTCGAGTGCGTGTGTGATTGTGTGTGTGTTGTTATTATCTATTAGTAGCTATTTGATAGTGTGTTTTTCTCTTATTGATCCACCAGGATTGGTTGCCATAGCGTTTGTGTGGCATTAAAGTCAAAGTATCATCTAACAGCCTAATAGAGTTTTATGCCTTGACTGACTCAAGGATTAAGCAGTTCATTTTGGTTGGTTAAAGGTCGAAGGTCAAGGTCACTGTTCCTGTCTGTCACATTCTCATGAACGTGATATCTTGAGCGAATTTCTTTAAATTTGGCACAAACATCAACTTGGATTCAAGGATGAACTGATAAGAAGGTCACTGTGACCTCATAAATTGATGTGTTAATTATGACAATTTCACACAAATGTCTAATATGATAAAATTTTGAAGTGATAACAGACATGGATGTAAACTGTTGACTTGACTAGTTGGCATACAACTGAGGGGGGAATTCTGGTTTTCTTTTTGAGGGGGACAACAAACCAAACATCTGTGCTGATGTTTGAGAACGAGTCAGCTTGACGACAATCCTGAGCAGCTCTTTTCTGATTCATTATACATTAAAGCTGGTGTGTTGCTGTCTCATGTTCCTGCAACATGAAGACACTTCGTCTTTTTGTGGCAGTCATTCCACGTTTTTTTTTTTTTTATCTCTTTGATCCGATGTTTGAATCCACTGGAAGAAGACAAAAGGAAGGGCTTCAAACTGACAATAAGCGACATGTTTTTGATGCTCTCCTCTCCTCAGTTCAGTACCAGTCCGGTCTTTATGGAGGAAACAACAACAGCAGCTCTCCTCTGTCCAGCTGTGGAAATTCGCCCATCTTGTGCGAGCGCTGTGGCGAGGTGTGTCGTGGGGAGGTGGTTCGCGTCAAAAACACACACTTCCACGTTCACTGCTTCACCTGCCAAGGTAAAAAAAAAAAGTCACCGCGCACTTACACAAACAAACACACACACACACACACACACCGTATACTCAGTGCATGTTAACACCTCCTCACATCCACACACATGTACACATCAGCGTCCTTTCTGCACTCCCACACTCACACACAATGTTTTATATTCATTTATTTTTCCATCTTGGACTAATGCCTGTGCTTCCATGTGTGGATTCTACCCACATCAATTTGCATAATTAAATATTAAATAATTGCCAGTACTCAGACAAGAAGGAACCAGCACAATTGAATCGATGATGGCTTCACAGAAATAGAAACTGAGCTATGACCGGGATCAAAGTCGATCACAAACTGTTTTATATTTAATAATATACTGGATAAGAAAAAACAGTCAGTGGCACAGGAGCATCAGTAATCGGGCGCCACTGTCACCAGAAGCTAAAGGTGTCATGAGATATCTCCACAGTGGGCAGAAGGTGGGGACATCTTTGATCTTCCAAACATTAGAGGCGTTGTGGTTTTTGTCTAAATATCCCAGCAGCCACTGCAGCACAGTTATGGAGGTCTATTGGGGAACAATCAGTGCGGTCAGTACGGCAAAGTCTGGTCCATGATATGTGACAGGTGGCCCACTGACCATAACGTAAGAATTAATATACTAATTATGACAATTTCACACAAATGTCTAACAGGATAAAAAGATGAAGTGATGACATTTTGGACAGACATGGATGTAAAATTATTTGGTTAGTGGAGGCATACAACTGTGAGGCTTTAATTCAGGTTTTTTATTTATATATTCATTTTTGTGTGTAAATAATGTGTCAGAGTGCATAACAAAAGCATCAAAATAGAGTAATAGAGAGTGTTTATTTAAAAAAAAAAATGCCAGGGGAGGATCCCCTGAAGTCCCCGAAAGAAGTTCAGGCTAAGACCCAAATGTCCTCCAATCTTAGAAATGAATATCTGCCCCCCTGACATTTTGCAGAAGTGGCCCCAGGGCAAAGCAAGTTTAGTATCCCTGGTGTAAGGCGTAAGCCCATAAGGTATTAACACTTGATACTAGAGACTTACTGCAAATCTGCATGTATGTTTGCTTTCCTGCCGAGAGTAAAATGAGAAAATTGATACCACTCACATGTTTGTAAGCTAAAGAAGCTGGAGCGAGTAGCCGATTAGCTTAGCTTAACATAAGACTGGAGGCAGTGGAAACATCTGGCCTGGCTCTGGCCAAAGTGAAGAAAAATCTGCTTACCAGCACCTCTAAATCTTACCAGTTAATGTGTTGAATCCAGTGGGAAACTCCAGGGTCTGAGAAGTGAGGCCAATGCTGAAGAGCCTTAAACTTGCATTCTTTATAATAGCCAGCAGGGGGCGACTCCTCTGGTTGCAAAAGAAGCATGATTGTATAGAAATCTATGAGAAAATTAGCCTACTTCTCACTTAATTTATTACCTTAGTAAACATTATAAATAGAATTTATGGTCTCAATCGCTAGTTTCAAGTCTTCTTCAGTACAGCATGATGTTTGTTTAATAAATTATGGTCCCATGTAGAGTCAAATAGACCATCATCAGGGTATGCTACCTTGTGATTGACAGGTCGCTACTACGGTGTTGTCCAGTCTGGGAGTTGTCCGTGTTTTTGTCTTACAACTTTAACCCTTTCACAGTGTGTTTTCAGTTCATTAAAGTTAATTATAACCTTTTTGGTCACCTGAAAATGTTTTTATTCGGTGTTCAGTTGTACTGAGGTCCACCCTCTCACGGTTGTAAAGAACCAAGATGGCGTCAGCCAAAATGCCGAACCTGAGGCTTCAAACGGCAGTCCACAAACCGATGGGTGATGTCACGGTGACCATGTCCACTTCTTATATACAGTCTGTGGTTGTATCTTGTTTGTTTAATCCATACACAAACAGCTTATATATAAAATGATAGCTATTTCCCTTTTCTTTCTTCAAAACGTCCAAGTTGAGTGTAAATAAAACTGCAAGTGTTAATGCTCCACATGGAAATGAATAATAGATACAGTGCGTTTGAACAACACAAGTAAAAAATTGCATTTGTCCACGTATTTGTGTGTGTGTGTGCATGCACACATCTCATCATATGAGTATTTGTGTGTCTTTGCATGTTTGAGCTCCACCAGTGAGCAGGTGGGACAGGACGCACAAACAGAGGTCTGGAGTCAGCAGCTAGCTGAGCAGTGCAGTCAGCAGCTTTTCAGCCTGTATAGTCAGACTCCAACCAGCTAACCTCCTTTCACAGGCCGGGACCCACACAGTCCCAGAGCGAGCTCTTTTCTCCGTTTGATCTGCCAGTAACATCGCCTGGATTCACTCAGCCACAAAGCATCAGAGAGGAGGGCTTTTCTATTTTATGTCATGCTACATTTCAGAGCTTAAAAATAACCTGAGCTGCAAGAACAGCTTTATTTTGTTTGGCTGAATAATTGACTGATTGTTTGCTCAGTCGGAACAAGACACAAGCTAGACTTATTGACAGCGTCAGAGAGACAAGTGGTCTTTCTTTGATATCAAAGTATTTATTATTATGGACAATTGATCTTGCAGAGTAAGCTTAATGACTTTTAGCTAATGGACTGTGGGCTGAATAGACATCAGATGATGATGTAGACAAGAATCAAATCTCCAGCTTTTAGTACACAGACATCTTATTTGTTGTCTCTTCTTTCCTCCTCCTCTCTGTCGCTCTCTTGTCTCACATGCTTTGTCTGTAGCCGTGAATGTCAGAGAGTTATAATGCGTCTTTGTTTGGTAAACAGTGTAATCTCTTGTTATTTCGGACTGAAGAGAGAGGAGATTTGGGATGATTGAGAAATAGAAACAGATGAGCAGAGTGAGACAGCTGACGGCAGCCCTGTGTGGTGGTGTGTGATTTGAGATTGAATCTTTTGGACTAAAATGTTAACCCTGTTTTTCAGCTTAATACTAGGGATGTCAATCGATTAAAATATTTAATCTTGATTAATTACATTTATAAATCACACATTTTTTATCTGTTCAAAATGTACCTTAAAGAGAGATTTGATACTCCTATCAACATGAGAGTGGACAAATATATATATATATATATATATATATATATATATATATATATATATATATATATATATATATAGAGAGAGAGAGAGAGAGAGAGAGAGAGAGAGAGAGTTTGAAGTAAAGTTGTAAAGTAAAGTTTGAAATGTGTAATCAGTGAAATAAAACTGGTGACTAAATGATACAAAACTGGGTCTTCTAGGGGTGAGTGACGTGGATCGAATCACTGAATATGTAATTTACATCTTGATACCTGGGCCATCAAAGTTAACATGAGAATAATGTAATAACACAATTTTTTTTAACACTGACAATTTCTTTAATGCATTAAAGCAGTCGGACTTTTGGAGGTTGTAGCTCAGTTTTAAAGCTCGAGTAAAGATGCTGGCATCATATGAAACTAGAAAACCTAATGAATCCATTGTTACCAACCATGTCATACTAGCTTGTTGAGAAGGAGGCCAAATAATGCTCCAAACTTCTGCTAAATTTTGGCAAGGAAAAATGTCATGGCCATTTGCAAAGTGTCCATTGACCTCTGACCTCAAGATATGTGAATGAAAATGGGTTCTTTATCTCACAATCATCATTTTCTTTTCCAACTTGACATGACATTTGCAACTTTCCACCTTTCATGACAGTAACTATAATATCAACCTCCACACAAGCTGCTCCTACAAGTAAACACATCATCAGGTGGCAGATTTTCAAGTAGATTTTTGATTTAACTACTAAAAACTTTTTCTGTCAGCGCAATAAGAACAAAGCACAGAATGCATACCAATGAAGATTTCAAGGCTGATCACTCATTAAAAAAAATGCAACACTGCAAATAATATCTTTCTGTTCTCAGAAAAATCTCATAAAATATGCAAGATGTTCATAAATTTGCCCTCATTTGATGTCAGTTTTTGGAATATTATGTCCATGTCCTGCTGGGTATGCAAATACTCAGTCCTAACTCCTCAGTTTAACAGAGGAATGTCAATACTTAACTGCTGAAAGGCCCATTCTCTACCGAACAGTGTAGACCAATCCATATTGTGGGATGTATTTGTACTGTTTATACCGACCACTCCCTCAGTGAGACTTTACCTTTTCTGACCTCCCCTCCCCTCTTCCCCTCTTTGATCAATCTGTCCATCCTGATCACACTCATGCAAATGCAGAAGAGGAAATCCATCCCATGTTGATGATGCGAATAGACGAGGGAAGACAGTGACAGGACGGCAGACGAGCGCTGGATGGACAGATCGATTGCCTCATTGATACCTCCCCTGGGTCCCCCTGTCTCTTCCTCCACATCCTCATCCCCTCACTTTGCGGTCTGCTTCCCTTTCTCCTCACATCTTCACCTTTCCTCTTCCTCTAATCTCTCCCTTGACTCCCATCTTGCCTTTCTTCTCTGGCAAGTCTCGCCTTAGCATCGTGTCTAAAATAATCCTCTCCTTTTTTTTCATCAGAAAATTGAACCATGTTCATCGTCTCTGACCTTAAAGCATCTCTTTTTTATGAAGAGCAATTCAGTCATTACTGTGGAAAAAATTGTCTGATTCTCACTGTGTAGTGAAAAATTTCAACCCCATTTTTGGAGACTGTTAAAGGATAATTTTCATTTAAAGGGGATCTATGGAAGAATCAGAAATTGCTTGTTAACAGTGACATCTCTGGCCGTTAAGTCAACAACAGTCAGCGTCCTGTTGCTCGCTTAACAGTCTGATAAAACAGCTTAGGGTTCGTTTTAATACCCAAAACCAGATGAAGGTCCCTCCATGAATTGAAGACCCAGCCGATGTTGATCCTATTTCTCCCCCCATGTTGGTCAGATTCCTGTTTTGCGAGACGGGTTTTATTTGGTATAACTTTGTTTTTTTTTTTGTTTTGTTTTTTTGTGCTTCTGTGGACTTTGTGTTGGAGTCATTTGTTGGCGTTAGCAGAATCTAACCGAACGTTAGCGATGATTGCACACTGACGAGCGCACAATATGTCACATCCATTGGATTCGCCCAGAAAAAACGTCCTGCATTCTACACATTAAAAGCTGTCTACAGGCTGATATAGGAAACTCAGAAAGTCACGGAAGGTCGAAAGAATTAAAAATGTGTATAAACTTACAAACAGTCCCTTTAAGGAGTCTCTTCTTTAAGGTGATGCTCAATGGATGCACACTCAATTAGTTTGGATGGATTGTAAGGGCTTCACCCTCTCAACAGAATATAAAACAGCTTCCTGTGATTCTTTATACCTTGTGGAGCTCACTGCAAAACCTGACCCACTTTGGTTTGAAACAAGTTTGTGTGTGCAGAAGTGAAGCGTACCAGGAGCAGTGTATTTTATCAGTGTTAGAGTACGCTCAGCCATACAGACAGTCACGGGTGGCTCTTTCTCAACAAGAGACTTCAAGGACGAATTGGAAAGCGTTAACCGCTGCATCAGCTCAGTTGTGCGCCACTCTTTTGTTTGCGTCCTTGTGCGAGCATTTGCAACAGTGTGCTGGTGTGTTTCTGTGCACGCCTGTATGTTTTCTTGCGTATCTGGAAGCTAAATCAGAAAGATGAGACAGTCAACGTGGGTGAAGTCTCTAGGATAGGATGTTTTTGCATCCGACTTCATTTATATCCATTCTTTTTAAATCCGTTGCCTCTTTCTTTCATTCCCCTGACCTTTCGCTCACGCCGCTGGCAGTAAACATAGAAACCATTATCTGTTGTCTTTCTGCCAGTTGTGTGTGTTTGCGTGCATGTGTGTCCAGACCCTGAGCACTTCAATCTAATAGGCTACAAATCACTGTTAACAGATAGAAGAAAAGGATTTAAATACTTCAGTGCTTTAGACGAACTGCAGCTGAACCCTGATGAGCAGACGGGCGGAGAAGTGGGAGGCTGGTGATGAATGAAACTGATGGAGCAGAGAGCGGAGAAGGGGATAGATACTGAGATAAAAGGGAGGAGAGAGAAAAGGATTTTATTTATTGATTTGTAGTTGTTTTATTTATTTGTGACCTGAAAGTTATTTTCTGATTGTTTTCTCTACCAACCTCCTCTTACTTCTCCCTTCTTATAGGCCAGTCAGCTACAAAGAGCTTTAACTTCTTGCTGCAATTAAGCAGGGAAAGAAAACCGCAGGGCTGCATGGTGGTGCAGTGGTTAATGCTGCCACCTCACAGCAGAGGGTCAAAGGTTCGAATCCGGCTTGGGGCCCTTCTGTGTGAAGTTTGCATGTTCTCCCCATGTTAGCGTGGGTTTTCTCCAGGTTCTCTGGCTTCCTCTCACAGGCCAAAGACATGCAGGTTAATTGTTGATTCTAAATTGCCCGTAGGTGTGAATGTGAACGTGAATGGTTGTCTGTCTCTATGTGGCGACCTGTGTCAGGGTGTACCACGCCTTTACCCCAATGCCAGCTATGATTGGCTCCAGCACCCCATGACCTCTAATGGGATAAGGGGTTGCAGATGGATGGATGGACGAAGAAAACCCCACATAATGACTATAACATATCAGAATCAATATAAACCAGGACTGTCAATGTTAACGTGTTAATAAGGCATAATGCAAAATTGATCATTCAGCGGTTTTAGCTCAGTTTTAAAGCTAAAGTGAAAATACTGGCATTATACGAAACTAGAAACCTAATGAATCCACTGGCACCGACCCTGTCATGCTAGCTTTGGTCACCAAGAAGGTTAAATAACGCTCCAAACTTATGCTAAATTTTGGTGAGAAAAGCTGGCATGGCTATATTCAGTAGGGTCCCTTCACCTCTGACCTCAAGATATGTGAATGAAAATGGTTTCTCTGTGTACCGAGGAGTCTCCCCTTTACAGACATGCCCACATTGGGGGAAGTCATAGTCAATTCAGCACACTGGCACACTGACAGCTGTTGCCTGTTGGGCTGCAGTTCACCATGTTATGATTTCAGCATATTTTTCATGCTAAATGCAGAACCTGTGAGGGTTTCTGGACAATATTTGTCATTATTTTGTGTTGATAATTGAATTCCAATAATTGTTGTGTGATGTTAATTGAGCATATTTGCTGATGGCTGATGGCATGATGGAAGCTGTTGTCTAGAATTTCAAGGTTCAAGGTTATGAAAGCAAACTTTCAGACACTTGTTAGTCTCTCTGGTCTCTGTCCTTACCCTGTACCCTTTTTTAGATCCAGTAACAAAAATCATGGGAACACTGAAATGACAAATGACAGTAAACTCAAGAGCAAGTATGACTTCTTTATATTTTGGATTTGCTTGCTAACTTCAATCTCGAGTGCTTGCCAGCATCACAGCACTCATATTTTTTTATTGTTCCTGAACTCTACATCATTCATCTTTTTGACTGCATTTTGAGACACGAGTGGAATTAATAACATCAATAATAGCTCAGTTGCAGCAACAATTAATCATGATATTGTTGTGTTAACTACTATTCTAACCTCATGTTTATATCATAAATGTATTTGATTACAGAGGCATTGCCTCATGATCATTTGTTTGGGCTTTTGTTTGTTTGTTTTTGCCGAGTTGTAACTGAAGTCCCAACTGCAGAGCCAATATGACGGTTTCCAAATGAGCAGTTTCTCAATCCTTTAATTTCATCATATTGAATTATTTCCCTCTTTTGATCATTATTTCTGTCTGGTGAGTATAAGTTATAGCCTACTGTAGGGGTACTTACACAGACTGAGCATGGATGTACTACACACTGAGACAGAGTGGAGACTGGATGACTCTCTTGATGCTTGTAGACAGATAGAAATGCTGTTACTCTCTGCCATAGGATCACCCATCCTGCAGAAATAATCACCAGTGAAGGATGAATTTGCTTAAATCCATGATGTCCATTTTGCATAAATGAAAGTTACTGTTAAACTGTCTGGTTAGTGCAGATTTAGCAGAGTTTATCGGAGTTTGGGCCAACAGGTGGGGTCAGAGTGAGGTCACGTGGAGTGATAAGGTTTTTCGTGACGGGTCTGGCATGCAGGCAGCTGACATGTCTTTGACCTTTTTGAAAATTAAGCCTCAGTCAGCAAGTTTGAGTGGCAGCAAGATTTGTCCTGAATGTCCCCGAAAGACGAAAATGTGATATGACTGAGAGGTAGTAATGGATGGTAGATGGCACATAATCAGTTAGATGCTGCTGCATTTCCTGCTTCTACAAGAATTAGAAATCCGCAAAAATAAATCTTTCACTAAATTATTAGATTATTTAGGCTCAGACACACTTTTGATGTAATTCCTGACAGGTTGGATGGTTTTGAGAGGACCTCATGCTCATCATACAGATATCTTGTCTGCTTGATCTGCTGCATGATTTGGGTCTTTTAACAAATATATCGTCTTGCAGTAGTGCATATAGGAATAATTAGAAATAACAACTCATGACATTTTGGGATAAATCAGTTCCCATTTACTTTCTACATTGTTTCTGCTGAGCTTTGCTAACTGTTCATCTTTATTAGGGGCAACCTGAAACAGATTAATGTCAGTCTAATAAAGATGCACTGACAGCAAAGCAGATTCATGCACAGGTGTGCTTTGAGCAAAATGCTAACGTCAGCCTGCTGATATACTCACAATGCTTATACCGTATATCCTGATGTTTATCAGAGTTACAGTATGTTTACCATATTTACTTAGTATGTTGCTAGCATTTGTTAATTAGTACAAAAATACAGCTGAAGCTGATGAGAATGTTATTTGTTCATAAGCCGCAGCTTTAAGGACACATTGGTATGAACAGATTCATTCAATACTGAATAATTGATATATGTATAATTCATACAAATGATTTAGGAAATTGTCGCATTCACAATTTTTTTGTATTTTGAATTTGTCCCAGGTACAAACACAATTTAGAAGTGGTCCAGACCTGTCATAGCTGTCATATGCAATTAGTCTGCTACTATGCAAACCTGATTTTTACACTAATGAATTGTATTTTTCATTACTTTAAAGCAATTTTGAGTTTGAAAATCCTCCAGTATATAAGTCATACTTCATAATTATGTTGACATTATCCTGTTTGACTTTGCAATTCGAATTATAGGTAATTAGAAATGTATTCATATAAAATAACGATATCATTGTTAATTAAATTTGGTCACTGATGATGTCCTAACCAGGCACTTCATGGCTGACTTACAGTACGTCTGTTATGGTGCCTTCAAATGGGGTCGTGTTTACCATGTTTACGTTGGCTTCTAGACTCGGACAGTAGCGTTAATATTGCTGTTGCTCAGTAGCGGTGTTCTTCACAACTTAACCTCTTGAACACCACGCATGTCATGTTCACAAGTTCACCAGTTCCATTTGAAGGCACCAAAAGATGTGTGTTTTTAGACAGCGTGCTGTTGGCAGAAACAGATGAATGTGGCTGGACGCGTAGCCTTATATGGTGTAATTAACAACGATTACTATGGCCCTGCTCCATTTAGGTGGGCCAGGTCTGCATTGTGCATGTGCTCACTGGAATTACTGTGACACACAAAACAGAATGGGACCATAATGAACTTGATCAGTTACACCTGTGTTTATCCTGCTACAATGGTGGCTGCTGTGAAAAGGACCTGTTACATTTCATCCTGATGGGACCAAGAACGTCTGCACGAAATGTCATTTCAATCCATCCAACAGTTGTTGAGGCGTTTCAGTTTGAACCACAGTGGTGGACTGAGCTAGCATGGATAATAATGCGAGTAAAACACCAGTAAAATAGTCATGAAAATTCAGGTTACGAAACAGATCAAACCTATATCAAATGCTGCTCGACACTGAATATATCCCAGCTGAATATTAAAATGGATATCAATAAGCACAGCGGGTGTAAATGTCAGTGTATGGATGTTGTTCTGTGAGGACAGTTTTTGAAAATGGCGTTCGATCTGAAAATCCAAATATACCGGAGGTCCCTCCAGAGACTAGCCAGGCCTCAACTGCTCCCTGTCTTTCCTGTTTGCCTCCATGTGTTAATAGCTTTCCATTTAGACAGTGATGGATGTGTGAATGCTATCAGCAGAGCGAGAAAAGATGAGAAGGACCCGGCTAACATCCTCAAGCGCGTGTCTCTGGGAAACAGAGAAAAACAGTGTATCTAAGTGTGTATGCAGGTTTGCATATCTGTTCGCTGAAAACCACATAGCTCCATCTTCTGAATCCCAGTAGATAGTAAGAAAAAAATGTTTGACTTACTCAGCAACAAATATATTGCATATTAATATGCAGTATGTGTGTACAGCACATACAGTAGATTGTGGGTTAGCTGTAACTCTTCCACTGTGAACATCTTTAGTCTCAAGTAGACTGATAAAGGTCAGGCTGGCATTTTAAAGTTGGGCAACAGCAGCTTTGCCATGACAAGAATACATTATTAGAGACAGAGGAGAGACACAAAAATACTGTACAGCACTTCATGAGTTTGAGAACCATGTCCTAGTTTTTCTTTCCTATATCAATGAAGTGATTTCAGCATCTTAAACTAACATTCTGTTATAAGACTATAATGAAGATGAACTTAAAGCATCACACCTGTGGAAAACCACATCCTGAGATACAATTTCAACATGTAAGGGACAGCGGGGTCAGTTGGGAAGGGGGGACGGTCTGGACAGGGCCTTTTTAGAAGTTAGAAACCAACTATGCTTAATATGCCATTCAACATACACAACCACACCTTCTTCACTTTCAGCCTCAAAGTGGAGACCTTCTGACTATTTTACTCTGTTTTGAAATACACAGCTGCAACATGTAAGTACATTTTTGGCTCTTTTGTTATTTTTTCCTCTGTTTTTAGTTATGGCACACACAAAAAACACACTGTTGGAAGCTTATTTTCTGGTTTACCAGAAGTGCTAGTGTTATCATTGTTAATGGGATTTTTTTTGTTGGTAGCAAAGTGTGTCTGCTGTCCCTGGCAGAGTTGGGACAGTGTTGTTTATAGTCCCTACCTTGTTACAGATGAACAAAAAGCAGACAAAAACAAGACAAAGGCTTTTCCTATTTGAATAAGAGACACTGTGAAGCCACTGAGTGAATGTTTATTCAAGTGGCTGCCAGTCAGAATGCATTTTTGCCAAATCCATGTCTCAGTGATTTATGAAAATATAGGGTATAAGGTGTTCAGATTTAGTGTCCTAACTGTCCCAGGTAGGCAGAATTTGGGGAAAATGCACTCCTTGTACCTTTAACAAAACTGTGCCATTCTCGTTTGGGTTGAGCTCTAAAAAAAACTTGATAAATTGTTTACAAACACCTCTGTCTGTTCATAGATAACATTATTTTCATTATTGTTCAAGTAGTCTATGAGTAACGGATAGGTATTTGGTATTATACAAAAGTGTCCCAACCGACCATATGGTAAAAGGTAAATGGACTTGCATTTATATAGAGCTTTTCTAGTCTTCCGACCCCGTCAAAGAGCTTTACACTACATGTCAGCCTTCACCCTTTCACACACACATTCATACACTGATGACAGAGGCTGCCATGCGAGGTACCAACCTGCCCATCAGGATCTAATCTAAATACTCATTCACACACTGATGGTTATGCCTTCAGGCGCAATTTGGTATTAAGTGTCTTGCTCAAGGGCACATACATGTGACCGAAGCAGCTGGGGATCGAATCACCGACTGGTGGATAACCTGCTCTACCCTTTGAGCCACAGCCGCCTATCCTGCAAATGGACTTTCAGATCTGTGTCCATCCCCCTGCAACCGTTAGGGGTCGCGCCGATCCCAGCTAGCATTGGGCGAAGGCAGAGTACACCCTGGACAGGTCACCAGTCCATCACAGGGTCCTTCATGCTCACATTCGTATTCATTCATGCCGGATTCAAACCTGTGACCCTGCTGTGAAGCAAGAGTGTAAACCACTACACCGCAGTGTAGCCCCAGATTTGTGTCATGCAGGTAAAAAAATTGTGCAATACAGTTTAAATCTTGTTGTTGTTTGAGTGTTTTTCCAGCATAATTCAAAAGTCAGCCTTTTTTTGTGTTTCTTTTATATCCTGTCATAATGCCTTTTTTGTCTCATGTAACGCCCTGTGCATTGCCTTGTTGCTGAAAGGTGCTATTCAAATAAACTTTGATGCTGTATGTATTGTTGAACATTGAACTGTACTGCGTGTATTGTTTACAATTATGAGGCTCTTGGCAATAATGGCATTTTTTATGGTCATCAGTTAGAGGATATAATGCAATTGCAGCATTCCAGTGACAACTGGAACAACAATACTATGTTAATAGCTACATAATATTATAAGATTATACATTTTAAAAGGGATTGAGAGCTGCACCATGACATGACTCTATGGTCTTTCTCTAGAGTGAAAACCAAATGGTTCATGTGTTTGGCTCCAGGCTTAAACTTTGGATTAATTTAAATGTTGCTTTACTGTCTTTATGTCTTCTGGTTGGCTCCAGTGGACATACATTAGGCAGCTAGACTGCTTGTCTTGCCATATAGTGTCTCTCTCTCTCTCTCTCTCTCTGGCTCTCTTTTTCTCTGTCTGAGCCACTTAACACACTGGCTCGGAACAGATCAGATCCATTCACTCCATTGGGTTTAGAGCCATTAGCTTAATTAGAGTCCAGCCATTCAATTCACTGTCGGATATGTTGATCTGTTGGCTACTTTTCAAATGTCTAACTTAAAGCACATGCTGTGGACTGTACACTGCAGGTTATATGTCGACTTGTGGAGAGCTGAATGGGTAAAGCATGGTGCAGACACTGACAGCATGAGTGATTCAATTCATTTTGGGAACATGCATAATCACTGGTGGCACTACAAGAGGATACAGCTTGCTCTGTAAACACAGCTGATGGGAGGTGGAAGAAGTGGCTCCCTGCCTCCCCGATAGCTGGAGCAAATCATCGTTCAGCTCCTTTTTAAACTGTCTAACCAACCAGCTCAGCAGAGGCCTCGTCACCCTCAGCACAGCTGCACCAGAAGCAATCATTTGGCTGAAGGACTTTGCATTTGCTAAATAAAAGCCATACATCATGCTGTCAGTAGCCTGTGTATACAGTGTGAGCGCTCACGTGTCTGTGCCTGGACATGCAGTTATCACACAACACCCCATAAATACGCATACAGTATAAGTATTTATTGTGTGTAAACACTGGACATAATATGCAGATAGGCACACATGTACTGTATATTCTATGCACAAACAACCATAACATACTGTAAAAAATTAACAGATTAGATGGTTACTGGTCTAATCCTCAAAACCAGATTAGAGCATTAACCCTTTAGAGGTCAGAAAGAACAACAGAAGGCACTCTCAGCAACCCCACCCCCCCGACCACCACACACACACACACACACACACATATGCACACACATGCAAAATAGCCTACTGACCATCTTATGCCAGTTGCATGAAAAAGACCTATTTTTTTGTCTTAAATACAACCTTAAGTCAGATTTACCAGAGACATAGATTTACCTGTTGCATAAAACTTCCCTGTGAGTGACTAATGTAAGATTTACTTATGCTTCCCTCATATGTTTACGAGTTGAGTCTGTATGAACACCCCCCTCATGTCATATTCACAACCTCGAGAAGTGTTACATAATAAGTTAATATTGTACAGTGAATTGTAATTTTGATTTGTCTTGGTAATTTTATATGTCACAAGAAAATGTTGATATAACAACCTCATCTTTCTCCTCTGTCATTATGCCTTAACATTTCCTGCATTATGTTACTTCCTTCCTAGCTTGCTAAATTGTTAGCCTCTGTGGCTGCTAAATTCGGACAGTAACGTTAATATTGCCTTTGCTTAGCAGCGGTGTTCTTCATGACTTAACCACTTGAACACAATGCATATTGTGTAGATGACTGCCCATCTCGTAAACACGACCCCCTTTGAAGGCACCGTATGATAGCCTGTCGTGCAATGCATTATGGGTGAAATAAGAAACTTCACAGAAGAGAAAAAATGGCGGATGCAACAGCAACACCACACCAAGTGTGGGAGAAAATAACTGGAAAGGTAAATAGCATAAATCCAACAGAATCGTTAACAGTGCACAGAAACAATTCAAGAACATGGTACAAGAATAATAAACTAATAGATAAACAGTTTAAATAGTTAGCTAAAAGTTAGCAGACAGTTTTAACAGTTAGCTAAAAGGTTGCTAAAAGTAATGAATAAACAGTTGAAATAGCTAAAAGTAATGGATGCACAGTTGAAATAATTAGCTAAAATTTAGCAAAATGTAATGGACAAACAGTTGAAAAAGTTTGCTAAATGTGAGCTAAATGTAATGGATAAACCGTTGAAATAGTTAAATATGAGGTAAATGTAAAAGATACACATTTGAAATAGTTAGCTAAAATTTAGCTAAATGTAATGGATACACATTTTAAATAGTTAGCTAAAAGTTAGCTAAATGTAAGTAATGGATGACCAGTTGAAATAGCTAAAAATAAGATAAAACTAATAAGTTAACAGTTGAAATAGTGTCAAAGTCAGCTGACAACTGAAGTTTCTTAATTAGCATAAATACTGATCAAATGTATTTATTTAATTATGGGCATGTGATAGCTTATACAAAAATAAGAAATACAGGACCCATGCAAATAACTTATCTCTTATCTGTGTCCTCTTTACCTTATTTTTGTATTTGAGAGTTTCTATTAGCTTTGCCACACAGTGACTACTGTAAGTACTGTTTTCTCTCCTAGTATTTCTCAGGAAGGATGTGAGCTGATTCAGTTTTATTTCCTCTCTGTGTGTCCAGTGTGTGGCTGTGATCTGGTACACTCGGGTTTCTTCCACCACTCTGGTGAGTACATCTGTACAGAGGACTACCAGCGGCTCTACGGGACCCAGTGTGACAGCTGTGACCAGTACATCACTGGGGAGGTGGTGTCTGCCCTGGGAAGGACATACCACCCACACTGCTTCGTCTGCAGCCTCTGCAAGTAAGGACGAGTGTTTTTGTGTTTAGTTACAACATAATTTCCCACCTCATATTCAAAAACATCCTATTTTGCTCTGTGATACATTAAAAGTCTTAGAATACAATATATAAAATAGTACGGTTAGTATTGGCAGTAGTAATAGTAGTATTGAAATTAAAATAATTAAATTTAACACAGTTGTTCACAGCTGTACTTGTGTCTACAGGGATCCTCTTGACACTGCTTCATTTGTAACTTGTGACTAAAATAACATCAACAACTTATAAGCTTGATGCAGAGCACCACATACTGTGACTTTGCAGGTGTGTTCACAACTTCTTGCATACCACAGGTGGCCCTTTACAATTAAAATACAATGATGTATGAGTACTGTGGGCCAATAAATGCCCTGTGTCTGTCTTTGTTTTCACTGTCCAGTGTACACCAAAGCTACTGCAGAATCCTGACAGTGCTAAGAAACACTGTGGGGAATGTTTTAAATGAAACATTCACGGTCAATAAAACTTGTTATAGCTAATTAAAAGTAACAAATCAAAGTTAATGGCAGCGTGCCCTTGCCAGGTTTGTCACAAAGTGCTTTACTGAAAATAAATGGCAAATACAGGCCCATGTTTTGAGCACATAATTTAAAATTAACGTATTGCTATCTTACCTGTGAAAGGGTTACTCTGGTGATGTAGCATCACACTTCTGTAAAGTTTGGAGACCTTGTGAGAGGCAGATTTAAAAAAGAAAGATAAAAAATTGAAGCACAGTCCAAACAGTCCAAAATGGCGGAGGCATAGCTCTGCTGCTAGGCAGTGACATTGCAATGGACAATTGATTTTTCCCTCTTATCTTATTCTCATAAAGTCCCACATCTTACAAACTCCACATGAAATAACCAGGGTGATTTTCTCACACTTTAGAGAGACATTATACAACTTTTACAGGCTATATAATATATATTTTTAAATACATATAAAATCAGTAGAGTGCCTCTATAAGTAGTATTAGCATAGTTGTTTTTGGAGTATAATTTGTTACTGAAATCACATCCAACAGCAAATAAGATACAATTTGAAATATTTAAAATATGAAACACTTCATATGGAAAATATGCTCGGTGTCTGATGAAGTTGGCTGGTCTCACTTTATTTATTATTTATCATGTACAGTAAATCTATTATTGGCTTCAGTTCAGTTCACTCAAAGCTTGAGTGAATGTGATAAGTGACAAATGATGTGTGACTGGTGAGCAAATATATAAGAGGCTAACTGTCAGAGAGTGTATTAGATGTAGAGATGGATCGTTAGGTTCTGGTTTGCTTATAGTGACAGTTGTTGGAGTCCTCCCGTGTGTGTGTGTGTGTGTGTGTGTGTATGTGTGTACCCACTCTACTGAGTAAGAACACACTGTACTGATATTGCGAATGAAGCTTATTCATTTTGAAAATGGCTGTGTCAGCATATTGCGATAAAATTGTGTCTCTCAAATGAATTTTTATCCAAGCATTGACTGAACTCCCACAGCAAAATCTCTCTAGTGTGCAGAGAGCAAAACTCTACCCAGAAGAAAAACATGTAGCATAAAATAGAGCTGGGCAGTACATCGATTAAACCGAGGGACATCACTAGACAATTTGACATGAAACTTGATTTTCTTGCAGCTGCAGATATTGAAGAAAAGGTCCTCTTCTTTTCATTATGTCTATTTCTTTCCCCAATTATAGCAAAGTCTTCTTTTAACACATTTGCTGCATTGTACAAAAGCGGTTTCTTATAGAGCTGAACGATTTTAAATGGGATTATTTTGACTGATATTACAATTGTGATGTGATTTGCGATATCAGACATCATAACAATGATGTGATTTTTGGGGGGGATCCTAAGTTTGTAGAATATGATGTGTAGATCAGAACATCTCTACACTATGAAATATTTAATGTAAAATGGTATTTTGCAGGGCTGGGATGATTCACCTATCTCCAGATTCAATACTGTCACGATACTTGTGTGCCGATTCGATGAGTATTGCAAGTATTGCCATTTGATACTATGATTTACTGCAATTTTTTCTTACTTTTTTTTAAAACTAGACCATGAGAAAAAGTTGAATCATACACTTCTAGGGACATTTATTTTGGAAAATATCTAAACTGATGCAATAAAAATGTTGCAATGGTTTTCAGCATGTATGTAGTCCGAGATTTCCTGAAGTCAAAGACAGTACATCAGTCATTGTCAGGCATTATTTATTACATTTATCTTACATTTCAGCAACCCAAAAATCAAAGAACAAAGACATACACCTCACAAATTAGTGCTATTTTCTTTTTAATTTTTCAGGGACATGCAATGATTAAAGTTCTGGTGAATATAATCCAATTAATCTTATTTCCATTTGTGTATGTTATACAATTCTCTTTGTGAACACCTTATTTTGAAAACTGGATGTTGTCACACATGCATACTTCCACTTACTGGTACATCAAGTCAGTTGCTCCCTGTCAGCTCTGTTCTCATTATACATCCATGGTCAGCTCCATTGGGGCCGTTTGAATGCATTTAACATAAATGTCAGTATATGGGTGCTCTACAGTTGTAGCGTCGGCTGATTTGACCACGGAAATGAGAATGACGTCTGGCTTGACCTTACGTTGCATGTTACTGCAATTCAATAACATTCTTTCTACCTCATAGACTCATTTGAAGGAAATATATTGATTATGGCATTAAAAAATAATAGAAAAAGTTGCGATATATAGGTGAATCAATTTTTTGATTTTTCATCTTTAACAAATATTGTGCTGCCTGTGATTTGAGAATTGCAGTAAGCATTATTTTGATAAAATTGTGCAGCTCTAGTTTGTTATCAAATGCCGATCCGAATGTGAAGCATTGCCTCGTCACCAAAATTACTGCTAAATCACTCCTAAAGTCTTACTGACAGGACATTAATACCAGAAATCTTCTCACTGCCACTAGACAATTCAAAATCTTCAGTTATATTTGAGAGAATACATCTACTGTAATGTACTTTATATTAATGTTTATCATCGCAAAATACAGGATTCTCACTAAAAATGTTGAGTCATATTTGTAGACAAGCTGAACTTTCTGTGTTTCTGCTACTTCATCATTTATCAGCCTGTGCATTGCAGTTTTCTTATTTTCTACCAGTGGAGTTTTGGACATCTCTGCTGTGATCTGGATACACATTTGTGTACAGTGATAAAAATTTGATTTAGCTGTGGCTGCATTGCAGGTGCTCACCTCTGCCCTCATACTGTGTGGATGCAGCAGTGCCCTCAAGCTAAAAGGCATTCATTGTATGTTGTGATTTATACCTCATTGCCCTTTTCTATTAATATTTCAGTATGGTGTGCCAAAAACATATTCTTTGAATACTAATGTGCATGTATAGGTGTAACCAAAACTGAGACATAACATCCGATGAGGGGAGATTGTACAAAATAAGATCTCCAACTGGTGTCAGACTTCAGAAATGCTCCTCATTTTCAATATTTTGTCAGTGATGTGAGAGCCACAGCTGCTATTCCATTCACATTATGGTTGGATAAAAACTTGAATTGAATTTGTCAAAATACAAACGTGCAAATAAAATGGCACAGACAGATACTCTACCACTAGGTGTGAAATGTTTTATTGTGTTTTGGGTAAGCACCATATCTACAAACAGTAACTTTACTGACATTTTCTGTGTGTGTGTTTCAGGAGTCCTTTCCCAATTGGAGACAGGGTGACCTTCTGTGGGAAGAAGTGTGTGTGTCAGCAGTGCTCACACACTCTGAAAAGCGACAAGCCCGTCAAGGTCCACGGCCCAAGCTGTAAGACACAAACACACACAAATATATGCACACACATGCAAACCGCACCATAATTGTATTGTCCATCCATCCATCGTCAACCGCTTATCCCGTTAGGGGTCACGGGGGGGCTGGAGCTGATCCCAGCTGGCATAGGGCGAAGGCGGGGTACGCCAGTCCATCACAGGGCATATAGAGACAGACAACATATAGACAGACAACCATTCACGCTCACATCCACACCTACGGGCAATTTAGAGTGATCAATTAACCTAAACAGCATGTCTTTGGACTGTGAGAGGAAGCCGGAGTACCCGGAGAAAACCCACGCTAACACAGGGAGAACATGCAAACTCCACACAGAAGAGCCGCAAGCCAGAATCGAACCTGCGACCCTCTTGCTGTGAGGCGACAGCTAACCACTGCACCACCGTGCAGCCCATAAGTGTACTGTATATTTGGTAAAACATAATGTGACATTTTACTGTATCTGCGATAATGCATAATAAGCTGTGCACTTTTGCAAAAATAATGAATGAAGTGAAGTTGTGTTATTTCTGAAAGCTTCTGTGCTGCCATAGCTACTTGCAATCAATCAATTCATTATCATCTGAGGCAGTGCAGTATATTCTTGAATGGAAACTATTTGTTATTAGCTTCGGAATAAGTGTTATTTGTCTTTTTAAATGCTAAAATTACTAGCCTCACGTCACCTTTGGCTTGTTCAAGTTACACTTGAACACACCGTAAAGACAGCCAGTTACATGTACGTCCTGCGCCAGCATGACAGGAAATAACTTTCCACACCAGCAGGCGGCGGTAGTCTGTATTCGTCATTCAAAAAGGGAAATGGGAAGGCCGAGGACTGTGGATGTACAAACTGTTGTTATCATATGTACATGAAATAAAGCGCTGTCTGCCAACAATTGCCGTACCACTCTCCCTCACCACTTCGCTCCATTCCAGGCGGCCATCTCGTGAAAATATCCATGTATTGGAGTGATCAGATGACATGATGATGAAAAGTGAGAAGAGCCTTCTGTGTGTGACCTCTTGACTTTTTTGGCTTGCTGTCCTCACTTTCCGTGCACTGTGATTGCTCACAGTCAGTGTGATTAATGCACAGGCTGCAATCTTCAAATGCGCAGAAATCATTCCATGAGTAAAAATTGATCCACAAATGTGTATATAACATTTTACATGTAAACCTTCAAATACCTATTCACAGTGTAAGTTACATGTATTTACAAGACACCCTTTATTTTTGTGGATATAAAAAACATGTTTGTGAAGAGTGAAATATTTAGAAATCATGGTACACATCTGTGGATTGTCTTCAGTGGCTTACAACTAATAAAGTACAATAAAATCTTCCATAGTGACTCAATATAAACTACAGTGCCCATGTTCATGATAAAGAAGGATCGGGAGTTTTTGGGTGTCTATGGCACAGAAGAAAAATCAGGCTCTGGCTACAGAGACAAATCAGTGTGTTTTAGTCTCTGAAAAAATATTGCATATGACCAGCACTATGCTTAAATATCAGTGTGACAGAATCAAGCTGCTACACCTGAGCTATACATTTAGTAGCAATGATCATCTGTGGCCATGAGCCCACAGATATTTAATTGAAATTACCTATGTCGTTGTAATCCATGAAGCGTGTAAGACTGTACTCCCTTATAGGTGTAAAAAACACCAGAGGAGCTCTACTGTCCACCTGCTGAACGCTGCAAAACATAGCCACATCCCCTGCAGCTACACACCCACACACACACACAGACGGTGGCCTGCTGCTCCAGGTAGTCTTGTAGCCTGGTTCTGGTAGCTCCATCTGGCAAAGGCAGTGTGACTATGACGACAGGAAGGAGGGATGAGGAGGAGACAGGGAGGAGGAGAGAGGGGATGAGAGGTCGACAGCAGAGAAACGAGGACAGAGAGGAAGTGTGATAAATGCTCAAAATGTTGAAGCTGCTCTCTTGTCTTCTTTTTGTGTTTTCTCATTGCTGCATTTCCTGATTCTCGGATCCTCTCCTCTCTCCTCTCCTCTCCTCTCCTCTCCTCTCTCCTCTCCTCTCCTCTCCTCTCCTCTCCTCTGTCCTCTCCTCTCCTCTAGACTGTGCAGGCTGTGGCGAGGAGATCAAACAGGGCCAGTCTCTGCTGGCTCTGGAGAGACAGTGGCACGTCAGTTGCTTTAAATGTCGAACTTGCGGCTGTGCGCTCACTGGAGAGTACATCAGCAAGTAGGTGGCTTGATCCCTCATATGTATACTCTCTACTGTCGTTACGTTTGAGCCAATATCAAAGATTTTCTCAAGCGAACCACATCCTCTGTTGCTAGCACTTCTGTTCTGGATACTGCTCAGAAACCCCCTTCTTTTCAATCTAGCTAGGAAATCCATCCATCCTCTGAATGATCTAGGTCTCTAGTTTCACTACAGTCTCACTACAATGAAATGGCTACTATGGGGACTAACGTCATCACCCATGAATACCCATGAATTGGGTTCATTGGTTCCACAAGACTCTCAAGATTGTCTAGCGACCCCGCTATGCAGAAATATTCAAATACACTTATTTAGTATGGGCAAAAATAATTCATTTGTACATCATGCAAACTGCATGTGATTATCATAAAGTGGGTCCGTCTGTAAAGGGGAGACCCGTGGGTACCCATAGAGCCCATTTTTCATTCATATATCTTGAGGTCAGAGGTCAAGGGATACCTTTGAAAATCACCATGCATATAACATATGGTTGGTACCATAGGTTTTCTAGTTTCACATGATCTCAGTATCTTACCCCTACCTCGAAAACTGAGCCTGCAGCAGTGTCGACAGAATATAGCAGGCTGTCTGAGTTTTTAGGGGTTTAAACTAGACACCCACAGTGTTTATTAAATGTTCATACTTAAAAATCGTTGTCTTTCCTCCAGTTGATTCATGTAGCTTGAGTCACTTATCAAAAACGAGATACTGGATAAATAATAGTGGAACAGTTGTACAAAGCCAGCTGGTAAATTCAAAGTGAGAACTTGTTTGTTTTTTTGTCCCTGGCAGGGATGGGATACCTTACTGTGAGACCGACTACCACACTCAGTTTGGGATCAGGTGTGACAGCTGCAACAGGTACATCAGCGGCAGAGTACTAGAGGTGAGTGCACCTTTCCATGTGTGGATACAGTATGTGTGTATGTTTAAGACAGATGGGAACTAGAGGGAGATTGTGCATATTTTTTGTGCATCTGCGTGGGCTTGCGTGCATGTATGCCAGTATGTGTGTGTCGGCCTATAAAAAGCTGCGAAAAAACGCAGCTGTCCTTCTTTAAATGACTGAAGTGTTGACTGATGACGAAACAGCTTTGGAAAACCAACAAAGCAACACTCTCCCATCTCCTCCACCCCTATTCAATCTTGTTTTTTTTTCTATTTCTTATCGCTCCTCTCCCCTCAATTCATTCCTCCTTCTTTTTCTCTGTTTCTTATCACCACTTTGCTCTCGTTTCCTCGTCCTTCTTCAGCTTGCCTCTGCCTTATTTATTTCCTTTGCTTTACTCCTCCTCTAGGCTGGAGGGAAACGCTACCACCCCAGCTGTGCCAGGTGTGCTCGCTGTCACATGATGTTTCTGGAAGGAGAGGAAATGTACCTTACAGGTGAGGGAGGGGAGAGCCACACAAATGGTACAATATATGTAAAACCAACAGAACTAAATAGATTTGCAACATCTATTGAATTAGCTGAACCCTGCAAGTATCCAGATGGTCTGTGTGTTTCTGCAACTGTGTGTGTGTGTGTGTGTGTGTGTGTGTGTGTGTGTGACAGAGAGTTAGAGAGCAGTAGGATATATGGTCACCTGATAAGTGTCTGCTTTCAACAAAGCACCTCTATATAGCTTATTGATCTCCCATATAGCACTCTTTACTACACTCAGTGGTAAAGACGCACACAGGCACACACCTTCCTCCAGCTGATGTTTTCTTTGTACACACAAAGGTTGGAGTCAATTACCTCTCAGCCTTTGCCTCTGCTGTGTCCATTACTCTGCGCTGGCCCTGACAGAATTAATCTTAATGAAACCGACTTTGCCGGGGTTTAAATTGAATCATCCAGAAGCTTCTGTTTTACAATAAGATAATAGTAATTGAAGTTAATAAGCTCAATCAGGGTTGATGTGAGGACGCTGGCAGACCTTCTTGACTGTGTGGGACAAGCTTGCATTTATATGCAATTTGCAGGTTCTCTGTATGATATCCAGAGCATTAATATAGCAGCAAACAGCTATTTGTAAAGACATAGAAGAGTAATGTATACCTTTGCAGAGAATGAAGTTGCTCTCTCTGCGTGTGTTTTAATCAGAGCTTCTCTGTGGTTTGTTGACATAGCCGGGCCGGACGAGTGTGCTTTTAGTGTATGTTAGTGCGTGTGAACACGCCCCACTGGCTAGCTCACGACCGCCGCTCTGCACTGCTTTCATACAGCGGTTACAGCTGTAATGCCATCGTAGTAGTGTAACACCACAGGTTAACACAGGAGCAGCTGTCATTTGCAGTTAGTGCTGTTAGCACCCTCAGCTCTATCATCACCATGTTGAGAGCCATGTGGAAGCAATAGAAATGCTCCAAATCTCGCATTTAGCACCTTAAATGTTTTTTAATTACCGTAACCAAGCAATAATAATAAGCAGCTTTTTTTACGGCTTATTGCTGAAACATGTTTGTTTGTTTGCCCAATATAATAAAGAAGACACTTTATCTGTTAGTGCTGCAGATATATACAGTATCAACAAGTCTGATATGTTGAAGAAAAATGAGCAGCATTTTGCTGAAAACAACATTGACGTCATGACGACCACCTATGGAAATACGAGTCCTGCAATTCTAAAGGGTACAAATGTTTCTGTAAGATAAATGGAAAAGAAATTCAAATACTACACACACAGAAGATTTAGCCTGACTGAGTTGAATCCAGATTAAATGTAGAGCTACTGTACCGTGACATGTGGCTGACACACAGAGTCCCAGAGTCGCCACACAAGTTGACATCTCCTGTCTCACCTCATTGTCATTCTGCTGCTCACCTACAGTCACCAGTAAAACTTAGCATTAGCATATTGTACCCCTGAAGTCTACGTGTGTGTTTTAATCTAAGCCCTAAACACATGCAAGCACCATTGTCAGTGTACGCTCTTGTACCTGCTTGAAAGCATGTTTGCACATTTGTGTGTCTGCGTATGAATGCAGGGTGTGTGTGTGTGTGTGTGTTTGTGTGTATTGTGTGTGCGTGTGCTGAGCTCTGGTGAGCTGCCCCAAGGTTACATTCACTCCTTTTGATGACTTCAGACATGTAGGAGAGCTGAGCGATCACCCTCGTGAGACTCACTCAATTACGACACACACGCACACACAACACATGCGCACACACATGCAATCAATCTCATGATACATGTCTGGAATAAGAAGTAGTGTGTTTGTGTGTGTGTGTGTTGGAGGCTATTTTATGAACTAATCGCTGATATTTAATCTCTTAAAATGGATGGACAGATGGGAATGGTATGTTTATAGTTTCCACACATTGTTGTCATTGTTCAGCATTGTTCAAACGTGATGTGTTAGTTAACCTCCAGCTGACTCAGTTCACAATAATGAACTGTATTCTCAACAGTTTTACAGCCCTGTCTCTTTAAAAATTAAGACTACATAAATCTACGCTGCATTCTCAATTAGCTTTGTAACAAAACATGTTTTGTTGTGGATTACGGTTGTCTTTTACGTATCACAAGTACTTTTGTAAGTCCATGGACGACCACAGCAAGTGACATAGTACAACGACCGATGCACAGAGCAGGTGATGTTGTATATATTGAGCTGTTAATGAGAGTTACGGTACATGGAATAATAATGAGTATGAACAAGTGAGAAAGTCCACTATTGGTGAGCAGGAGGGTTTGTGAATGGGTCAAACGAACACAAGATTTTCCCCCAGGAGACTGCTGCTCATGTCCCGTGTGAAAATTAATGATTTAAAACTAAACCATGATTTATTTTTTTTAAACTAAACCTGTCCCAGTAATTTAGTTGCCGAAACCTAACTAAGTAGTGTTGTGTTTTTGTTTTGTTTCAATTTACAACTTTAACCACATGTTTAAAATAGGACCGTCAAAGTTAACACAATAATAACGCATTAACGTAAATTTGTTTTATCTTCCCGAATTTCTTTAATGCATTAATGGAACTTACGATTTTTCAAGAGTCAAGAATTTGATTGTAGCTTACGTGCATTCATGCACCTTCACCTCTTTATTATCACAGTAGAGTCTCGATTTTAAGCAAAAGAAGCACATCAGACATCTGGAGGTTAAAGGAACGGAAGACAACATATATCTGTTTGGTAACATTAGTCTGATGTGTGTACTGTTTCTCATGGCAGCATGATTCAGCAAAACGCAAAACTCCTGAGGCCATTTAAATATCTGCTGCTTTATAGCATTAGAATTTCAAATGACACAAGCACAAATGTCAATATTGCTTCCCGAAATTTCACAGCCTGCATTTATCCCCTCTTTTGAATATCACCAGTCCAAATAAGGAGTCAGTTTTGTCCACTGATTAACCTCATTTCAAGATAATAAAAGAGTAAAGTCTGTGTAGCTGAGGCTTCATTCCTAAATGAAAAGACAGAGATGGACCCAGGAGTTACATTTACAATTATTATCTTGTGACAAATTTTCTCAGAAGTGATGAGCAGCGCTGCTGTTTTGGACTGAATTCCTTTCCTCTGCACATTTAGATTCTCCTCATCCAGGAGATAAAGGATCTCAAGTCCAAGGCCATACATCTGTTGTTCAGCAGCAGAGGAGAGCAGTGTGGGTGGGACGGGGGTGCACTGAATCACCACGCATGGTTCCTGTCTACAGTATTGATTTTGTGTGTGGGAGAGGTGTGTGTGTGTGTGTGTGTGTGTGTGTGTGTGTGTGTGTGTGTGTGTGTGTGTGTGTGTGTGTGTGTGTGTTGTCTCTGTGTGCAGGTCAGATTTATGGTGTTGATAGTAGTTGTATATTAGAGTCATGATCAGCTAACTGAGTCCATTCGGTTCCTGCGAGGCCCCAAGGCCCGAGGAAATGATTGTGTGTGTGTGTGTTCAGAGCAGATATATTACTGTCATTATCACTATCAGCACCACATGCATATAACATCCTGCCATTAGCGGTTTATTGTTATGAATACGATCTCATAGCCTCCATTCATTCCCACTTTCATTTTTTTGTCGGAAAGTTTCTTCTTCGCTTCTTCTTTTCTCTCTCTGAGGCCACCTCTTGTACAATTCAGTTCAATTAAAAAACTTCTTTTGGGATGACTGGTTCTGTTTAGCATATGTGTATGCACAGGGTGTGCAATAAATTTGCATTTCTAAATTACAAAAGAAACAATCCCTGAGCCCATTGGCTCTCCGGCTGACGACGGACAAACCTTTGGGGACAAGAGGCTGTATTTCTGGGGTTCAGGTGAACAGTAGTCAGCAGATATCTGGGACAATACTTTATTTTCTGTTCACTGCTCATTGTTTACAGTCTGATTAGCAACTTGAGTTGTAAGACTGACCTACTGTGACCAAAAACTGACAGACCTATAAAATGCTAAATCATTGTCAAGCAGTGAGATTGCATTTCGGCCGATTCTCTTGCTCTCCACACAGACTGTTTACCTGCATGCAACCAAATCCTGCTTGAATGTGATCGGTCAATACTACTTGGACTACAAGCGGAAACGCTTCCGATGCCAAAACCTGTCCCGTTGCCTCCAGATTCTACATGTGAATGCAGAATCTGTTTATAGCGATTACAAAATAAATAGAAAGGCAATGGAGACTCATATTTTGAGGATATAGAATAGAAAAATTACAATGCAAATATGAAATTAGAATAGAAATAGAACCTGACTGTTCTGTAGCGCTTTGAGCTAAATGCTAGCACCAGCATGCTAACAGGCCCACAGTGACAATGCTAACATTATGATAAGGGCTATCATGATATCAGAGTTTCACTACACAATTATTGTGGCCAAAAGAATTCCCAATAACAATATTATCGCGATAGCTATAGAAAATCTGAAAAATCATTAACAATGCTATCATTCAAAATTTTTTAAACTTAGTGTTTTGTGACTTTTCTCTGTCTTTGGAGGATCTTTAAAGAATTTCAGATGTGCTGGATTATTTATATAATAGTATTGTATGTGTCTTAACATCAATATTTCATTTTTAATTATCACAGTTATCATTAATATCTTTATATTGCAACAGCCAAAATTGTAATGTATGAAGATGATTCTGATGTTTACCATGAGAGATTACAAGCAACCAAAACTCCATACAGCAACGAAAGACAAACCGATAAACAACACAGGAAGTGTTATATATGTATAGTGAGAGTAATGCTGCCTTCAATGCGGCTGTGTTTACCTGTTTATCAGATGGGAAGTCGTGTTCATGATATGCATGCCATTTGAGTGGTTAAGTCGTGAACAACATCGCTGCTCAGCAACGGCAATATTAACATTACTATTTGCGTCTAGAACCCACAGAGGCTAACAATTTAACAAGCTAGCAAGTGGCTAACGTAATGAAGGAAATGCAAAGGCATAATGACAGAGGAGAAAGATGAGGTCGTTGAGAAAATCAACATTTTCCACAGAAAAACAATGTATGACTGAAATTACAATATACTGTACAATATTATCTTATTATGCACAGATAAATCAACTTACATGGGCTCCACCGTTTCACACAACGTCAACAAACACGTCACAAGTCGTAAAGTCGGAGCTTTCAGAAAATTTCGCCTTGTGAATATGACGGGGGCGCTCCTATGGGCTTAAAATGTTTTCCTTCACAATAAAGGAAACCCGGAGAGTAGGGAAGATCTCATGTTTTTAGGTTAGGTGACCTAACCTAAAAAACCTGTTCACACATCGGCAGTAAAAAATGATTAAAAAGCGTTTACGTGTATAAACTTACATGCAGTTCTTTTCAGGGATCACCACTTTCATCCTGAAAGGAGCACGACTGTGTGGACCAAAATTTTATAGCAATCCATCCAATTGTTATTGAGAAATTTCACCTAAAACCACAACTGTCAAACTCCTGGTGGCGCTAGAGGAAAAAGTCAGGAGCTCACCAGTCTTAATAGTCGGTAGGATTCTTCCTTTGCTGACCAGGAATGTCTGAACAGATTTTAATGGCAATTCATGTAATAGTTTTTTTTTGACATTTCTGACCAAATTGATGGACCAACCGTGATTGCCACCACCCACCTCTCTCTCCCACTGTCTTCCTTCGTGTTTATTTTTGTGGGGAGACGAAGACTTACATCCTTTGTCCTCAGACCAGACAAACTGCCTCCACAGCCTCAGTCACTACCTCCTGTGTGTGTGTGTGTGTGTGTGTGTGCTGTTGATTGATGTTGATGCACTTGAGAAAGGCTGATCTACTCTTCATAGGATCCCATAAAACTGCACGGCTGCTGCCCACACACAGTAAACAAAATAAACTGAGCTAAAATTGTGTGTGTTTGTGTGCAGGTTCAGAGGTTTGGCACCCCATGTGTAAAGAAGCAGCTCGGCTGGAGAGAAAACTGAGGGTGAGCGATACTCAAAATACCCACAACCCCCTGCCATTTCTCTCTGTTTCTGTTTCCGTCCTCTCTGTTTTTCTCTGTGTCTGAAATTTCATTACTATTTTACAAGCCATGTTGTTCTTTGCATTATTACAAGGCTGTGCTGCCCTCCAGATTAATGTATTTTTTTTAATCTTGCTTTTTATCTAAGATATAGTGTTTTGTACTCCCCTTATTTCATGTACTACATGCAGTTTATGCCTTGGAGGAGAAATATTTGTTTTACTAGTCTTACCCTTATCCAAAAGTCTTACAATTATCTCTTTTCTACATTCTTTGTACATAAAGAAGGATAGGATATGACACCTTTCCTTCTCTTTTCAGATGGGGAACTGAACTGAAAGTGAAACTTATCTGTGTGCTTTCCAAAGCCAGCAGCCAGATGACAAAAACAGCGTAGATATGTTTCACTTCTCAGTTCACTTCACCGTCAGTAAATATTGTAAATATAGCGTACACATAAATTAGTATCATATTTTTAGGTGAGCTTTTCTTTTAGGTATCTAAAATGTGTTTTTCCACATCCACAGCATCATATTGCTTTGCTCCAGTGCTGGTAATCCTGTCATTGTTTTTATGATGCTGCAGCCACACCAACCATTATCTACTGTAACACCTACTATAAATAAGTACCTCATGCAAACACCCAAATTATCTCGTTAAAGATAGAAGTTAACAGAACTTTGTCTCTTTGTAATGAATCAAAGCTAAAGCCTGTAAGTTATCAGGCCTCAGTCACTTTTATTGGTGTGCAGACTGCCTCTGTTTGCTGTCTGAACTATAAGGTTTACTGTTTGCTAAGTCTTGACAACTTGTAGCCCCTTTTAAGTCAAGTAATAAGCATTAAGTTGTTGTTTTTTTCAGTGTTGCCCAAGATTTTGTTTTTGGTTGGACCGCAGAGGACCAGTCCTACAAACACAAAAGTGTATCACAGAGTGATGAAGTTACGCAATTGGTGGGCTGTGTTGGAGTTTCCTCATTGGCCGCGACTCTTTCAAAATGAAAAGCCGGGGAACAGTCCTTTATGCAAATGAGCCTATCTAGCGTGACGCGTCCGGCTCACGAAACTTGAACCAAATCGTCAAACTAGGCGATCTAGTTCTAAAATTAAATGAGATTCAGCAGTGGCGTATCCTATTTCTTGCTTAACCCTCTGAGACCCACAATAAACTCATTTTTTGCCTTTTTTAGCAGGGGTCAGGGGGTCGCTGTAATCACTCACCTGACAAGTACTAGATAGGCGTAATGTTGTGGATGATGTCTTTAGTATTATTGTTAGTGCTAGTAGTAGTAGCATTGGCTGTTGTACTTGAGCTAACTTTACTTTGACCTCAGTCTTGCACTCTGACTTTGTCACATCTGTAACCACCAGCTGAGACGCACCTCTGAGACGGCGTCCATCTCCCCTCCAGGCTCCTCTCCTCTCCTCGGCTCTCCTCACCGGCTCATCTGCGTGAGTACTGCCGTCGCCGTGGTTACGCCAGCATTGCTATGATTACACCCTCAGCTGTCACTGTCACAGCCTTCAATCAAAAATATAACTGACAGTGACAGAAGCACAAAGAGCCCCTGAAAGCTCTTTCTGTCTCCTGTCTGTCTCTGAGCAGACTGTCTGGTTTGTCTCACCGCCCGTCTGTCCCCCTGCTTCACCGTATGTCGCTTAATATTGTCTGTTATAGCCTTAGTTATGGGTCTACGGTCAATTTCAGAACCGTTTTTTCATTTTGTGTAACCTTTCTTGTGGGAGATTGGTCTTAAGCTGTTTTTAAGTTGTCATTAAACAAACCTTAAGGTATTTTAATGTAAGATGTCAGTCTGCTTTATCTTATTTTTTCTCTGTATGTTTTTGCAAATCTACCAACTGTCTGTTTATGTTTATCATCACGCCTCTGTATTTTTTTTGCTTCCTGTGTGTTTTTGCATGCACACATTGATTTCTCTGCCTTTGATTTTTCTTCCATCTTTCTTTCTTAATTTCAATTTACGTTGTCCAATGCTCTGTTTGTGACTCTGTTTCCATTTCCTCTCTGTCTGTCTCACTGTCTACCTGTCTCTCTCTGTCTCTTCCAGGCTAAAGCTGATGTTTTGGACTATAAGCAGCTGGCGGCTCTGCCCCGGGTCAAAGCCATATATGACATTCAGAGGCCTGACATCATCCCTTATCAGGCTGACCATGCACACACACACCTCTCAGAAGACACTCTGGAGCGATACAGCTGTGGACAGGTGCGCACACACACACACACACACACACACACACAGTGTGAGTTACATTTTGTCTGACATAAAGTCAGATAAAAGGAAATTGTCCAATCATTTTTGTTGGCATAAGCCATAGTAATAATGACAAATATATTTTTTTCTCCCTCTCATTCAGTCATTGGGCTCCTTATCACCATACTCTCATGTAAGTACTTCATCTGACAGTTTTACTCCGGTTGATTTTAAAGTAGATTTACAAACGGTAAAATTGATCGTGGTGAATCGGCACTGATGGGCCAAATGTAACAGATTCACATTAAATATAAGTTCTTCATCACTGTCATTGTATATTTCAGTGGTTCAGTTGCAAATGTTCAGTCATAGCAGGCCACCAACTCACCTTTTAGTGCCATAGCAACCCCTGGCTTCATGTTACCATACATGCAAATGATTTCAGTGAGTTCTGCACAGTGATGTTTCCTAATTAAACATTTTGGAAAGTGAAAGTAGTGGTATTGCTTTTGCACTTGGTATCAGCAGATAACTTTATTTGAGGTACTAGTATCAGGAGAGAAAAGAAATGCTGAAGTGCTGGTAGGTGGATTTTTTTTTTTACTAGGACAGAGTTGAGGCTAGTTGTTTCCTTCTGTTTCTAGTCTTTATGCTAAGTTAAGTTAACCAGCTGCCAGCTTCAGCTTCATATTTTGCGTACAGATATGAGAGTGGTGTCAATCATCTCATATCCTCCTGACTACCAGCAGTTCAAATTTGTCCTCTGTGGAGGACATTTGTAATCCTGAATATTTCTCACCAAGTGCATACTACTGCATTAAATCCTGTTGTTCTCTACAGAGGACACCTGGGGCTTTTCAATGATACCAAATGTAAGGGGGTGGGTCTTTGTTACCTTTAACTTTTTCATCCTGCAAAATGGCCGCCGTCAGTGCAAGCACATTTTATGGGAAAAGGAAAAGTAAGTGCAAGGTATTCCTTTGTGTTTCCAAGAAGGGGAATTGCTTTTTGAAGTATCACGCCAAATAAGCACAAGTCAACACAAAACAAAAGTGATGATGGACAGTTATGTGAGTGTTAAACCCTGGCATTTTGTTTGGGACTAACTGTTTGCCATCAAGGTTCAGTTTCACTCATTGCGTTCAGATGTCCACCGTGGACACATGATAGTGTCAAAGCACAACACAGAAAAAACACAAAAGTTATGGACAAATATGTGGAATGTTAAACTCCTCCTTATGTTAACTTTGATAATTTCTCCAGGACAGACTAGTTGCCGTCAAGGTTCCAATTCATATGTATGGTGTTCTGATGTCCACTACAGAGGACACATGATATCTTAAAAATAAAAACTTTTTTTTTTCAAAAAAATGCTTTCAGTGTTCTAATTACCCTACAAAGAGATGGGGATAAAAAAATAATGATAATGTGACAACTTCTTTTTCCCTGGTAGTCAGGAGGATATAACTGTTGGCAAAAAAAAGTGAATATTACCAAATGTCAAACTATTCTTTTAAAGTATGACTGCTTGGTAATTAAAGGGCTATGGCACCCAAAAGAAAGCATTTGCTTTCTGCCATCTTTCCTTCCAGCCCTTTCATTCAATAGCTGTACATTTGAAGCTGTCCCTAAGAGGTGTATAATTTTCTACTTTTAGTTTTCTTTCTATCCAACGTTACTTTCAACAAGGAGTTTGGGAAGAACCTGCCCGGTTCTCAGCTGCTTAACATGGTAAAACAAGTAAAGTCAGCTAAGTTAACGCTGCTTAGCTAACATTAGCTAGCAATGTTAGTGGACTGAGACATTGTCTAGGGGCTGTAGAATAAATTAACTCAATTAACTAATTGTGGTGCTAGATGGCAGAACACACAAAACGTTCACCGGATTTGTCTACCGAATAGTAAACCGTTATTAAAATGGTGTTTTGAAAGGAGGCTTGTGTAGTCTAATTTGCTGCATTTAGTAAATGAAGCACATCACTCCAAGTCAGCCCCTCTCTCTCCAGGATCTGTTGGACGGCGTGGAGTTAAGAACGAGGCGTTCCTCCAGCTCCGCTTTCACTGATTCTCCTGCACACAGTCGCCATGGAGGATCCCCACTGCATTATTATCTCCCCGGTAATGTGCCCACTCAAGCAGACACACACACACACACATATATGCACACAGAAAATATGAGGTTCCTAACTGGAAAGGCGAACTAACTCCTTGCGTGGGTGCAACGGGGTGTCATGTCCCATTCAGAGACCCAGGATTCCCAGTAGCACCCCTCACACACATACATGCTCACATACACACATACACACATACATGCATATTTGTCATCTATCAGGCTCTGTCTGTCTGGCTGTCTGTCTGTCTGCCTGTCTGTTTGGGGATGGACCATTCTGTTGCTCATGCTTTGGTTTCTCTCACTGTGATTGGCTGCGCTGGCTGCAGGCAGTGAGAGTGGCAGGAGTTCACCCTATTACAGTCAGCCAGAGCCACGGTGTGCCAAACCCACCACCACTTTCCAAGCCCCCAAGCATTTCCATGTGCCAGGTAGGCCGTCATCCGTCACGCTGACCCCTGACCTGTGTACTAACCCAAATTTACTCACATCAGATTGTAACCAACCCACCTTCCAAATGTTTACTCATACTTAGAGTTAGGGCTGCACAATTATGACCAAAATGATTATCCCGATTATTTTTTTAGCAATGTTGATACCATGATTATTCACTAATTTGAAGGACAAAAATATTTGTATTGCACTTTTACATTGAAAGTGGACATGTTCAACCAAGTTAAGCTGGTTTACAAAATGTATTTCCACTCTAATGAACAATTACATAACCAACATGACATATGCCAACATTTAAAGGAAAAAAAAACAGCTTTGTTTAATCTTTCTTGCAGCTTTCGTGGCAAGAGTGCCACCATGTTGCAGTACTCAAGTCTGTGATGGTTAGATTGGCAGAGATACACAGATACAACAGTAGAGACCGTGAAAGATGGAGACTGAGACACAGGACAGAAGAAAACAAAAGAAGGGGCACTGTTGTGTTGCTCCTGGATGTAATGAGGAGTTTTACAACGTTAAAACCAAGGATTAGACAGTCCATTTCAAAAACTGCTGCTGAAACAGTTACTGCAGCTGTCTATAGTAGCACTGAAAAAGTCCAGCTGGCTGTCTCCTCATCTCCCGTCTCCCCTCTCAGATCATCTCTCAGTCTCCTCCTCTACTGTCTCATTCAGACCGTTCAAAGACGGGGTGGCTAAGAAAATAAACATCAGTACCACTACTTTATTCTGAAGTAGGGATGCTGACCCTTGTTAACCGATTATTAACTGTAAACTGACAAGACTTGTGCGTCGCATGCAGTGGTGCGCCAGCTGAAGTATATGACCACAACAGACAACTGAGTCTCCAGTTCACCGTCAGGAGGGTAACTGTAGCAGCCACGATGCTGCGTTCACTGTCTCCAGTTCACCCGTCTGGGAACGTTAGCAGCCACGGTGCTGCGTGTAGCGTCGTGGACATGCAGCCATTTTCCCAGTAAAAGTCTCCACCACATATTTAGTTTAATTTAGCCGGTTGTCAGCTGTGTGTCTGCATGGTGTAACAATACTCTGTCGCCCCACTTCCAGCAGCTTTCAACAGGCCGTGTGCGTCTGGTGGCGGTGAATGTGGGTTAGTTGGTGGCGTTATAGCTGTGAAGACAGGTGAAGCAGACAGTGTGTGTTATTTATCTGTGAATAAATGCAACAAGGCTACAAGTCCTCCACTCAAGTGAGCTCAAAACGGGAGCCAACTTCCTGTATCTGCAACTCCATTTCAGGCTCTTAAGGTGGACCATCTTTTCTTCTTAAAATGACAAGCTGTTCGGCTTTTTAAAAAATTATTCATAATTCTTTTAACCCATTAACCGATAGCATTAATCAGTAAAAATACTTCATGTCAGTAAACAGTTAAACAGTTAATTATTAACATCCCTATTCTGAAGCCTTCATTATAGTGTTCTCGTCTCCTAGCTAGCTAGCTACTGGCTTGACTTTAGCATACCAACACTCCCATCATACAGTAAAACTTATCTCCAAAGCAAACACTAGAGACATTATTTGCCTAATATTACCCATGGTCTTCTTCAACTAGCAACTAAATGATAAACTATCTAACTCGGTTATACTCCTAAGCTGACCTGCACACCGGCTGACTTGGTGAGCTGGTGGCAGCGGCAGCTCCTAGCTCCTAGCGGTGTGGACCAGGAGCTCCACTCTTTGGCGGTGTCCGTGTGTTGAGGGAACCCAAGGTGATGTTAACTTCCTGGTTGGCCTTCAAAAATACGTCATCCCTGCAGCACTCTGTTCCTCCTCTACTCTGGACTCCTGATGCGTGATGCGTAGCGGCATGACAGCTCCCCAAAAGTGAAACCGAAACATCTCGATTACAGATGGCTGTTAGTTGATTTGATATGAGTTTTCTATGAGCGGCGTATCAATATCACAGTTGATCATGTTTATTTGATTGTGGGAAGCCAAATTTTGTGATTAATATTCGATTAATTGTGCAGCCCTACTTAGAATCCAGACTCCATCTAACCATTAAATCCTTGCCAAGACCTGGACCCACGTCCTGACCCCTGGTCAACACTACTGCTCTCCTAACACACACTCATTCCCAGTGAGCTTTTAACCTGACTGTGGTAATTTGACATTTTTATTAGCAGTGTTGGAATGTAACTAAGTACATTTACACAAGCACAATTATGAGGTACTTGTAATGTACTTGACTATTTACATTTCATGTTACTTTATACTTTTACTGTACTCCATTTTAAAAGAAAATATTGTACCTTTTACCCCACTTTACTTTGCATATTCAGATTATTAATAAAAAAAATTAAAAAATAAATCAACTAAGACATTATGATGTATTTGCAGTATACAAAGTACTTAAAATTAGCCCCATTTTTACCAGCTACAACATTAAAGTGATGTATACATGCTAATTATAATTCAATAATAGGGTATATATTATTCTGAAATGGGCCATTCTGGGCCATGAGTACTTAAAGTATATTTTTATGCTAATACTTTTGTACTTTTACTGAAGAGTTTGAACACAGGACTTTTACTTGTTACAAAGTACTTTTACACTGAAGTTTTCCTACTTTTACTGAAGTAATAAGTCTTAATACTTCTTCCATCACTGTTTAGCAGTTAGGATTATTGTAAGTGCTAAAGTTAGCTGACAGAAAATTCATCAGCATTTTTCAAGCAAAGATGCGAAATGTGAGGATTTGCTGCGTTTTTCTGTTTCATACTATTGGGAACATTGCTGGGTTTTGAATGGACAAAAGAAAAATAAGTTGAAGACATCACTTTGGGATGTTGTGGGTAATTGTAGCTGGTATTTTACCTTTTTTTTTGCTTGAAGATCAAGTCTCCCACGCCATGTAAGCAGAGAAGAAAATGAATCATTCATCTGTAAAAACGTACCGTATTTATCCTTATTCATTGTACTCCAGCAGGGAGTCTCTGTCTGATTTATCTTACTGATCTGGAGCTCTTGTATACGTATGAGCGCTTTAATCTAACAGCTAATACCTGTTCATCTTATTTAAATACTCCATCAAACCTCGATTTTGTCAACTTAATGCCTCTTTCCTCACCAAATGTCCCACTCTGTCTTTGTTCCCTTCACTTTAAAAGGCCTTTACTTTCCACTGCAAGCTGTACGTTTGGTTTCCCTCCATCATTCCCTCCTCCTGCCTTCATTTCTCACTGCATGTTGCCTCTCTCTCCGGCATTTTCCGAGGCTGTTATTCCTTGCCAGCCCCTGCGACATCACATCGCTCCCTTCGTGCTTTTCAGCACGGAGGAAAATATATTTGGTAGATGCTTTTATACAAAGTGCCTCACAGTATCTTGAGTGCATACAAATTTAGCGTGGATGGCCCATTGGGAGTCAAACCTCTAACTTTGGCAGATTTAGTGGCACGCTCTGTGCCGAATTTAGATGTATTTTTTTTATGTTTTTTGTTGTTTTGTTGCAGTATTATAAAATTATTGTAATGTGTTGCTGCGGTGCTTTTCCAGCATTCAAAACTGAATAATTATACAGAACAATCCACCAAATGAGAGCTACAACGTACCACATGCTCCTGTCATGTCTAAGTTTCTCCCTCTTCTCCTCTTTATCTTTTCCTCTGCCTGTCCATCCAGTCCTCTCTCCACCCTTCAACTACTCTCCCTCTCCTTTATTCCTGTGCCATCTGCTGCTCTTTCCGGTAATAAGCCGGTGAATCTGTATTAATCAGCCTCTCTGCACGTCAGTCAGGTTGTCTGGATGCATGGATCTGTCTCCACCACAGCAGTTTATTACTCCTGCTGTCAGATTTATGGTTGAGGCCACTGTATACATGGATGTTAATGTATACAACTGACTGGTGCGACGGGATGAGGAAGAAAATCTATATTTCTCTCCTCTCTTCTCCTCTCCTCTGACTCTCCTTTCCTCTGTCTCTCTTCTCCTTTATCCTCTTCCTCTCCTCTCCTCTGTCTCTCTTCTCCTCTTCTCTGACTCTCCTCTCTTCTGTCTCTCTTCTCCCTCTTCCTCTTCCTCTTCCTCTCATCTCCACTGACTCTCCTCTCCTCTCTTCTCCCTCTTCCTCTCCCTCTCCTCTGTCCTTCTTCCTCTCCCTCTTCCTTTCCCTCTTCCTCTTCCTCTCCCTCTCCCCTTTGCTTTCCTTGGTCATTCTCTTGTTCTTTCTCTTCCCAGCTTCTGAGGAAACCAACATCTACAGGAAACCCCCCATCTATAAAAGAAAAGGTTAGTCGATTCCTCACAATGTTGCCTTTTATAGCTTCTGTTAGGCTGTCTACCTGTCAGCCAGCGGCTTGTCAATGCAAACCCCAGTATGCTTCGGTTTGTCTGACTTCATGAATCAGTTTGAGAAAAGATCTGTTTCTGGTGACATTAAATTTCTCTCCTACAACTTCTCTCAGAGGAAAGTAGTCTGAGGAAGTGAAAGCATTTCTTCTATAATCTTCTATCTATCTATGTAGTTGACCACAGTGTTTCTGATATTCGCTTGAATTCGGCTCTTTGGTTGTTTGCTAATCTACCAGCAGATTGGTCTGGTGCCCTGGTCTACAGGGTCTGAAACTCTTGCCAGCCATGATTTGAATTGTGCAGATTTGCTGCTTTTCTTTGTTTTATACTGTTCTAGGTTAAATATATTTGGATTTAAAACAGGTGGTTAATATACTGAGGATGTATGTAAAAGCTCATTAGTCACCAGTTATTGAAGGAAACAGCATTTTTAACCATTTAGACTACACTGTATTGGATTACATTGATTTCAGTTATATTTATTGTTTTTGCTCATTTTACAGGTCCACAAATTTCATGGTATTTAGGTGATAATTAACAAGTAAACTATTTGAAATTTCCTACCAAAATTTATTGACTTTATTATTTATTATTGACTATTTATTATTGACTTAATTGACTTTGTCACTGCGTCACTGCTAAAACTACAACAAAACTACAGCTGTGATGTTGGGTAGTTTTAACCACATCAGAGGCGAGACTACAGATTATTAATTGAGGATTCAAGGTGTGAAGTAAAACTGAGAGAAGCAGCGCCAAAACTTGTGAGTATGTAGGTGATCCATCAGTGCTCAGATGGCGGGTCCGACAGACTTACAGCTCCTCAGAAACACCTCTCGATGATTTACGCTGAGCTACAAAGTGCTGACAAAACTCTCTCTCTTCAGTCTGAGCCGGCAGTCTGTGATCTGGGCTCCGTGGATGAATTTCAATTTACAGCACACATCATTTATAAGCAGTTTTTATATTAAGGCAAAGTACCATGATTAGATATATAGTATATGCCGTGTACTTAGAGCCATAATGTATGTCATAGTTAAACTTGGCTGCAGCTCAAAAACAAACTTTTTAGAGCCACTCAGGGAGGTGTTTGGTTTTATTAGCAGACGGGACATGTGAGAAAGACAGCGAGTTTGAGAATAGCAAATGTAACGTACAAATTAATGGCTTAAACTATATTAATTGCCAATTAATATGTTTTTTTACCAATATATTACCAGAACCAGGGTGTAGGAGGTTTCCTCGGCCCGAAAAATGTCTGCAGGGCATCTGTGCTGCATGTCGAACATGAAACAATGTTCGACATGTCTATGTAATAGGGACAAATCATGCTCACCTCCAGGTTCATACTTATACTACTGTATTTTGGGTTTCTACTAGAACATTTTTGCATTATTTATATCGTACTCTCGTAGACAGAAGCTGAATACGGTATATTCAGCTTCTGTCTGAAACGTCCATTTTAGCGCCTGTGTCTTTAAGACCCCCTTCGAAAAACCCAGTCTGCTGTTATTGGCTTGTGGGAAAAATGTGGTGCATCTTTAAGCTACCTCTCAAGCTGCGTGTGATGGATCAATGAACGTATATTGCTAAGAAGTGAAAGTCAGTTGTTTGTTCCTTTGCGACGTCAGCCCCCAGCAGCAGAACTACGCCTCCGCCAAAGCGACTACTGGACACCAGTAAAATGTCTATAAAAGTAAAACAAAATTATTTGTATTTTATTGTCAGTATTTTAACGTCTCTACGGAAATGGCCTGTATTGAACAATGAAAATTATAAATATGCACTTACTGAGTTATTTGTTAAACTTTAACAGACCACAGACCATGGATGTAAAAGAGGTTGTGCCCTGCGTGTTAGTAAACAGCTTATAACTACATTATATTGTGTTTATGCCATGTTAGTAGTACCACTAGCTGCTGGCCGATAGCCGGTTGTTTGAGAACAAAGATGTTAATATATCCACCATGGTATAGGCTTACAGCGTACAGCCCATGGGTGTATTATAAGATAATAAAAGTGATGAATTACAGCCAATATATCCATTATTACAGCCACATACAGCTAGCTAGAAGCTGGCAGAACCAGATATGCCATATGAACGTGTAGGGTGGTGAAGTCCTGTGGGTCTGATGCACGTTCATTGTGCAGAGGAAAATAACTCTGGATTCAGCTCTTGGTAAATTTTTCAACTTTTAGTACATACATAATGATTTAAATGAGGGCTATTTATGTGTTTGAAATTAATTTACCTCTAAAAAATCCAAGATCCTCTGATTTACAGACATCTCTTTTATACGTCCATGGTGATGGAATCTTTGGCGAAAGCACTGCTGCAGAGCTTTCTCACTGGGTCTGACTAGGTTGTCTTATTTCACAGTTTGCGGGTTGGTAAGCACTCCAGATATGTGCACAAGCAATGAAAAAGTGTGTTTTCCTTTCTGAATAAAGATTTTAACCTCATAAGCCCCTTCTGAAAATGTCTCAAGAAGGGGACAGATTGCTCTGTTGTTTTTTTTGTGTCCAGTCTAAGTTTGGACTGTCCAAAGACTAAAAGTCACATTCATGCATCCACAGCATCAGAGGAAATATGACCTTTGTTATATGTCACCCACTCGCTGTTGTCACTGTCTGACAAAAGTCACGAAACCAGTTCAACAGTTTCCTCCAAGACATGCAGTACTGCATCCTTTCATCCTGACAAGGAATTTGTCACCCTTGACAACTTTGCTTGCTTATTGGAAGTTGTGCATCGTATCCCATCCCATCGTCTCTGACCTCCTTTCCGTTCTCTGTTTCCTCGCTTTTCATGCCTCCCTTCCTCCCCCCTGCTGTGCCCTCCCCTCTCTGTAAGTAAAAGCACTACTTTAGTCCGCTTTATTTCACCTGCACACTCACACAAAACCTCAGTGAGTCATTTTGAGACCAGCAACAATGAAACAAATAAACCAATCAATCCTTGTTAAAGGAGAACATGTTTTAGCGTTATTGCCCCATGATTGACTTTTCCCTTCTCGCTGCCATTTTGTTATGTCAAGCTTGAAAAATCAGATTGTTTCTTTCTCTGATTGTCTCTCCCTCAGACATATCTGCCTCTCCGACAGCCAATAAGATACAGACCAATGAGAACCTTCTCATTTCCAGTAGTCTTTCCACCTCCAACTGTAACAGCATTTATCATCCAGACTCCAACTACTACCCATATACTGGATCTCCAAAAGGTACTGCTCCTACACACACATGTGCTTAGAAACTCGTATTAACTAGTATCGTCAGTCAGTTGAAATATTTAATCATGATAAATCCATCCATGATTAATCACAAATTAATCACATTTATCTGTTCAAAATGTACCTTAAAGGGAGATTTGTCAAGTATTTAAAACTCTTATCAACATGGGAGTGAACAATTATGCTGCTTTATGCAAATGTATAGATATATTCATTATTGGAAATCAATTAACAACACAAAACAATGACAAATACTATCCAGAAACCCTCACGGGTACTGCATTTTAGCATAAAAAATATGCTAAATGTGTGCTGACTTGACTATGACTTTCCCCAAACTGCATGTGATTATCATAAAGTGGGCATGTCTGTGAAGGGGAGCCTCGTTGGTACCCATAGAACCCATGTTCATTCGTAAATCTTGAGGTCAGAGGTCAAGGGATGCTTAGAAAATAGCCATGCCAGTTTTTCTCGCCAAAATTTTGCATAAGTTTGGAGTGTTATTTAACCTCCTTCACGACAAGCTAGTATGACATGGTCAGTACCAATGGATTTTTTTCTAGTTTCATATGATGCCACTCTAGCTTTAAAACTGACCTACAACCTAAAAATCGCGAGTTGTGTCAATGCGTTAAAGAAATTAGTGGCATTAAAATAAATGTGCATTAACTTGCTATTATTGCATTAACACTGGCAGCCCTAGTTACATGGCATGATAATGAGTGTAACAAATGAGAAGGCGCACTATGGGGGTTGTGAATGGGTCAAACAAACACGAGACTCATATCCCAAGTGAAACATTGTCATTTTAAGCCAAATCATAATTTATTTATTTTTACTCATCCTAAGACAGTAATTTTGTTGCCTAAACCTAACTAGTGTCTTGTTTTGTTTTGTTTATTGTGTTTAAAACTGTTTAAAACCGTGACCATAATAATCCAGGAGATTCATAACTGAGAATGTGGTTTAATTGTATGGGAATGGATTTTTTACTGATGGATTATTTAGGTTTTCTAGTTTCATATCATTCCGGTGTTCACTCTAGCTTTAAAACTGAGCCTTCTACAACCTCCGAAAGATTGATTACATTAATGCATTAAAGAAATTAGGCGAATTTGTGTTAATGCATTATTATTACGTTAACTTTGACAGCCCTGCTATTTACTCTTCACTTCCCATCTCTCTCCAGTCTCCCGGGTGAGGAGGTTTTCATCTGGAGGAGAGGAAGATGGATGGAACCACAATATAAACAAGGTAAGAAAAGAAGAGAATTTCCTGCTTCTCCCTGTTACATTGTTAAGTGTGTGTGTTAATATTTAATGAGCTAGTTAATTAAACGCTTCTTTCCAACCTCACCCACTGGACATGGTACAGAGTGATGCTCCTCACTCTTTCTGTCATTTCATATTCATCCCTCCATCTGTCCATTCCATGTCTCATCCTGTTTTATTCCATCAATATCTATCAACTCTTATTGTTCTGTCTTTCTGTCTGTTTTCCCACCTTCTTTTCTGGCTCCTTTTTTTAACCCGTCCTTCTTTCCCTCCTCTTGACTGTCCCTTCCTCCCCCTCCTTCCCTCTCAACAGGGAATTGGCAGGATGATCCTGAAGGAGGAGATGAAAGCACGGTCGGGTTGTCACGACAATGACCAGTGGGGGAGCAGGCGCAGTTCCCGCTGTAGCAGCAAGGAGGCGCTGAACAATCTGGGATACAGCTCCCTCAATGGCTGTAAGTCTGCGACTATGATTCTGTCTATGTGTCTGCTTTTGTCACTTCTTAAATATGCCAGTAAGGCTTGGCTTTTGTAGATTTACTACATGTTGCATGCTTGACATCAGTGTGTGTGACAGTTTCTTGTTCATTTGCTAATAAGCACTAAATACATAGTACAGCTGAGGCTGATGGGAATATCATTTAGTTTTACAGGCACTACAAAGTTGACCATTTACATGTAGATGACACTCAATGAGAAGTAAAGGGATCACCACAGTTATTTTACGATTTAAGTATTTCATCACTGGAATGATGGTCTTTTCATAAAAATAGTCTATGCAATAGAAAGGCGCAAATATGTTTTTAAATTGGTGCTACATGCCCAGAGAAAATGTAGAAATGGGCTGTGGTTTTCCCTTTTGCTGAAAAGGAAGAAAACCTCCACACATTCTTATCTCAACTTGTCACACTTGTGTGTGATAAAACCTAACACTGAAAAGAACACTGACACTATTGCTCTTACTCTATGTGTAGATGTCTGTTTTGCCTCGCTGGCTTTGGTTGTTTTTTTCCAGATTATTTTCGGGATCCTAAACCACTCCTACATCCATATGTGGCCCAAAGCTTGGGTGTAACATTCCACATGCTTGGGCCTCTGTAACGTTGGATTCAGCGACTTCATCCAAAAGAAACTGGCCTCTGTGACATTCACTGCAGCACAGCGACTCTAATTCAGTTTCTACTGGTGCACATTCACCAGCATGGGGCAGCTCTGCACTGCTATCCTCACCAGCTGGCGGTGTGTGACTCTCGGCTGCCTCTTCTTCCTCCATTCGCTTATTGACTAAGCAGCCCAGAATGTCTGATTCCAGCATTACAATATTAAAACGCTTTCTTCCATATCTACAGGAACCTTCTTGTGTTCAGTGGTCGTCCAGTGGTTATTTTGATTTTGAAGCAGTGAGGACTTGTGTGGGCGGGCATACAAATAATAGAAGTACAGTCAGTTCAAACAAACAACCGTAGAGCCTAGGGGTGTATTGGCGAGAATCTGGCGATACGATTTAATATATTGTGATATACTGTGACACTATAAGGAAGATGATATATTGTATTTTTAATCAAATTTAAGGAAAACTGTCATAGAATAAAGAACACACCATATGCATAAAATCTGAGTATTGGGATCTGCATTTGCATTTATCACAGTCCCTGTAAACATTGACATCGTAGCACTACTTTGAGAGGGCACAAACACTGAGACGGTGCATCTCCGCAAGTGAAATACAGTCTTGACTGTGTTAATCTCTGCATGTAAACTGTGAAATTAAAATTGATACAGAGTTTTTGATAATTGATACTGTATAACAAAGCATTAAATCACAATATTCATTTTTTTATATTTTCTTACGCCCCTACTAGAGCCAGAAAAAGTCTGAACATTTTATGGCGATCCATAGAACAGTTGTCAAGACCTCACACCCAAAACATCCTGGAGGAGCTACAGGAAAAGTCAGCAGTCTTCGTCTTTTGGGAACCATGGCTGTCTTTACAAAATTTCACAGCAACCCAACAAACTCTTGTTGAGATATTTCAGTTTGGACCAAAGTGGTGAACCGACAGACTGACATTGTCATCCATAAAGCGATGCCACTAGCACGGCTAAAAACTGATCGAAAGAACCATGGTGGGCTTTGCTTTGAAAAGTGGTTGTCAATAATGTAAAGTATAAATGATCTGTAAGCACTGACATGGTCCTTTAACGTTCTGCGGTCAACACTGTGGTTTAGGTTCACGGCTGAAGTTTGGATCAGGTTGCAGTCAGTGTACTGGTGATGATGGGGCTGCAGTGGTGAGAGTTAGAGCTTAGGAAATGAATATAGTCGTCTTTACAGGAGGAGCAATGTGTGTCTCGTTGTGATGCTGAGGAAGCTGTAGTGGGGGGTTGTGGGGGGGTGTTCTCACTTCTGTTTTAACTCTCCCATTGATCCCATTCCTCATTGCATTCAACACAAGTAAGGGTGCGACAAAGATGGAGGGACTCAGAGAGTGTTTAGGTGGAGGTCAAATGGGAATAGAAGAGCGCATGTTATAACAGGAGATGCAGCGAGAGAGAGAGAGCGAACGAGATAGAGAGTGAATTAAATTCAAAAGAGAGAGGGAGTGAGAAGCTGAAGCAATTTGGAGCTGTTCAGAGAAGATGTATGACATGAAGCCAGGAGGTGAATCAGGGTCAGAGAGCGGTGGAGAGAGAGGGAGATGTGCTATGTGCACAGGGAGGTCAGACAGAGAGAAGTGTGGATAATGTGAGTGTTCGGGGCTGCGTAATCACTGTGGGTTTATACAGTCTGCTGTTATTATACTGATTAGAAAAATACTGAGAGGTGTGGGTTCATCTATTCTTCAGAGGAAGCTAATTCCAAAATGGGATGTTCGCATTTAATTGAAGTGACTTGAACTCCTACTAAATTATTTCCGAACAGATTTTGCGTCATTCCAGAGATGGCGACTGAAATATCTTGATATCTTCCCATCGGAAGTGTCATAAAAGTTTGTACAGATATTCATGGTCCGCAGATGTTGAATACCGCTGACTTTTGTGATCTCCTGACATTTCCTTTAGCACCACCATCAGGTTCGCATTTGCGGTTTGATCTACCTCAAAAACTACTGTCTAGATGTGAGTGGATTGCCATGAAATTTGGTACACACACTCATGTTTAGCTAACCCTAACCCCTAAAGCTAACCCGAACTTTGGTGAGCCTTTCAATTTTCATGTATAGCCACTATCAGGTCAACATTTCATTTTGTCCAGTACTTTGGTTTCTTACTAAATACCTAAGTGAGAATTAAAGAGCACCAGCCTCACAGAGCTGCTAGCATAGATTTAGACTCTAAAGCCTGGGACACACCAACCTGACATCAGACAACCAGCAGTGACAAAATCCATCTGTTGCGTCATCTCATGTCGCCTTTGTTTTTGCCAAGAAATTTCCACACCAGCAGGCGGCAGTAGTCTGTCTTCATCATTCAAAAAGGCGAACCGTAAGATCGAGGGCAGCAGATATACAAGCTGTTGTTGTGATATTTACATGAAACAAAGCTGCGATGACCACTTTCACACCACTCTCTCACCTCTTAGCTTCATTCCAGATGGCCATGTTGTGAAAATGTCGTGTGCTGGAATGAATGAAATGTGTTTTTCCTCAACATTACTCATTGGCATACTTTTCCCCACTTTCGTTTCTCTTGTGTTGCACTGATTCGTTTAAGCTGAACTGCCAAGTAGAGTGATTTCTCTCACCGATGAACTGGCCCAGGATGAAATGGCCCAAAAAACCTCCAACACATGCAGCCTTGAGCTGAAAAAACTAGGCCGACAGACACCAACCGACAGCCCCAAAACTGTCCGACCTGTTGTGTCAGGACCTTGAAGGCACGATCATACGTGCAAAATTAGCATTCACCTCCCATTCACTTCCATTCTATGAGAGCAAAGGTGTAAAAAAACATTCACTCTGGCAAAACAAATGTGCATCTTTGCTTTAGTGTGGAGTTCAACTTTGGTGGACTGTCAGCGTGAATATCACTTAGGCAGGTGATGGTCACTTGTCTGCATTTGCCTATATTTGACCTTGCCTTTACACCTCTTCATAACATACAGCAAGCACACAAACTCAAATGGAGCATGAAAAACTGTCTAGATGTACTAAAGCGATGTCACTCTCTAGGTTATTTTTGGGAAAAACTGAAACAGTCTGATTTTTGCTCATTTGCATTACATCCTCTTAGGAAGAAGTGTCATGTTACTTCATCAATTATGGTAATAAAAAAAAAATAATGAAATATCTGTTCCCTATCTAGTGTTTGTATTCCAGCACCTACATTTGTGAAAAATAATCTCAAGATGTAGCACAGTGCATTAAAATCACAAAGTTCAGTGGGTGGATTCCTTTAACATCTGCATTTTTAACATGAGTGGCCCGATGCTGCATGGCTGCGCCCATGCTGCTTCATATTTTATATGATGTGTAGGTCATGATGGTGATTTGTCTGCATGTTGATGCTGTCAGGGACATGTCTTCACACAGCTGATGTTTTATAGATGTCCCACAACAGCTGGCCTTCTTTATTTCCCTGCCTCTAAAAACTAACGCCCTCATTTCAGTTTGCTGTTTGTCCTCATACTTTTATTATAGACCATTTCATTGCCGTTCTGTTGCTAGGGTAACAGCTTTGGGCCAACTTCCTGTCTGCTACTGCATTAACAAACACGACAACAGGAAATACAAAGGGGCCCGTTTAGAATGAAAGAAAAAGAAAAAGTCTACATGGCTTTTGTGGTTTATTAACCTGACTTAACATTGCCTGACATACTGCACACGTTTACACAGTCACACAAGACACTAATATGCATGTATCCATGCCAAGTTCTTGTTCTTCATCGTCACCACTGGGTTTCTGCATATACAGAATATATAGAGCTTTCATCAGGGGCAGTTAGGGTACGTGTCCACAGGGGTGATTTCGAACACAAGGGATTGCCTCGCTATTTTGCCAAAATGTGTTTCTGAAAACATTTTAGGCGAGAAATAAGCCACACAGTTGCTGAATCTGTCGTTATTTTAGATCAACAGCAGTTAGTTTAAAATATTTTCCGGAGTTTTCAGAGGTGGCAAGTTGCGCCGGACGCCCCTGATTTAGATTTAGATCTGAAGTAGCCTAGACCTCAACTTCATGTAAACGAGGAGCAGGCAACGTGATGGTCCGTCTGTCAAATCGCGCCACCAAACTACCAGAATGCACAGCTGCTTACAAAAATAATGAATAGGAAGCATGAAAAACACAGATCCTGTTTTCAAGGTGCATCGCTGATGGAATTAATATACTGTCGTGTCTGTTTTTCTTTCTGTCCCCCTCTGCTGTCTCTCTGTCCTCAGCTCCCAGGTCCGTCTACAGTGCAGACAGCGGTGAGTGGTTCATCAGTGCATTTTGATCTCTGAGGTTATCTGAAGGGGACGGAGACACAGCAGGCCGTCTTCCGTCTGATCCCCTCCATCCTGTCAGTACTGCTGTGAAAGCAGTAGAGCTTTAAGTGGGAGATAGTTATCAACGCACACACACACACACACACACATACGCACACTCATGTTTCCATGACTTTTGAGGACATTATATTGACTTACATTAATTTCCTGGAGACCTACCCTAACCCTAAGTGTAACTGTTACTTGCCTAATCCTAACCCTTACCCTAACCTTAACCTAACCCTAACCTTACCCTAACCCTAAACCAAGCACGCCACCCCCACCCCCCCCCACACACACACACACACACACACACACACACACACACTGTTCTTTTGGGTTACAGGTGGGAAGATGATGGCGCTGCAGCTTAGTCCAACATTTAGCAGCTTTCCTTCAGCGGCAGCACTGATCCAGGATCACAGACCTGAACCTCTCAGCCATCTGTTTCACAGCCCACAGTTACATACTACACTTCTATTTATAAACATAGATGTTTTATAAAATCACATTAACCACACTTGGCCTCTGTTATGCATCTGCATTTTGTAAAATAATAATATTCAGCTTTACTTATATAGCATGTTTGATACAAGGGGAGTAATTCGGCATGATTTACAACAAAGCCAGAAAATACCATAACCATAACAAGAAAAGCGACAGCTAGTGAAAGGCAATGCTGAATAAATAAATTGTCATTTGAAAATGTTCACAGAGCTTACATCTCGTATAGCCTTGGGTGGAGAATTCCACAGTTTTAGATTAAAAAAGGCTGAGCTGCTGATTTTGTTATGTGTGTGATGGTTTGTATTTTAAAAAATGACAGCAGAGGCTGTGAAGGCTTATAAAACGGCAAAGAGTTTGTAATATAGGCCGATCCCAAACCATTAACGCTTAGAATCAAACCTCAGGTGATGTTAAAAATGATGTTCTTCACCTTCTCTGTTATCGCTCGTGTAAGTCCCGCCCCATCTGGTGGACCACCACGGGACCTTATTTCAGAAAAAATACCTTTAAACAAATACTTTTATTTCATTACAGATATGATGTTTCTCAACTTAAAATTTAACTTTACATCACCAACACTAGCTAGCTAGCTAACTTAGCTCTGTTCCAAGCACAAATGAATGAATCATACCTGATGTGTTTCATCCAGCGACTCCTGGTGTATTTATCAGCCAGGAAGTGAGAGGAGTGAGGCCTCTTTCTGGTCTGAGTACATCCCAGAACGAAACACACAAGCTTCAGACAGAGATGTCACTTACACCACTTTTGGGTGTGTAGTCTTTCTGATTACGTGTTTTCACAGTCAATGACAGCAGTGGTTATAGGCCAGTGCTTACATTATAAAGACATTGATAAATGAGATGCTATTAGTTTTCACACTGTTTGGCACCAGGACACACTTTGATGAAACAACTATATTTCCGAGACACACACCGTGACTAATGTGAGAGTCTTTCTTTGTACAGAGAGAGAGTTGTTGATGACAGACCCATTACAGTACAGCATCTCACTCAACACACTGGCCAGTACTCTACTGCATTATCGTCCCGGCTCTTTGACATGGCTGTGTAATTTAATTCCTGTCAACAGCAGCGTGAACAAGAGAGAGAAAGAGAAGAGAAGGAGGGCAGAGTAAAGAGAGCAGAAGGGCGGGAAGAGAAGAGTACAAGATTGAGGGAGAATGGATGGCAAAGCCAAGAAACAAAGAATAAGATGGTGAAGAAGAGAGAAGTGAAAGTAGAAAGACTGAAGGGAGACTTGAGGGGATCAGTGTGACTCCACTGCCCTCTGCTGCCTCAGCTGGAGAAGTGAACACCACAAATAAAGGCCTGCCAGAGGATGCTTGAGATACTGGTGGTTACCAAGAGAGGTGTAGCGTGACAACAAAAATATGGATTTCATTTTGATGTGGTGGTGGGGTGTTTATAATAAAATTACTGCTGTCAAAGTAATGTGTTAATGCGAATTAACGGGGCTAATTTCTTTAACATATTAACTTGCAATTTTTAGTTTGTTGCGGGCTCAGTTTTAAAGTCACGTTAGCCTGTTGCTAAGGAGATAAATAATGCTGCCAGGAAAAACTGTCATGGTCATTTTCAAAGGGGTCCCTTGACCTCTGACCTCCAGATATGTGAATGTAAATGGGTTCTATGGGTTCCCACCAGTCTCCCCTTTACAGACATGCCCACTTTATGATGATGACATGCAGTTTGGGGCAAGTCATAGTCAAGTCAGCACACTGACACGCTGACAGCTGCAGTTTGCTATGTTATTATTTGAGCATATGTTTACCTGTGAGGGTTTCTGGACATTGTTTATAACTGATTTGTGGTGTTAATTGATTTCCAGTAATAAATGTATATATACATTTGCATAAAGCAGCATATTTCTCCACTCTCATGTTGATAAGAGTATTAAATACTTGATAAATCTCCCTTTAAGATACATTTTGAACAAATGTGTGATTCATTTGCAATTAATTAGATATTTAAATCGATTGACAGCCCTAAAAAATACTCAAAGCAGGTTATTATATAATGGAACAATTGTATAGCATTGTGTGACTGTCTGAGCTACATTTCTTAATTCTGTCAGGTGGGTGTTAAAAAGCAGGTATAGTATTTTTTTTATTCTTGCACCAACTGGGATGACCCATTTTCCCAGAGTGATATTCTCAGAAACTTTATGACAGAACGATATTACCCTTTTCTAATCGTTCAGCAGCTGTCGGTATGTAGAGGCACTGTGCTCCTGTTCATAAATGTACCGTGTTTATATTGTTCTGCACAATTCCTGTGTTTGTTTATGGCTATGTGTTTATATTTGTTCTTCCAGACTCTTACATTGCCAAATCATCCTCGTTGCCAGGCTACGGCAGAAATGGACTCAACAGGGTGAGCAGTCATGCTAACTGTCTGTTTGTGTGATAGAGAGAGAGAATAAGACTGTGCAAAGGTTGTCTTTCTGGCTTTTCACCGTAGGCTCTGTTCCCCTAGAATTAACAGTGTCTTTGTGTCTGCTTAATTATTAATTTCAGTCCAGTGTTTCACTTTATTTGATATCAGTTAAGGCTAATTAATGACACAATGAATTTCTTCAAATTTGGCACAGATGTCCACTGGGCCTCAAGGATGAACTGATGAGAATTTGGTGGTCAAAGGTTCACTGCGTTTTCACAAAATGTGTTCAGATCTCACTAAAATTCATGTACTAATTATGACAATTTCACACAAATATGTAATAGGATGAAATGAAGCGGTGACATTTTAGACAGAGATGATGCTAAACTGCCTCTTCACTGGTTGGTGGAGGCATACAACCGTGAGGCGGTAATTCCAGTTTGTTTTACGGGATCATGGGTATTTGTTGTTCATGCCTCGGATGTTGGAGTAGATCAGCCGCTCAGTCAAGGAAAGTGTAAGCCAGTGTGCCTCATTGTGTCTTCTTAGCAGAAAGGGACTGGGCCATGGTAACATGTAGTATGATAGGTAAGATAATAGGTAAAGGACATTCTTTGGTATGAGTGAGTGCCCATATATAGATCAAGGTGTCATCAGTAAGTTAAAGATCTTGTATTAATGGTTTGCTCTTTGCTTTATTCTGTGAGATTTGGATGCTTGCTCAGTTAAAGTCATTGTATACTTGCAAGTGGAGGGGAAATGGTAGTTGGCAGCTTGTCTTTGTTTTGGGTTCCTTTTCTTCAGTTTTGAGTCGTTTTATCAAAATTTCTGGGTTTCATTTTTCCCTTTGTTTCAATATACAGTACTTCTTATTAATAAATGCTACTCTTTTTTCACTCACTGCCACTTATAGACCTATCAGGGTGGAACTCGGACTCAGGTGGAACTCAAACGCAGATTCAGAGGCAGGGTGTCAGGCAAAAATCAAGGTCTTTATTACAAACGGATGGTCGTTACACGAAAAGGCAGTCAGCGAGGCAAACAGAGTTAAATCGGCGGGCTAGAGGCAAAGTCAAAAAATACAAGCTGTGGTCAAAACACTAGGAATCGGAAACACGAGAAATTGCTGGTACGCTCTACTAAACAGTTAAAGACGAACTGGCACAGGAGGAAAAGGGAGGACACATTATATACTAGTGAGGGAGGTGGATAACTATACACAGGTGAACACAATCAGGGCAGGGGATGACGATCAGACGCAGGTGACTAGTGATGATAATCATGACGGGAGGAGGTGCTCTAACGTGAAGGCAGGAGACAAGCAGGGCAGGGAGTGAAGTGAACTGCAACGAGAGGAGAGGTTAGAATGCAAACAAAACAGGAAGTGCGCCAAAATAAAAGCATGCAACCGGAAACTATAAGATTAACATTTATACTTCCTGACAGAACCCCCCCTTTAGGGACGGCTCCTGACGTCCCAGGACGTCCAGCTAGCTGCTTATTAAAATCTCTTATAAGTTGAGGATCCATGATGTTTTTTGCTGAAACCCACGATCTCTCCTCCGGTCCGTACCCTTCCCAGTCCACGAGATATTGCTTACCCCGCCCCCGGCGACGGACGTCCAGCAGGCGCTTGACTGTGTAAGCCGGGCTTCCGTCAATGATCCGGGGGGCGGGGGGACTGCGGAGGTAGGGACCAGAGGGCTGTCGATCGCGGGTTTCAGCCTACCAACATGGAATGTTGGATGGATCCTCATCGATTTTGGCAGCTTCAGCTGGACAGACACAGGATTAATTACTTTCAACACGGGAAAAGGGCCGACATACCTAGGAGCAAGTTTCTTTGAGTCAACATGGAGGGGCAGATCTCGGGCGGACAGCCAGACCATCTGCCCGGGTTGGTAGGTGGGAGCGGGTGTCCGCCGTCGATCAGCCATCCTCTTATAACGTGCCGTGTTCTTCAACAGTGTCTGTCTAGCCCCCTTCCAGATGTGCTGGCAGCGTTTCAGCATGGCGAGGGCCGAGGGAACGGAAGATTCCCCCTCCAGGTCGGGGAACAGAGGGGGTTGGTAGCCGTATGCACACTGGAAGGGGGAGAGACCTGAAGAAGAACACGGCAACGTATTGTGGGCGTATTCCACCCACAACAGATGTTTAGACCAGGAGACCGGGTTCTGTGCCACTAGGCATCTCAACCCGGTCTCCAGTTCCTGGTTAAGTCGTTCAGTCTGTCCATTGGTCTCCGGGTGGTAGCCCGAGGACAGACTGACAGACGCTCCCAGTAAAGAGCAAAACTCCTTCCAGAACCCGGAAATGAATTGTGGCCCCCGATCCGACACCACATCCCTGGGGAAGCCATGGATGCGGAAAACATGGGTTAACACCACCTCTGCCGTTTCTTTGGCCGAAGGTAGTTTTGGAAGAGCAATGAAATGAACCATTTTAGAGAAACGGTCCACCACTGTTAGGACAGTGGTGTTACCTTCAGAGGTGGGTAACCCAGTCACAAAGTCCAGGGAGATGTCGGACCAGGGGCGATGAGGTACTGGAAGGGGCTGCAGCAGGCCGGCAGGTGGTCGATGAGAAGGTTTACACTGGGCACACACCGGACAGGCTGAGACATACTCCTTAATGTCTCTCTCCATCGCCGGCCACCAGAACCTCTGCTTTGCCACGAACAGGGTGCGACGTGCTCCTGGGTGGCAGGCGATGCGAGATGTGTGTGCCCAGTGGATCACCCTGGAACGGAGAGAGACAGGTACAAAGAGTCTGTTATGTGGACACCCCTCGGGTGTTGAGACCTGTGACAGAGCCCTCCTTACTTCCCTCTCGATTCCCCACGTCACGGCTCCCACCACGCAGGAAGGAGGGATGATGTGGGAGGGACCCATGGGAGTGTCCACCGAGTCAAACAGTCTGGAGAGGGCGTCGGGTTTCCCATTCTTTGATCCCGGCCGGTAAGAGAGAGAAAAGTCAAAACGGTTAAAAAACAGGGCCCACCTAGCTTGCCTGGAGTTTAGTCTTTTGGCGGATCGGATATACTGGAGGTTCTTATGGTCGGTCCAGACGAGAAACGGTTGCTCCGCCCCCTCCAGCCAATGCCGCCACTCCTCCAGCGCAGCTTTGACTGCCAGAAGTTCCCTGTTTCCGATATCATAATTCCTCTCGGCCGAGGAAAGCTTCCTGGAAAGGTAGGCACAGGGGTGAAGCTTATTGTCCTTTACTGTTCTCTGAGAGAGAACAGCACCGATACCTGAGTCGGAGGCATCCACCTCCACAACGAATTGTCGGCTGGCGTCAGGCAGGGTCAGGATGGGGGCGGAGCTGAATGCCTCCTTGAGTCTGTGGAAGGCGTTAGCGCACTCAGAGGACCAGACGAAACTATTCTTAGGTGACGTCAGCGCGTGTAGCGGGGCCGCAATAGAACTGAAATTCCTAATAAACCGTCTGTAGAAATTTGCGAACCCCAAGAATCGCTGCACCGATTTGCGGTTCGTTGGTGTTGGCCAATCCGCTACCGCGCTGACTTTAGCAGGGTCCATGTGTATGCTGTCGGGGGAGATAATGAAGCCCAGGAAAGAGACTGTTGGAACATGGAATTCGCATTTCTCAGCCTTAACGAAGAGCCGATGTTCCAACAGTCTCTGGAGGACAAGGCGGACATGGTGAACGTGGGATTGTTTGTCGGGAGAGAAGATTAGTATGTCGTCCAGGTACACGAAAACGAAATTGTTTAACATGTCCCGGAGGACGTCGTTAACTAGGGCCTGGAAGACGGCAGGGGCGTTAGTGAGCCCGAATGGCATCACTAGATATTCGTAGTGGCCACTGGGGGTGTTGAATGCCGTCTTCCATTCGTCCCCCTGTCTGATCCTAACAAGGTGGTAAGCGTTGCGGAGATCGAGCTTGGAAAATATCTTGGCTCCCTTTAATAGCTCGAAGGCTGAGGACATTAAAGGGAGTGGGTATCTGTTCTTAATGGTAATGTTATTCAGCCCCCGGTAATCAATACATGGCCTAAGTGACTTATCTTTTTTGTCTACAAAGAAAAAGCCTGCCCCCGCAGGTGAGGAGGACGGGCGGATAATCCCCGCCGCCAGGGATGACTCGATGTACTCTCTCATTGCCTCTCTCTCCGGGGCAGAGAGAGAGTACAGTCTCCCTTTTGGCGGGGTTGTACCTGGGAGCAGGTCGATGGCACAATCATATGGCCGATGCGGAGGCAGGGAGGTGGCGCTGGTCTTGTTGAAGACCTCCCTTAGGTCATGGTAGCAGGGAGGAACCCCTGGCAAGTCTGGATCAACGGCGCCATCTGGTGGAGCAGAAGGCGAGGTACAGGAGGCGGAGCTCTGATCCAGCACTAGAGGTGCAAGCAGTCTTTCAGCGGGCTCCCCAGGGGCGACAGACAGGCAACAAGTGTTATTACAGTCCCTCCCCCATGACACAATCTCTCCCTTTATCCAGTCAATATGGGGGTTATGTCTTTTAAGCCACGGGAGACCCAGGATTAAAGGGTGCAGGGCTGAATCAAAAATGTGAAAGCTGGTGGACTCAGTGTGATCGCCAGAAACAGTTAGTTGAACAGGAGATGTGCGATGAGATACTTTACAGAGCAGTCTGCCATCTAGAGCACTTGCCTCAAGAGTCACCTTCAGGGGGAGGCGTTGGAGCCCGAGTGTCTTAACCAGACCTCCATCGATGAAATCTTCATCGGACCCCGAGTCCACCAGGGCCGGGTAGGACAGGGAGCGCCCCGCGGCGGAGATCTGGACCTGCAGTAGAGGGCGAGAGGAAGAGGGGAAAGCAGAAGTAGGACTCACCAGTGCCCTCTTCATCACTGGTGAGTCATCTCTTTTAATGGACAGGCGGACAGAAAGTGACCGGGTTGGCCACAGTATATACAGAGACCCTCCCGCAGGCGCCGCTGGCGTTCCTCCTGGGATAGTTTTGCCCTGCCAATCTGCATGGGCTCATCCGTCCCCCTAGGGGGAGATGGAGAGCCCTCAGCGGCAACCAGAGAGGAAGAACGCCAGCCAGCGCGCTGGCCGGGAGAGTGCCTCGTCTGGGGGGCGGTGGAACTGCGCCTCGACGTCTGTCCTTCTCTTTCTCTTTCTCTCTTTCCCATAGACGGTTGTCTATGCGGATGGCAAGCGCGATGACGGAGTCGGGGTCTGCAGGCAGGTCCAGAGGGGCGAGCTGATCCTTCACGGGGTCCGACAAGCCGTGCAGAAAGGTGTCCATCAGCGACGCGTCGTTCCATCCGCTGTCAGCGGCTAGAGTACGGAACTCGATAGCGTAGTCTGAGACCCGCCTCCTGCCTTGCCGGAGTCCCACCAAAGCCCGTGCAGCCTCCCGACCTGGGGCAGAGTGGTCAAAAATCTTACGCAGAGAGTCAGTAAAAAGTTTGAGTGATGCACATACCGGGGATCCCCGAGCCCATTCGGTGGTTGCCCACGCTTCAGCCCTGCCAGCCAGGTGGGTGATCATAAAAGCCACCTTGGAGCGCTCGGTCGGGAACTGGGCTGCCTGCAGTTCAAAATGAAGGCTGCATTGCACCAGAAAAGCGCGGCAGCCACCGGAATCTCCCGTGAACCGCTCCGGCTTGGCGAGGTGTGGTGATGCAGAACCAGCCGCCGCGGGGACCGGCATCGGGAGCGGAGCCGGCGTCTCGTGGAAGACAGGCGCCGGTGGAGGAGCGGCTTCTGCGCCGGGAGTCAGGTGAGTATTCATCATGGTTAGGAGCGTCTGCATCTGTGCTCCTAACCTGGTGATTTGATCTCCGACGGATGAACGAAACTGTCCTTGTTGATCGTTAATCAGTTTTACTTCTTGGAAGACGGCGGAGAGGCGATCCTCCTGCAGGCTGAGCCGCTCTCCCTGCGCCACGATCGCGGTACGAACCTGCTCTGAATCTGCTGAGTCCATAGTTGGCCAGTTCGTACTATCAGGGTGGAACTCGGACTCAGGTGGAACTCAAACGCAGATTCAGAGGCAGGGTGTCAGGCAAAAATCAAGGTCTTTATTACAAACGGATGGTCGTTACACGAAAAGGCAGTCAGCGAGGCAAACAGAGTTAAATCGGCGGGCTAGAGGCAAAGTCAAAAAATACAAGCTGTGGTCAAAACACTAGGAATCGGAAACACGAGAAATTGCTGGTACGCTCTACTAAACAGTTAAAGACGAACTGGCACAGGAGGAAAAGGGAGGACACATTATATACTAGTGAGGGAGGTGGATAACTATACACAGGTGAACACAATCAGGGCAGGGGATGACGATCAGACGCAGGTGACTAGTGATGATAATCATGACGGGAGGAGGTGCTCTAACGTGAAGGCAGGAGACAAGCAGGGCAGGGAGTGAAGTGAACTGCAACGAGAGGAGAGGTTAGAATGCAAACAAAACAGGAAGTGCGCCAAAATAAAAGCATGCAACCGGAAACTATAAGATTAACATTTATACTTCCTGACAAGACCTGGTTCTTCCAGTGCTATAACCTCATCTGACCTTTATATGTGGTGGCAGCACTACAATGGCCATTCACTGAACTGTAAGCTATAGGAAAGTCCTTCATTTGTAGCTGAGCCTTTGAAACTAATTTTTATCAGTTTTATATTTATATTCTATATATAGAATAACTTCCTGAATCCAGCTGAGACAGTAACAAACAATTTTATATTGTTATGATATTAGTCAGTGTGATACATTATTAGACAGAATACCCCATTGATGGGACGTTTCATGGACACAATATTTAATGATTTCTGTCTACTTTGCTTTATCCTTTCCCTCCATTATTATGACGAAATAAATCTTGTTGTTGTGTTCTGACAGCCTGGGAGCGCTGGTGCAGATTATTACCAGTATGACAGCAGTAAAGCAGTTAATTGGCAGATCAGAGGTAAGCCTATTGTGCAGCTTAAATCTGCCTTATCACCCGCTCTTCTCGTTTTCTCCTGATTTACCTGCTGGTTATGTAATGGTGGAATAGAGGTGACAACGAATGCAGCAGTTAAAATAACATATTTTCTCGTTTCTTTTTCTTTCAGAATACAAGGTAAGAGTTTCCTGCCAAAACTGGTGAACTGAGCCAAGAGTGGAAGGTCTGGATCAGTGGGTAATAGATAAGGAGGATGTGTTGTCTGTTTGAAGTTCATATTGAATGGTGAATTCATCTTATTCAGTAACACTCACTTGACTTTGTGAAGCCAGATGACTCAAATATTGAATATATTACAATATATATTTATATATTTATATATTTATATTTACAGTACTCTGAAAATTATAAAGTTCGTCGGTTTCAATAGAAACTAGGAGGGAGCAATAGTTGCACTATAGCTTCCTTCGCTTACAGAAAGCATCACATCAGAGTGGAGCTCATTAAGGAATTAATAGGATTTAAGGATTTTTGTAGCACTCCTTAACATTTTTTGTGAAATTCTGTTGAACTCCTTTTAAGAGTAATGGGACAGGGTCGTATGGAAATCCAACAACTCGATAAGACTTAAACTTTATTTCCTAAACAACTAGAAAAACGATTCAAACATTCAGCAGACATTAAACTTTGTCGAACTGCATCTTTCATTTTTGTAAATGACTGGAAATAGTTGCCCGCAAATCTGAAATCCACAGTTTTTTGTATTCCTACAACCTCATCACTTTGAGGTAGAAACAAATATATGATTTTCCCAAAGTCTGTTTACTAAGAAGAAAAACAACGTCAGAACAAAAACAGATTTGTCTTAACGCCTTCCTTGGTAGAATACTTATATACTTATATATCTGCATGAATAATTACCATACAAAACTAAGCAGAAAGACATGATATAATAATAATAATGACACCAGTGAAAGTGAAGGAGTATCTGAATACATAAATTGTGTAAAATGTAAATTGTGTTAAATGTAAATAATGTACATATTGCTAAACTATATAACAATATATGTCAAATGATATGAATATACAATAAGAATAAGAAGTGAGAAATATGACATATGTACAAATATGTAGAAAATGGATCAAAAGTATGTAAATGTAAATTTTTGTACAAGATGATAAAATATCTAACAATATATGTCAATTAATATAAATAAATTTAAAAAAATAAGTGAAAAATATAAGACATGTGCAAATATGTACATCAAACACATACAATATATAACCACAGTGTAAATAAGTAAATGCAAAATGCTGAGATGTGGGATCTAAATAGTACTGTATAAATAATTTAATAAGAATATTTCTTGAAATGTGTACAGGAACCGAGCTGAGTTTTTTATTGTGTTCACATGTTGACCAAAGCCTCAACGATGCATTTTGGCGCAAGAAGTTGAGTGTGTGTGTGTGTGTGTGTGTGTGTGTGTGTGTGTGTGTGTGTGTGTGTGTGTGTGTGTGTGTGTGTGTGTGTGTGTGTGTGTTAGATCTACCCATATGAAGCCCTGATCGTGTCAGTCAGAGGGCAGCAGCGTCTCCCCTGTGATGTGGACCGCGCCAGACTGGAGGTAAACTGTTACTGGACTCCTGGACTCTTTAACAAAATCAACTTCAATAACTGTTTCATATAAACAGACAAGAGTATAATAAAAAACAGACAGACTGACATTGCTATCCATAGAGCCATGTCTAAAAATGTTTATTGATTACGTTTCTGATACAGATTGAGATTATTTTAATTTTTATTAGGGCTGTCTGGATAGAAGTATTTAATCACAATTAATGGTGTGATAGACCATAGCTGAATAATTGCACATTTTCTATCTGTTCAAATGTACCTTAAAGGGATTTTTAAAGTATTTAATAGTTTTACAAACATGGGTGTGGGCAGACATGCTACTTTATGCAAATGTAAGTATATATTTATTATTGGAAATCAGTTAACAACACAAAACAATGACAGCCTTTGTCCCTTTCATATCCAGCTGTTGGATTACAACAAAATAGCAGATATTCTTGGCTGGTTTTTGTATTCATGGACAGTTTCTCAATTGATTTGATTCAATATTGAATAGGGCTGTCAATCAATTAAAACATTATTAATCATGGATAATCATGCAATTTATTGTGATTGCACATTTTTTATCAGTTCAAAATGTACCTTAAAGGGAGATTTGTCAACGTATGAGTGGATAAATGTGCTTTCTTTATGCATATTTATTATTGGAAAATATTCAACAACACAAAACACTGACAGGTCTTGTCTAAAAACCCTCACAGGTACTGCATTATCATAAAAAATATGCTCAAATCATAACATGACAAACTGTAGCCCAACAGGCAACAACAGCTGTCAGTGTGTCAGTGTGCTGACTTGACTATGATTTGCCCCAAACAGCATGTGATAATCATAAAGTGGGCATATCTGTAAGGGGAGACTGGTGGGTACCCATGAAACCCATTTTCATTCACATATCTTGAGGTCAGAGGTCAAGGGACCCCTTTGAAATGGCCATGAGAGTTATTTATCATGAAGCTATTTGAAGCAATCTCATATCGTAATCACTGACTTCCCCTTGTCTAAACGTCTGTGTCTCCTCTCTCCTCCCAGCGTCACCTCTCACCAGAGGAGTTCTACAGAGTCTTTGGCATGTCCATGTCTGCCTTTGATCATCTCGCTCAGTGGAAGAAAAACGAGCTGAAGAAACAGGTCCGGCTCTTCTGAGAAAAAGGAAGCCACCGTAACCATCTAACCCAATGCAGGTCCGTCCAACAGTGTGCTCTGAATAGCCTCCAGAGAACTGACCCCAGATTGATTGTCACAGAGGAGGAGGAACTGGCTGAAATAAAAGTCTCACCTACTTTTGAGGTGACACAAGAGCAAAACTGTTGACCTCTTTATCTTATAGGACTTCTTGGACTTCTTAAGCAATACACATGAAGGTGAAAAACTGGAACGAGCAAAAGGAGAAGTGGAAGGAGATCGTGAAGACTTTGAGAGGCAGCAGATGAGCCACGCCGGAGCTGCAACAGACAAAATGAGTAGTTTCATTCTGCCTCTCCTTCTCCCATCAGCAGATGGCAGTGTGTTAACAGGAGCACCAGTCTCATGACCAGGTGGACGGCAAGCTGAAGTATTTCCAGACTGAGGGTCTGCTACGCTGCACCAATCTTCCATCCATGCTGAAAATTAGGGGGAGTTGGGAAGTTAACAGGCTGCCTGGGAGACAGATGGGCACATTGTTTGGGTCAAAAAAGATCCAGATTTATTCATCAGCAACTCTTCAGATGACGAGATTAGTGAGACTCTCATTAACATTAACATCCTTTTTTATTAATACTGGCATGTGTTTATTTTGATGTCAGTTTTTCTGAAGCCATTTCAGTGTTTAGAGTTCTTCTCTATGATATGAGTACAGTTCACTGAGGTGGTTTTTAAAATATGATGTGATTGCAAGGTTTAATGTGGACAAGTTGTTTGAGAGAAATCAGGATTTAGGACTACACACACTTTAAAATAAGATGTCTTTGGTTATTTTATTTAAATGTTTTTGTCCATTCATGCTAGCAGCTGCACTCGTGAAGCAGCTCAGGATTTCAGATGTTGGATTACAGTCAAACCAAACCGTGTGTGTCATAAGTAAAAATACAGCAAATGACTAATGGAGGATTTTCATGGATGATTATTCAGACCTTCTGAATGAGGGGAAAAACAATGCACAAGTGAAGGAAGGAAATACAAAGAGGTGAAGGAAAGAAGGATGGAGAAGAGGAGGAAGTAACAAGGGAAAAGATAAACAAACAAAAGACGCAACGAGAAAAGTACCGTCAGAAGTTGACGGGTGTAAAGAGTTAAAGGATTTGTGCTTTAGTTAAAACAGCTGAGAGAGAAACTGAGATGAGAAGATTTAATGGGAGCAGTTAGTTTGAATGTAAAATATTAAATGATGCTCTTTACTACGGGAACTGAATCCATGAGGTGTGTGTGTTTACAGGTCAACAATACAGTAAAGCACATTTACCACATTAAATGTGTTTGGTAGGCTACTAACTTATTTTTAATTTATTGGGGTGTCATTCATAATTTACAAACCCATGTCTGTCACTACAACATCTGAATAAATGACTCAAGCTTCACTGTTTTATTATTTATTGCACTCATTATTTTTCATGACCCCTGAATGTACATGATGATGAGAAGGCTTGTTTGTTTCAGGCTTTAAGATGTTGGTTTAGGTGTCACTGGATCAGCAGTTTCTTGAAGCAATTCAAGCGGTTTTCCCAAGAATATCAGTAAATGTAGATTTGATTCTGGGCTGTTATGTTATATTAATTAATGGCAACTCTAATGATAGTGTTCACCTTTACCACTACCCATGTTCAACACAGACCAATAGAAAATAGTCCATAATAATAATAATAGCTGTATTTTTATTGCACCTTTATTTATATAGACCAGTAGTTGCCACCAGTTCAACCAAGAACTTATCTTTTGTATTATTAATATTTTTTGACCAGGGTCAGATAACCCTGGTTCAACCCTGGTAGAGTGAAAGGGGTGTATGGCTAACCCCATTGTTTAACACGACTAGCACTAGGACCCAGCGGAGCTCTGGGTGATGAACCAGCGGCTGCCGAGTCAAACTGTAAACTGTAGCGGCCACTCTGACTCACTCGGCCGGACAGAGGCTCACAGAGCTCCGCTGCTGTCTTGTGGCGAACACGCCTCACATGTTGGGGCACAACCGTAACTTTTAAATGAAACGACTAAGGGATTACCACCGGAAATAAACACCAAGACGTTAAAATACCAAAACGACATGGACTCCAAACGCCAAAGTGGTGAGTAACATTTTTAATATCGCATGTTCGCATTTATTCACGACAAAGAGCTACAATAACTTTGCGAAGAAGCCTCCAGAAATGTGAAGGCATTAATGAATATTTAAACACACTTCTAAGGAGATAAATGGTCACAAAGGAGACAATTAAAAACCCTGTAACTGTTTGAATAGGCAACACTTAAATATCATTAATTAGCCTGCCGTCACCTTACCTGTCACGTAAACGCATCATGAGACATGCTACATATTAGCCTAGCATTTAACACAGCAGATGCACAACGGTTTGATTTAGTGTGAGTTTACACTGAAGTGAGGGGAAACCCTGCTACCGGACGACTGCTGGAGTAACGGACGAGTGATGTCATAGCACCTACACGCCGGTTGGTGCGCTGTGTGTGTTGGAGAGGGTGATGGAGGAGGTATCCTCTCTCAGGTAATGTGATGCAATCCGATACCAACAGAGAAAGTGCCCCGTTGGAAGCAGCGCTGCTGGACGTGAAGCTGCAGCAGCGGCTGGGCTGAATGGATGCTCTGTCTCAGACTCCTTCAGGCGACAGCGCTGCGAACAGGAAGCTGCATTATGTGACACCAGGTGATGAAGCAGGCTGTGACCTGTACTGAAAATCTGGCAAACGAGGATCACAAGGGATTATCGGAGGTGAAACAAAGGCCATTATGCATGAAAATCAGAAAGAAGAAAAGCATTCATTCATGCAATGTTGAAACACCCCTTTATTATTGCTTATACAGCTAATTGATCTAACATGTCTGTAGTGGCTATCTTTAGTTTTCATTAGTCTTATCTTTATCTTAAACCTGCAGTAGGTGACTTTATTTGGCAAAAAAATCATAACCTTTCAGCAAATTCAAGTGTTGAGAGAAAACTAGACATCTGCGCCTCCTCATGGCTCTGTTTTAAAGCCTTTAATGCCTTTAAATGGAAGTCATAAAGTCTTGATATGCGTTGAAGTGGTGAACACCGCTGAGATAAAGCTAAACCATCCACTACAAGATGATTTTGAAAACCTTTGAGGTGAGAAATAGACATTACAGTAACAAAGTCTTGATTCATCTAGTTTTACCATTTGGTTTGCGATTGATCGACTTGTGGCTCTTATACACAAGCCCCCAACAAGTGCGCTGGTCATTTACCTAAATGTTCGTAGTGGCCAAACGGTGATATTACAACTTCTCTGTCCGTTGCATGAAGTCATTTGGCCCAAATTTTTATCCGCCATGTTGCAGTTCTTTAGCCTGTGACGTCACAAGAATGGTAGACATCGCAACCTAGAGTACTGCAACGTCCTCTTGCCACAAATGATGAAACAGATTTTCTTTTAAATGCTGACATTTATCATGTTTGTTATGTAATGGAATATAATATTAGTAAGTATGTTGTCATAGTGTATAATCACCTGATAATAAGAATCATTTTCATATTGTAGAACGAGCCTCTTATATCTACATAACGAGCGTGTCATCTTCATAGAGTCCACCATGTTGCACCACTGTGTTTCAACAATAGCCCAGAACAGACAAACCAAACTCTTTCCTTTTCCTGCTCAGGCCGTAGTCAGCAACGTTACTCGTTACCGTCGTCACCATCCTCCTCTCTTGCTTCACCACTCACTTCCCACATTTACACACACTATGCACTGGCTCTGCACTAGATGGCTCTAGAGAGGGCTATTCACGTTTTCAGTCAGCGTAGCTCTCCAACACAGTTGGCACACTGGAGAGGCTTGAGTTGGTTGTAATCTCCTCACCTCACCGCTAGATACCGCCAGATCCTACACACCATTAAGTCACGATACGATCTTATTTCAATTTTAAATATTTTTCAATATGTTGGTATTACGATAAGACTTGCTGAAGTTACGCTACAGCAGGCGCAAAGCCATAGGCAATGCTTGCAGCTGAGTTTGTCAGACATCCTATCACCCTTACGCCAGGTAGACACACAGCTGACAACCTGCTAAACTAAACTAAATGTGCGGTGGAGACTTTTACAGGAAAGTGGCTGCATGTCCGCGACACTACACACAGCACCGTGGCTGCTAACGCTCCCCAACGGTAAACTGGAGACAGTAAACGCAGCACCGTGGCTGCTAACGCTCTCTGACGGTAAACTGAAGACAGTAAACGCAGCACCGTGGCTGCTACAGTAACTCTCCTGACGGTGAACTGTTGACTCTGTTGTGCTCATGTACTACAGCTGGCCCACTGCTGCATGTGAGGCACAAATCTTGTAGGTTAATAATTGTTAACAAGGGTTGGTTCAAAATTAGCATCCCTATGTAGTACGTTAGGCCAGGTTTCACAGGTTTCTGGTTTTGGAAAGTGGAAGTAAACAACACTGAAAATAGCAAACCTCTGCTACTTTACATTACAGAAATGATTGAAAGTGACTGTTCAGTACTTTGCATTGTGGGATGCAGTAGGCAAGGTAGACTTCTCAGATGCATATTGGATTTTTTTCTGAATCAGTACGACATCCTGGTATTTTTAACATACTGTAGATTTAGTTTTTGTTCACATACTGCGTGCTTCGTGTTACTGCTACAATTTGGCCAAATCAGTATGTACTACTATAGTATGCAGTTTCGGATACAGCCAAGCTTTGTGGCCAAACACCTGTGCAGCTGTGTTGTCCAGAAGAAAATACTCTCACTGTGGAAAAAAAACAGGAATAATTGTGAGTAAATACTGCAAACTGCTGCAAGAAATGTGAGGAATTTAAGTTGTAACTTTGGACGAGGCAGCATTAGAACTATGGGGGCAATGACCTGTCTTTAACGACTGTCACAAGCCTTGACCTCAACCGTGGTTCCCTTACATTTCCTTTTCCCTTTTCCTTCTCCTCACCCAGTGATCCTCCACCCACCCTTCCCTTTCCACTCACTTTCAGAGTCCATATAATATGTTTTTCTGTGACAGAGATAATTGAAGCAGCAGGTTCAGGTGCAACATGTTGGTGTGGTGTAGGTGGAAACTAAGCTGATGTGGTGATAATGCTCTTCTATCAAACAGGAAAAACAGTAGATCATTTTTGTTGTTATATTATCACCACCACCACCATATCACTCCCAGGAAACACAAAACAGTCATAGAATAATAGTGTCTGATGGGTGTCTCTGTTTATGTGTGTCTTTTCATCTAACTCTTGGCAAGAAAGCAGTTCAGCATTGCACCAAATGCCAAACTGTTCCTTAAACTGTCTAAGAGCTGCACAGTTTGGTGGGTTTTTTACTGGTTATGACACAAGCAACACTTTCACACGACATGGAGCCATCCACTTGATCTAATGCTAATATAAAAAACATCACTGCAGGTTTAATGGAGAAGTTTGACATTTTGGGAAATATGTACAGTATATTCACTGTCTTGCAGAGAATTGGATGACAAGATTGATATCAGTCTGTAAGCTACCATGCCATCACATGCTGAAGCTGGTGCATCGCTGCATGCGAGGCACAAATCTTGTCGGTTAACGATTAATAATTGGTCAACGAGAGTCAGTTATCAGTTTAGAAATTTTTTTCATTTTAGCATCCCTAATTTGTTCCATCAGCACCCAGCAGCAAAACTATATTTCTGCCATTTTGGACTGAAAGCGACTACCATACACCAGTAAAACATACAAACAATATATAATGTAATATAATATTTGCTATTCTCATCTAATTCTCATCAAGAAAGCTTAATTTCCAAACTGTCAAACTTTTGCTTCAGCTAACAGAAAGGTTATCATTTTTCACACCAAGATCCTTCAACATCTTCTTTGTCGAAGTCTCTATCTGAATGGCTCCATACCTGGTGAAACCACAGCACACAACAGTCTGGGTTTTAAATCAGACCTCATGCCGTGCCACGGTGTCTGCAGCAGTGTCCCACTCCTCTGTTTCCTGTGTCTCCTTACCATTTACTATCTGAGGAAAGTGATAAGATACTGAAAGAATGTAAAAAAAGAGAGATCTCCACGACTATTTTCCCCCATCTGTTTCTTTTTAAAGATCTTTGGTTTCTGGTGGGGACTTTTTAAAGTGTCAGACTGTGAATGTTAACCCCGGGGCGAGCAGTGACACCATCTAGCTGTTGGCACGAAAATATGAGTTACAGGATGCTGAATCTCTGAAGTAGACTTTTGTCTGAGAGGGAGCTGGCTGGGGTTGCCAAGACTTGAACTCTGACCTCTGTGTGAAGAGGACGGGTGTCTGGAGAAGGGATGGAGGGAGGCAGACGAGAGAGAGGAGTTAAAAGGAAAGGATCAGAGAGGGAGGAGGGAGAGAAAGGAGTGGAAGGGAGAATGTGGGATCTGGAGGGACCTCAACCTCTGGGAGTGTGGGGGAGGCAGGAAGAGGGCGCCTGCTGTAGTGCAAAACAGCAGCTTCATACACTTTGGAGGCATAAAAACATATGTTTGTGTCACATAAGTACAACTTGAATGTTCCTGTTACAGATAATCATGTGCCTCTGGCAACATGATTCATGGAGACGGCAATTCTTTTCAGTGCACTCATATTTTGTCCTGAAGGGAAATAAAATGAAATATGCGAGTGGGAGAGGCGAGTCAGGGAGGACGTTAGCCTTGGACCGGTGTGACTGACGGTGTAATGGATAAGAGTCAAAGCCTCAGGTTAGGAGAAGCAACAAATCTTCGTCACCCTGCCGCCCATAAGCATTATGTGGTGGGATAAAGAGCAGCAGCAGTGAGTAGTAGTAGTTGTTTTGCTCTGAGCTGCAACCAAACACGCTAAATCAGTTCAAATTAGAGTCGCATGGCTCAGGTCTCATGACTGAGCTTCCTCAGGACAGGAGGCCTGTCTGCAGACACAAACACAGAAATATGGGTAAAAGACACAGAGCTTCCAAAGGTGACTGTTCTGCATTATATCTCTGTTTAAGGGGAAAATAACGAATGAGAATCGTTTTTTTTTTTTTTTTATAAGCTCAAATCTCTGAACAATTAGTTTGTTGCTCACAACAGAAAATTGTACGTGTCAGTACTGTAACCAGTCGCACATGACTCTGATCAAAACTGATGAGTCGATTCTCAGTGAAACTGTCGTCCGCCTCACAACTTTTAAGCATTCTTTCATCGTTCGAGCCGTCACATGAAAAATTATCTATTCAATTATCAAAATCTGCTAGACATACATGCAAACATGTATGACATGGTCTTACGTACTGTGAGGAGGTACAACACATGCACATATCCCTTTGCTGTGTACTACAGTATTGTACAATATTGATCTTTCCCAGTAAACCTGCTGTGAAAAGTGTCAGCAAAAAGTAGAACAAAACATCTGAACACTGTGGCTCACACGATGCCAAAACAACTTTTCATTTTGGTCGCCTTACTGACACAATAACTAGGTTGTGAAGCATGAACGAAACGTTTTGGGTGAGTTACCACCTTTTGCAGACGTGCACTAGTGTTGTGATGTCCCATCAAACAGACAATTGCACTTCCAGTTTAGAGAAAGTTAAGATTTCAGTTTTTTCGAAAGCCGTAACAGTGTGTGTGCTCCCTGTAAGTTAAGTGAGGATCCATTAGCAAATCTGTAGAGGAAATCTGTGCCGCGTGTGTGAACGAGTGTGTGTGGACTGGGGGGTTACAAAGATCCCTCTGTGGGTGAGACCGACCACAAGCCTCCAGAACAGCTGATTCTCAGCCTCTGAACCCTCTGGTCCCCCGAGAGAAAGAGAGAGAGAGAGATGTACGCAGACATGAGAGAGAGAGAGAGAGAGAGAGAGAGAGAGAGAGAATTGAATGCATGGCCTTGACTGTAAAGTTAGACGTCAAGAAACAGAAAATAGACCAAAGGCCCAGTCTGAAACTCCCATCAGCCCACTGCTGCTGGCTTTGTTTACTCTCATATTGATTACATTGAATCTGGTGTTTTTTCAGACTGTGTTGCAACATTTCCTAGATAAGTCAATAGAGGAACTTCTTTTAGCTGCCTGTTCAATAGTGAATTAAAAAATCTGGATGCAAAAGTGCGAACAGAGGTGGAGAGACAGCTTAGGACGACACAGGATGTTGGGACCGAATGAGAAACAGCAGGATGGAGAGAAAATGGAAAAAGAGAGAGGGGAAAGTTGGGGGAGAACGAGTGGGGATGGAGGAGAGAGTCAAGATCAAGGAGTGGAGAGACGCTTCTGTCGACAGCTAAGACAGGAAACCACAGCTGCTGGCCGAGAAATACTCCCACACACACACACACACACACACACACACACACACACACACACACACACACAGCTGCTGGAGATATCCTTTAACCCTGAATGGCCGTGGATTGAAGTGATGCAGCTGTGTCGCACCACGCCCCTCTCAGACTGTGTGTGTTGGTTCCTGTTTTGTTTTTTGTTGGGGTTTCTGGCATTGTATTGTTTGCTCTGGTCTTGTGGAGCATTGCGGTCGTCTAATTTTGGCCCCTGTGGAGACAATAGAGTATTGTCAGACGAACGGGGTGGCGGAAGAGGCTGCGAGGGCTTTTCTCTCTCTGTCCTCATTGTGTGTGAGCGAAAAAGTCACTGTTTTGATCTTATTTTAACTTCACCCTTGTAACATAAAACTATCCAAAGAATTGCACATTTTTCAGTACATTTCATCCATAAACATCTATATTTACCTGCTGCTAGAAACTTAATGTTTTGTATCTTTTTTCACCTTCATTTTAACTAAGGCTGGCAAAGTTAATGCGGAAAGGTTTTAATGCAAAATCATTTTAATACTACTAATTTTTTTTTTTTATGCAGCTTGTGATTTTTTGGTTGTAGCAGGCTCAGTTTTAAAGCTAGACTGATCCTGGCACCTTATGAAAGTAGAAAACCTAAGGAATCCATTGGTACCAACCATGCCATACCTCACAAAGCTTCACGAACGAGGCTGAATAATGCTACGAACTGCAGAAAAATGTCCATTTTCAAAGGGGTCTCTTGACCTCTGACCTCAAGATATGTGAATGTAAATGGGTTCTCTGGGTCCCCACAAGTCTCCCCTTTACATACATGCCCACTTTATGATAATCACATGCAGTTTGGGGGAAGTCATAGTCAAGTCAGCACACTGACTGACTTGAATTTGCGATGTTATGATTTGAGCAGAACCTGTTAGGATTTCTGGGCAATATTTATCCCTGTTTTGTATTGTTAATTGATTTCCAATAATAAATATATACACATGTGCATAAAGCTTCATGTTTGCTCATTCTCATATTGCTTGAGTATTAAATACTTGACAAATCTCCCTTTAAGGGACATTTTGAATGGATAAAAAATAAGCAGTGAATTTGTGATTAATTGTGATTAACTATGAACAATCATGCAGTTAATCATGATTAAATATTTTTATTGAATGACTGAATAGTCCCCACCAGTGCTTTCAGACTGTAAGAAGGAAAAGAGTCACATTTAATTTATTGTTAGAGAAGATTTATAAAAGATTACTTTATCAGTGGGTAGCACAGTAACTCAAAGAAAACTCCCCATGCTGACATGTCCTTGAATGTCCTGTGAACCTTGTTTGTGCTTTGGGTGAAATGACATTGTAAATTTTTACAATTTTAATGCCAAAAATGACAAAGATTTTATCTTTCCCCCAAGTATTTTTCTTGGCAGTGCAGAGAAAGCCACTTAAAGAGGATGTGGGCCATGGCCAGCTTTCCACTGAAACCCAAACTGAAGGGAAATAATGTTAGGGTTAGCAGCTCTTAAACTCTTAATGATCCACTCCATCTGTTCAAAGGTAGGAATAATACTTCATCATATCAATAGTGGCCAAAATCCAGTATTTAACTGAAGGTCAGACGATTACAGCTTCAGATTGTTGTTCATTTCAAATGTCTGCCTTTGTTATATTAATATAATTGCTATAGTATGCTATACCGTACCATATATCATCATATTATTATATCTTATATTACACTATGTTATACCATATTACACTGTTATACGTACTCTATATTTTGCACTGCACTTTATATACATATGCACCACATCTGTCACTTTAACTTGCCACTTTACCTTGTCTTCTATAATAGCTGTATATACCTTGTATTCTACTTTATTTTATTTTATTTTTCTGCCTATTCTTACTTTTTATAGTGTACTACTTGCTATTTCTTATATCTGTGCTGTTGTAACACCCAAATTTCCCACCTGGGGAAGTACTATCTATCTTATCTTATCTTATCTTATCTTACCTCTCAGATGTCTCTTATGAATGAATGATCAACTGAATGAACTAACAGGCAGTTAGAATAACCTATTGTGTCTCTAGTGGAACTACAGATTTTCTTCTTTACTTTGGCTCCATTTCCTTTAGGGAAGGAACCTTCCTGCCTCCTCCTCAGCTCCTTTTCTCTCCGTCTTTCTTTGCTCTGTGCAGACAGGATGTGTGAGAGTGTGGCAGAGTCTTTGGAACAATGTCAAGGTCAACAACACACGGACACACAGGATGTCAGCGTTGATTACTTTGAATTATTTTTCAAAGAAAGCTTGAAATGTCCAAACTGAAAGTAGGATTTTATCGGCAGTGGCGCAGGGACGAGGGAACAGACTCGCTAATACACAAAAGGACTCTGAGGCAGACAAAATGAATAGGGCGATGTGTTCGTATGTGTGTTAAATATCTCCACCCTGTCAGCTGTTGCAACAGGCGGTAAGCTGAGTTCCAAACTGACTTCATGTCCCTCGTGAACTGCCAGTGTTGCTTGCGCGTGCCTGCGTGGCCTTGCATATGTGTGTTAAATTGATATGTGATGCACTTGGTGTAATAGCATAAGCATTTAGCCATGTTAGGCTTTTTTTGTGATGGTGCTCGTCGACGCCAAATAATATTTTATTGTCATTCTGCAAACATAAATTGTTCTTTTGTGTTTTGCAGTTGTGATGGAGCGACTTGTGAACGAGCTAGGTTCTCTGCTGAAGATGCTGGACCACGAGACAGTCAGTCCCGCCACTGCTGACAAGATGGCCTCCATACGTAACATACTGGACTCCATGCAGCTGTCAGGTATACAGTTAAAGTCTCAGATGGAGGGGGGCAGTGTGCATAACTCTATATTCCTTACCATATAAGTATCATGAGGTCCAGTGATGTGACAAGACCCTTTAAAATGTATTATTTAAACCTGCAGTAGGCAGGATGTTTTTGCAAAATTTCCATAATAACTTTTCAGCATATTGTAATTCAAGTGTTCTGAGGAAAAACTAGACTTCTGCACCTCCTCGTGGCTCTGTTTTCTAGCCCATGACAGGAGACTTTGACCAGCCACAGGTCATTTCAGAGAGAGGACGTTTCTATTGGCTGTTCATTCAACAAAGCCGCAAATATGAATAAATATTCTGTTACAGTAATGACTATTTCTCACCTCAAATGTTTTCAGAAATATCTTGTAGTTACGGTTTAGCTGTAAAATGAGAAAGTTTGCTCTGGCTGGTCGGCGTTGCTTGGTATTTTCTCAACTGATCTCAGCATGGCTGCATCAGCGCTGCCCAAGCCCCCAGGAAGTGCGCCCGTCTGTCCGTCATGTGATGCCACTGGGCCCAAAAAGACTTTTCCCGTAGATGTACATTGGGAAAGACACAACTGTAACTCTGCAGATAATTTTTTTTGAGGTAAATCAATGTCATATGGAGCACCAGAGAGACACAGAGGCACATGATTTTTGTTTTTACATTACCTGCCTCACCGACTACTGTCAGGATATAGTGACGATTTTATAAAATAACTTTTTTTAAATCACATTAGCTCCAATTCCAAGTACTGCAGCTTTAAATAATATTTATTTTTTATGTGATTTTTGCTTAAGATCACCTCCATTCATTCTTGTGAAAGCTCAACTGCATTGAACCCAAAGCATTAAATCATTTTTGCCACAACAGGGGTACATTATCATCATTATCGTATCGTCATTATTATCATATCGTCATTTAACAAGAACAAAACGTTTAAAGTCGAAGAGTGTTAAACTACAAACAGGATTTTATTTATCTGAGGGAATATGAATAGCCATGCGTGCAGATTTTCAGCTGCCTCACATTGATTCAGTGTGACTCTTGCAGCTACAGCCCGTCAAGGTCACCCTACAGCAGTGTTTATTCAGACAGAGCATTTCTTTCTTACCCATCTTCTTGTATCCAGCCTTACCCAACCTTCTTGTCATGAGCCAGCTATGCTGCTACTGCACAACACTGCTTTAGTACAGTGACTGTGTTGCATTTAGAAACGGACATCCATCAGATCTTACTGAGGACTTTACAGTAAATCCTTGTTTATCAGGGAGATGTACAGTAGGATGTCGGGGAGGATAAAAGGATTGCGGTAAGAGGATAACGAAATGTAAAGTTTTGAGAGGATGATGAGAGGAGGTCAAAGAAAGGAGAAAAGCAAAACATCCTGATAGTAACACGTCCTCGCACTTGTTTGAATGGACCAGGCTGCCCTGCCCATACTCACACAGTACTTCCACTTCAATTCAGCTTTTACCAGCCAAACACTTCGGGGATTTGTTTCTCACGCCGAGTCTAAAACACTTCCAGAGAGTCTGGGAGGTTTGGCAAACTTTCACACACATTGTGTGACTTCAGTTATCTTTGTTCTTTCAGTACAAAGCTTTACAAGATCTATTCTGCGCACTCCCTTTTGTTTGGTTTAGGGGCCTCCATACAATTTGTCTAAAAATGGAGATTGTTCTGTATTTTTATTCACTTTGCACTCACTTGCCAACAGAGTGGTGCAGGGATGATTTGTAAGCCATCCAGGAAGTTAGCATCACTCTGGTTCCTTCGACAAAAAACCAATTGGATGTTTCAATTTCTGTTTTGGATTATTGCAGAAAATCAGCTCTGTGGCAAACAAATGTTTATGATACTTTAACGTTTTATTCAGCAAGATAATGAACACCGCTTTTACGATATTTGAAGATGAATGATTGATGATTTTTAGGATATAAATGTACTACATTACGATTGCACGACTTGAAGGCGCTACCACTAAGCTAAAGCCGGACTAGTGTTCGCCATGATAACGTTTAATAGCGTCGTTTAGCCACTTAGCAGTTAGCAACCGCCTTTTTTAAGACTTTTTCTCTTTTTCTCAGTACACCCTGATCGTCCTGGCTCTCCTGACCCCAGCATACACCATGATCCTTATCCTAACTTTGGTCCCATTTCTAACCCATAATTTATCTTTTCCACAGTCAATGGATCTGATGTGTACATGAACAGCTGTCTCTATGGCAACGGTACCAGTTTTGTAGAGTCTCTGTTTGAGGATTTTGGTGAGTTGACCCTCAAACCAGTTCAGTGTTATAAAGTCTTATGAAAAACTGTATCTTATCTACAAAATGTTTAATATTAGAAAATGTACTTCATATCATTCGTATATATTATATTTCTGATAAAATAAATCTTCTGTTGTTCTTCCAGACTGTGATTTGCACATGCTCAGTGCATCTCCAGTGGAGCAGAAAGAGCCCAAAGAAGAAGAGGAGAAGACTCATCCCAATAAATCTGTAAGCCGTCTACAGTATCTACCTGTCAGTCCATCTGCCTCTGTTGCCCTGGTAACTAAAAACTGTTTAAACTTTTACTTCAGACGCCGACTGACACGCCCCCTCCTGTGCCGACCACCCCCCTTCCTGATGACTACTATGAAGAGGCAGTTCCTCTGGATCCTGGATCCACCCCTCAGTACTTCACCACCAACATGACCAGTTCTGTACAAAACTGCAAAACAAAAATGTGCATGAGTAATTGTAACCAGTTGGGTTAGTAGAAATTCCTCTTGTGATCCTCTCCTGCAGCTTCCAGGAACTCTGTGGAAGATGCCTACTATGAAGATGCGGACAATAACTACCCCATCACCAGGATCAATGGGCCGCCCAAAAACTCCTGTGAGTCGACCCTCTCTTTACTCATGTTGCAATTCAGATTTGCAAATAGAGGCTCGAATGAACAGAACCAGAAACTGTTTTGTAAATTAATCATTGTTTTTGGTGTTCAGACAACGACTCCGATGCTCTGAGCAGCTCCTACGAGTCTTACGAAGAAGAAGAGGAAGAAGAGGCCAAAGGGCGAGAACAACCTCAGAGATGGACGGCGGAGGAGAGTCCCGATGGACCAGTTAAAGACTGCCGCATCTGTGCCTTCCTGCTGCGAAAGAAACGCTTTGGCCAGTGGGCTAAACAGCTAGTCATTGTCCGAGACAATAAACTGCAGGTAAATCAAGCTGTTTATGGGTGTTTATTTACTGTCAAACATAGGATCTAATGTAATATCTGGTGTTATTTTGGGCTAAAAACTCAAACAGGAGAAATTATGGCAATGAATTTGCACATCATTCTTTGCTGGCACATTAAAGGAATAGTTCGGGTGTTTTGAAGATAGTTACATGTGTTAGATACTCTTAACTTACTCTATTTACTATTGCTGTGGAACATTTCAGTCAATCTTCTACAGGCACAAACAGCACTACAAACATCTCACTATATATACACATTAATATAATGGCAATCTCTAACAGGTGACCGAACAGGAAAGACATTGGCGTAACCCCACGCAACCACATACTGTATGTGTCTTCAGAAAACATTGTAAAGATTGTTGAATACAAAACAATATGATGCATAGTTAGAAAGAACCCATCTAGGTATGCTAGTACGTATAATGGTGTATCTTTCATTTCATTTTAGGTTAAAGAAAATGCTTTTCTGTTGGGATGGTAATATTGAAATGACATTGCTAGACCATTTTCAAATGTTGCATTTCAGTTTTTGTGAGAAGGTTTTGGTCTCTATCTTTTTTTTTTTTTACAGTGCTATAAGAGCATCAAAGAGAGCACTCCCCACACAGAGCTCCCGCTGAATCTGTGCAATGTCATCTATGTCCCAAAGGAAGGCCGCAAAAAGAGACACGAGTTGCGCTTCTCGTTGCCTGGAGGCGAAGCTCTGGTCCTGGCTGTTCAGAGTAAAGAGCAGGCCCAGCGGTGGCTCAAGGTACCTTTTATTCACTGTATCAGAGGGCTGGTGCTGAGACAAACAAGAGTCGGGACAACAAGGGGGAATATAGCTGCAGGGAAAACACAAGGTTGTTTTTAAAGTGAGAGTTTTTATTTTTGTGGAAACAGGTGGTGCAAGATGTTGGCAGCCAATGTAGCAACACTGAAGGACTGGACGGATCCACTTCCCCCATTATACAGAGGAAGCTGGAGCTTGACAAGGTGTCTTTGAGTGTTTATCTATCGTATTTTCTTTGTGTTTTTGCCTGTGTATGTCATAAAATAAACCAGTCATAAATTTCTTGCCAGTCTAACAGTTCCCTCTCACTATTTCTGAGTTTTACTTTACTCTGATATGAATTTCTTCAGGTACTGAGGTGTATTTCTCTCTGAATCTATACTCTAGTTTTTACATGTCAGTGTGTGTCACTGACAAGCCCACGCATGACACAACTGTTCCTTTGGCTTCTACTTATAGTGAATGAGGTGACATTATTGCGGTTGCTGAGCTACCCAGTTTTCAAAGAGCTTCTTACCCTCAACAAAGTTTTGGCACACAGCTGCAGAGCCAGCGAGCTGAGTGCATGGTGACATGGCAGTTAAACTCCATGTTGGCAGAATAGTTTTAAAAATACATAAAGTCAATAAGACCTTTTTCAAGAAATGACGGTATCATTTCTGTTGACATGATTTTGCTCAGTTAAAGGACAGAGGGTTTTGTTTAAACAGGGTGTATATATCTATTCATATGTCACATCCCTCTCTTGTTCTTTAACAAGGAAAAATAAGTAATAAAGGTTTCTACTTTTTTTTTTTTTGCCAGGTGCTGCAGTGTGACCGGCAGGCATCAGACTCAGACAGCGGGCCAACGGCAGAAAACCAATCCACTGCACAGGGATCAGGACGGGACACCATAGACTCACTGAGTATGTTTACCTTCATAAGTGAGCAATTTTTTATTAAATTGTAATTGTAACTGTATTGTTTTTTAAAGTGGACCTGTTATGCTTCTGTGCTTTTTCCCTCTTCTGTAGTGTTATATAGTATTTAATGCATATAAAAAGTCTCTATGCCAAAGGGAGTTACTCTCCCCCACAGAAATACTGCTCCTCAACTGCCTGAAATACCTTGCTTGAAGTCCCACCTTTTCTTCTGTACTGTGGTGATGTCACCAAGTAACACATTTGCATAATAGCCAATCTAGCAGCTAGTTTGGTATGCCCTGAAACAAAGCTAGTTAGAGCGGAGCTGGAGCGGAGTCCAAAGAGTGGGCCAGCTGACCAATCAGAGCAGACTGGGCTTTTCATGAGGAGTGGCAGGAGCCGAAACATGGTGTTTTCAGATGGAGGGCGAAAAGAGGTGCTGCAGCACAGCTGGCATGAGAAAAATTAAGTGTTTTTTTTTACATTAAAGCATGTAAACATGTAGTCAAAACCCAAAATACAAGTTTGCACCTGAAAACAATATCAATAAGTCCTCTTAATTGTTCAGTGAAACAAGCTGAGAGAGACAGCAGACTACTCTTATATTGCAGATGAAATCATCATAGTGAGATTTAATAATAGTGTCTGTGTGTGATTGAGACGAGATGTAAGGTGTCTTTTATGATTGTAAATTAGATAATAATACGGGATGCATATTTAAAGATTCATCCATGATGTCCTGGAGCAGTGCTTTAGGACTGTTCACCATCTCTCTCACCCACGTTGTTAGGTCAGGAGGAGGATAGGGATGAAATGAATAAATTAGACCTCAACCACATTCTTTGGAAATGTAAACAGAGTTTTTGCCAACTGGAACCCAAACACACACACACACACACACACACACACACACACACACACACACACACACACCTCCCACTATGCTGTTCTAGCTAGCTAACCACGAGTGGTGAAGTCCAGTAAATGATGGGCGGGGTTAGCTAGTACATTAAATCACATTTCATTGGATGCATTTATGTAACGGCAGTTTAAGATTGGTCATCAAAAATTACGTTTTACAGGAAGTGAAAATAGAGCAAAGTAAAAATATTCAAAAATGAATGTTAGATGTTGTTATGGTTAAGTTCTCGACTGTGGTACTGCTGAATTGCATTGCATTAAACTAGTGTAAGAGGCTTGTTTGATATGTTTTCACAGCATTTATATCAAAAAGGATAGATGAAATATTGCAAAGACTTAAAGGTCCAGTGTGGCGCGTTTCAGGGGATCTATTAGCAGAAATAGAATATAACATTCATAGCTATGTTTTCATTATTGTATAATCACCTGAAACTAAGAGTTGTGTTTTACTTAGCTTAGAATGAGCTTTTCATATCTATACAGGGAGCGGGTCCTCTTCATGGAGTCCACCATGTTGCTCTGCCATTTTTCTACAGAACAGACAAACCAAACACTGGCTCTAAAGACAACTTTTTACGTTTTTATGTCACTTGAAGGCCACCATGGTTCTCCGACGTCCTTGCTTTCCAAATTGTCCTCACTTTCACAGTCTTAAACTCAAGTCAGCACACATACAAAGCGCACACATACACACACACACACACACACACACACACACACACACTTCCTTTTAAGAGTCTGATAACAAGCACATACACTATTTTAGCTCATCTATCCTCAAAATCAGGAAGGATAAGCCACAATGTTGGGTCAGAATATCGGTCAAACAGTCATGTTGTCGTGTTACAACCTGTTTACTGACCAATCGGCTGTGAACCTGAAGAGACATGAGAGAGAGGGAGAGACAGGAAGTGAGGCGCGAACAGATATGACATCCTTCCTGTCCTCTTCCTGTGATTGTCTCCCACTGACATCATAGGAAGTAGGGTGGACAGAGCGCTGCAGCACCTGGTACTTGCAGTATGAACACGCAAACACACTGTAGGGATACGCTGGATAAATAACAAAGATGTTTCTTCATTAATACAATATGTTATTGTTGAATTCTGAAAGTATATTGAATCCTGACTTGGTGGAGGTTGACTTTTCACAAGAAAGTTCCTCATTTCATTGCAGATTTTTGTTTTGATGTGATTAATAAAATGTGTATTTTTTGGATTATAAAGTATTATTGGTACATAGTAAGACACAACAATGGTGAGGCAACATTATCTCTTTTTATTAGTTGTGTATCATGTAAGGTTCCCCTCCCAGATACTGTATATTAAGTGCTCTTCGACTCGATGACCACCCCATCAGCCCAGCTCAGTCTGACCAGGGTATGTTTGATTTCAGACAGGGGGAAGCGTGGAACGTTCTCGGAGCTGACGGGGTCGATGAGCCGAGCAGCTGGGAAGAAAATCAACCGGATCATCACTTTCTCCAAACGGAAACCTCCTTTACCGGGCGAGCCTCCCTCGTCTTCTGGTCACCACGACAACCCACGCTGCGGTGAGGAGGACACAAATAGATCAAGATGGTTATTTGTTTGATTGACTGGCTCGTTGATTAGTTTGTGGATTGATAATTAGATTATTTGCCAAAGTATCTGCAGGTTTACATTAGTTTAGTTTGATGCAGATGATGTATAATCCAAATAGGTGACAAAAGTAAATGATTGTTTCATAATTCAGAATTGTATTCTGTTGAGTTGCTTAAATATATGCCTGTTATAGGGCTGTCAAAGTTAATGTGATAATAACGTGTTAAAGCAAATTCACTCCACTAATTTCTTTAAACCATTAACACATTTCTTTCGGAGGTTGTTGATACAGGTTTCATACAAAACTAGAAAACCTAAAGAATCCATTGGTACCAACCACGTTATACTAGATTGAGAGGTTAAATATCTCTCCAAACTTATACAAAATTTTGGCGAGGAAAAAGTGGCACGGCCATTTTCAAAGGGGTCTCTTGAACTCCGACCTCAGGATATGGGAATGAAAATGGGTTCTATGGGTACCCACGAGTCTTTACAAAAATGCCCACTTTATGAAGTCATAATCAAGTCAGCACACTGACACACTGACAGCTGTTGTTGCCTGTTGGGCTGCAGTTTGCCATGTTATGATTTGAGCAAATGTTTTTTACGCTAAATGCAGAACCTGTGAGGGTTTCTGGACAATATCTGTCATTGTTTTGTTGATTGATTTCCAATAATAAATATACAGTATACATACAGTATATTTGCATAAAGCAGCATATTTGCCCACTTCCATGTTGATAAGAGTATTAAATACTTGAAAAATCTCCCTTTAAGGTGCACTTTGAACAGATAAAAATATGTGATTAGTTTGAGATAAATCATGATTGATCATAGACAATCATGCAATTATCGCTATTAAATATTTTAATCGATTGACCGCCCTAATCCTTTATTTACACCTGGAAAAAACACACTGAGAAACAGACACCCTCTTTCAGAAGCATGCAAAGTTGACATCATAAAAACAACAATAAAGACTAATAAAACCAACAAAAAATAAAAAACATTGTAGTAATAGGTTTAAAGTATAGCCACTAAACATATCTGCCGTCTTTTCATCACTTTCACATCCCTCCTTTCTCTCTCTCCGCAGGCTTCCTCAGTGTGTGTCTGAGTGGCTCTTGGAAGGAGCGTTGGTGTGTTGTGCGAGGAGGAAGCTTGTACTTGCAGAAGGACCCCGGAGACCAACGGCCACCAGTCGTCGTGGTACCACTCAAAGGTGCAGAGGTGGTGACGGGCGGCCTCGGCCCCAAACATCCCTTCTCCTTCTGCATCCTGCAGGCAGGCAGCGAACTAGCATCTTTAGAGGTACAATACTATATTGTGATATCTTTTGTTAGAAGAGATTTAATGTTGGTTTGCTAGAAAGTTAACGTACACAGGGATGACACACCTACATTTTTTCTGGAACTTTGTGTGTGTGTGTCCATCAGGCCAGCTGCTCAGAGGATCTCGGCCGCTGGCTGGGTGTGTTGTTTGCAGAGACCGGCAGCACCACTCTCCCTGAAGAGCTGCACTATGACTACATCGACGTGGATACACTCACTGACATCCGGCACGCTGCCAGACACTCCTTCCTGTGAGTCACTTCCTACAGTATACATTTGTGTGTTTCCACATGTATTTATCTAGAGTTTTCTATCTCTTATCATGCACTTTTATCCTGAATGAAATACATCTGTTTCTGTGTTTTTTCCTCTCAGGTGGGCCACTACCACTCCTACTTCCTCCAGCAGTGCCTCAACAGACTCCAGAACATATGATGAGGTTTATGAAAGTGTCACGGTGAGGAAACATATCATTAAGCTTGGAGACGCTTTAAAGCTTTTTGAGTTATCTGCCCCTCGACTCTGCCGCTCCTCTTCCTATCACGTTCAGCTGCAGATTTATGTTGTTCAGTATCAAACATGAGTAAAATGCTTGGCTGTACAGGTTTAGTTTAAAAAACACAGATGCATAAAAATAAAATGGGCTCTGGGCACTTGTTTTTCCTTCAGGACGGGGATGCTGAGAGCAGAGCTGGACAGGTGAGACGTCATGCCTCCTTCTCCAGCAGGGACTCTGAAAAAACTGAACAGCAGGCTGCCATCAAGAGACATGCCTCCAGTGAGTCTCCTTTCATTTCAGAACTGATGAGACGGGCTGCTTAACAATTAAGAAAATGTGTCAGGTTTGATAAAGGTGCTATTGATAACATTGGTATCATTCAGCCACTAGATGGCACTCTTCCTCCCCTGTTCAAATGCGTACTTCACAACAAATGATTGCCAGCCACTTACGTCAGCCATTTGTCATTGATGACCCAGAGATGTCACATGAGACCAATGTTGTTCTACAGATGTAAACAAAACATTCATTTTGGACCTCCCAAATTTTTAATTGATACGATTCACAGTCATAATTATTTTTTTCAGAAAAAGCCATACATTTATTCCTTTCTAAAGGCTCTGTGGATGTATTATTAGTTTTTGAATATTCACCTACATAAAATGTTATCAATAAGACCTTTGACTAGCTCAATGACATTTTTTTTTTCTCATCATAAATCTGCACCAGCATTACTCTGTCTATTTATATTCTGTTAGATGTAAATCAGTACGGAAAGTATGGGAAGACGCGTGCAGAGGAGGACGCCAGGCGATACCTGACTCAGAAAGAGGAGCTGGAGAAGCAAAAAGAAGAGCTCAGACATGCTCTGATTTCCCTCCGCAGAGAGAAGAAGGAGGTGAAGGAGGAGATGAAGAGTGTTACAGGTCAGAGACAAATCATACACACAGCACTATTTAGACTTGAGCTTCGCAGCACTAACTTATGAGTGTGTGTGTGTGTGTGTGTGTGTGTGTGTGTGTGTGTGTGTGTGTGTGAACAGGTCATGGTGTGGAACAGCGGTTAGCCAAGCTGGAGACGCTGTGTAAACAGAAGGAGGAGGAGAGGGTGGAGCTGGAGCTCAGACTGACAGAGGTCAAAGAAAACCTGAAGAAGTCACTGGCTCGAGGAGCTCTGGGTCCTCCCACTGACACCAAGATCAGTGTCAAGGTAGGCAGCTACAGCAGAGACGGTCATCAGTTATTTGTCAAAGTCTGGCCGCTTTATTTAGGCATACACTTACTGTATTTATTAAAGGAACAGTGTGCAGCATTTGGGTGCTCTTGTAGCAGAAATGGAATATAATATAATGGTTTTTATTAATGTTTTATCACCTGAAACTTATAATTATGTTTTCGTTAGCTTAGAGCGGGCCCTTTATATCTACATAGGGAGGAGGTCCTCTTTACAGCCATGTTTCTACAGTAGCTCAAAAAGGACTTTCATGATTTTACATTACCTGAAGTCCACCGTAGTTCGCAGACACACTTGCAAAGCTGTTGTATCGTCAGCCACCGTCTGATTTACGTTGCTCCTAAAGTAGTGCTATTAAAGTAATCAGTCTTGGAAAGGGAGTAGTGAGTGGAGGGGTTCTCAGTTTGGTGCAATCTGCAACCACACCTCTAGATGCCATTAAATCCTACACACTGTACCTTTAAATGAGTGAATTGTGACATTTGTGTGTTTGTGTGTTTAGGCGCAGGGCAGTAAAGTGGAAAAGGTTTACAATGAGACTGTGCCGATCAACTCTGCAAGTGAGCTTCGTAAACGCCCGCCGTCTCTTTATGCCTCCTCCAAGGGTAACGTCATGCAGAAAGCAAAGGTAGGGTGTGTGTGTGTGTGTGTGTGTGTGTGTGTGTGTGTGTGTGTTGTGTAACACATGAGACACCCTTGAAGAAAAAGTTTTCAAAAGTTATTCTTTCATTCAGATGAAATATTTGGGATCACAAGACTACTGTAGTGTGTGTGTGTGTGTGTGTGTGTGTGTGTGAGTGTGAGTGTGAGTGATGAGGACAGCTAGAAATGTTTTCCTCACTTTGTGCTGTGTCATGGTTTCCAGGAGTGGGAGTCAAAGAAGGGGACCTAGACTGAACACAAACAGATCGACAGATGATTCATGGAGAGAAAAAAACTGAGCTGTGACAGGAGGAAGTGTAGAAGAAGAGACAGATGAAGATAACTGACACTGAGAAGGAGGAAGATGATGATGATGAAGAAGAAGAGGAGAAATGGGGGACGAGGACCGACACAATGTTACCTACCAAAAAAAAGAGGAATCCCTGGAAGTACAGACAGCATGGTGCTCAACCACTGTAAATATGACAGACTTCACTGATGTACCAGTACAGTATTAATGTGGATCACTATGAACATGAATATATATATATATATATATATATATGTTTTTGTGAGTTTGCATGTGTGTTTACATTTGCACAGGGCTGCAGAAAGTGAAAATGTGATTATTTCATAGAAATGCATCACAAAGGGAGAGTGTGGTTCATCAACACTGTGAGTTAAAGGCAAGACTTCCACTGATTTTATTCCTTTTTTACAGGATACTTGTCAATGTAAAATGAAAAAGTAAAGAAATTTTAATATTATTACCATAAGTTATCTTTATTAGTGAGAGAAGTATCCCACATCTTGTGAGGTGTATTTAAGCCATTAGGAAAACAGCATATTGAGTATGACACTGTTCCAGAAACAAATGTTTATTATTGTAATGTGAAATTTTTAAACCATTACATGTGTATTTTTTTCATATTTGCCTTTTGCACTTTATCTTGTATTTTGTGATTACACAAATGTCTTGGAAATTTAGCTTTAGCACCCCTCTTCAAAATCATGAGGATGAATGTTTTGTGTCTGCTTTCATCACAGAGATATGAACAAACACACATGTTGGAGTAAATGATGACTTTATCAAGACACTTTGTCTACTGGACCGTTTTTTAATTGATTCATCCTCCTAGGATCAGTTTACTGTCGGAAACCAGCAACAGTATTATGAACTAGAAGTGCCACCTAGTGGTAAATTGAAATTATAGCACTTGTTAGTACATTCTTGGTGTGTCCAAATTCAACACTCATGCAATCAGACGGCTGCAACATGTATTTTTCTAATGTGTTCATAGAGCTCCCTCATTATCTTCCATAATTAGCCTCTTTTTTGGTGTGAGCAGCTCCTCCATTTCCTTTCCAAGCATTGCATTGTGGGAGACGACGCACCCAAAATGTTTTTCAGTTTCAACTGACTTATTATCAAAATTACAATTATATCAAAAAAACAGCAATTAAAGAAGCAGCTAGTTAGTTGTCAGTGAAAATCTTTCATCCCAAGCTCCCTCCAGCAATGCTCAATAAATATGGATAAAAGAAAAGCACACAAGTAAAACACAAAATAAGAATCTAAAACATAAAATGGTCAAGAATATAAGGATAAATATAACAAATAAACAGGGCTGTCAAGATTAATGTGACACTAACGTGTTTGTTTTAATACCACTAAAGCCTGAGTAGAAATCTATGGAATCCAGTGGTACCAACTGTGTTTACTAGCACTTCTTGTGAAGCAGGCTGATTTCAAAGGGGTCCCTTGACCTCTGACCTCCAGATATGGGAATGTAAATGGGTTCTCTGGGTACCCACGAGTCTCCCCTTTACAGCCCACTTTATGATAATCACACACAATTTTGGGTCAAGTCATAGTCAAGGCAGCACACTGACAGCTGTTGTTGCTTGTTGGGCTGCAGTTCAACATGTAATGATTTGAGCATATTGTTTATACTAATTGCAGTACCTGTGAGAGTTTCTGGACAATATTTGTCATTGTTTTATTTTATTAACTGATCTCCAATAATAAATATATACATACATTTGCATAAAGCAGCATATTTATCCACTCCCAAGTTAATAAGACTATTAAATATCTGACAAACCTTCCATGAATGGATTAAAAATGTGATTATTAAGTTTGCGATTAATCCCAATTAACTATGGACGGTCATGCGATTAATCATGATTAGCGATTTTAATTGATTGACAGCCTAATATAAATATGAAAAAAGTAATGCATATGCATAATGAGGAATATATAGTATATAGGCTCTATAAAGAGATGTAAACAGTAAGTATCGTATATATATTGAAAGTGACGGTTTAATGGTAACATGTCAAGCATTGAGTTCAAGAGCTCAAACATACTGACAGTTAGAGCCAAAATATATATTTTAGCTGTATGGAAATAAGTAAATGTAACTATATTGAGATGTGTGGCGTCATTTAAGTGCCGTTTATTTGATTCCATTGTGAGCTGAATAGTGCAGCTCTGTGGACCGGTAGAGTTGGTGGACTGCACCTTTAATACAGGCTCCGGGTGGGCGCCTCCCACTGTGTGTGGCACGAGGGACAACTAGCACTGAAAATGTTTGTTTTGAAGTTAAAACGCAGGAAACTGTGGTTCAGTGAAGGAGTTTTTGTTTGATAAAAACACGTTATGTGTTTTTGGAGTGATTACATCCATTTCAATAATGTTTTGGACTTTGAAACGCTCCGAAGTAATTCGAGATGTTTGAGACAAGTCGGAAGTAAGCCCATAAATTACTAGAATAAAGAAAAAGGAGAATATGGACATGGATGTCTTTGGTTCAAAGGGATTGAGTTTGTTGGATCCGATAACGCGCTGATGGAGGAAAACGCGTCAAAGCTGAGAGTGACTAAGGCGCACTAGTACAGTAAGTAGATTTTTAATCTTTTGAGTTTGAAACTTTTCCAGTTTGAACACATTACATAATAAAGGGTTAAAAGGCTCTGTATGTTATGAGATGAAACATAAACTCACCTGAAAAAAAGGATCAGTTTACTCAAATACTCCTCTAGAGCCTACATATACAAAAGAAACACCTGGACATAGTTTTATATCTTTGCCTATTCTCAGATTACTCTGTTAGTGGGCGTCAAGCGTTATATATATGATTCGGATGCAAAAAAAAGAATGAATGAATGAAAACTGATGAGTAGTAGCACACAAGTTCCCACCAGAGGTACAAATTATTCAGTTTTCTTAATTCAGTTTATCCAAGTAGCTTTCTAAGTAGGCCTATCTAACATAAATGCTGTTGCAGTGAACTTATTATATTGTTCTTTTCATTCTTTGAAGCTGAAGTAGGCAATTTTGGCATCATTTGTCAAAATAATATAAAATAATCTCATCATTTTGTAATTGAAGTGATTTGAGTGAAAACTACCCTTCTGCTCCTCCTCACCGCTGTTTTCATGCTTTAGAAAATCTAGTGACAAGAGACTTTGACCAATCACAGGTCATTTCAGAGAGAGAGTGTTCCTATTGGCTGTGCTCTGGCTGGTGGGTGGTGCTTGGTATTTCCTCAACTGATCTCAACATGGCTGCCGGGTCACAAACTTTCTCATTTTACAGCTAAACAGTAACTACAAGATGTTTCTGAAAACATTTTATGAGAAAAATAGACATTACAGTAACAGAATATTGATACATATTTGATCAGCGCTGCCTAGCTTGATCAGAGTTTGCGAGTGATTGACAGCTGCTAAGAGACAGCAGCTGGACAGCTGACCAGCTCAGCTCTGATTGGTTGTTTTCCTCCGGTCTGTGAAATCTTGCAGATGCCGTTAGGAGCACCAGAGGACACGGAGACAAATTTTTTCAGGTTACCTGTCTCACATACGACTGTCAGGATATAGTGACCGTTTTAAACATATTTGCTCCAAAAATCACCTAAATGCAGGAACCAAAGTCTCTGAAACTCGTCTTTTTACTGGAGGACCATCCTCAGACCTCCTGCTTCGGTTTTGAAACCCTCCTTATTTTCAAGGTCTCAAGGCTGACAAGTATGGATGGGTGACACTGGGATGAAATCTTATCAAACGGGGGGTCTGTGGTCTATTTTGTGTCAGTTTAGGGGTCCTTGAAGTGAAAAAGTTTGGGCTTTAACCACTCCCGTAAGCAGCTAATTTAATCTCTAATATTGATGAATACCAGACTCAAAACATTTCAGCATGGCATCAACAACAAAGGTGCAGATGGGGGGAAAAAAATCAACAAAATAAGACAATAACTTCTTTAGAAAGAGTTTATTT
>CAMQGK010000052.1:22002500-22212500 GCA_947000775.1 Pterois miles
GGGTTTCTCACGTGGCCCCCCAGGAAAAATAATTGCCCACCCCTGCTTTAGGGCGTGGCTATCTTGTGATTGACAGGTCGCTACTGTTGTCCGGTCTGGGAGTTGTCCGTGTTTTTCTCTTACAACTTTAACCTCTCAGTGTGCTTTCAGTTCATGAAAGTTAATAAAGATTTTAGTCACCTGAAAATGTCTTATTCAGTGTACTTATCGCTCCACCCTCCCACCCCTTCTGGGTGCAAAAAACAAGATGAGGCTTGAGGCTTCAGAACGGTCCACAAACCAGTGGGTGACGTCACAATGACTACATCCACTTCTTATATTTATGGTGCCTTCAAATGGGATTGAAAAAGATAGGCCCATATGAACACCTCCCTCATGTCGTATTCACAACCTCGTACGTGGAAAGTTTGACGTTGTGAGAAATGGTGGAGCCCATGGAAGTTCATTTATCAGTGCATTAATAAGTTAACATTGTACAGTATATTGTAATTTTAGTCATTATTTTTCTTGGTAATTTTTTGTCTGAGGAAAATGTTGATGATATTCCCACCAACCTCATCTTTCTCCTCTGTCATTATGCCTTGACATCTCCTGAATTATGTTACCCACCAGCTAGCTTGTTAAATTGTTAGTCGTACTCAGACAGTAACGCTAATATTGCCGTCGCTTAGCAGCGGTGTTCTTCGTGACTTAACCACTTGAACGCAACGTATGCTGCGTTCACGGCTTCCCATGTTGTGAACACGAGTTCAGGAGCAACTACAGTCTATGATTTCCACCGTGTCTTCTTTAGGATGTGCTTTCATCTCTGTCTGTAAAAGTCAGGTCTCCCTTGGAAACAATTGCATAAAATCTTTTTATATAAATCAATAAAAGATGAGTTCAGGAAACAGTGTAGGTGGGTGATATAAGTTAGTTCGCCAAGCTAGATTATTTTCAGCTGATAGTCTGAGTTTTGAGTAATATGCTCTGAAAGTCATGAATAATGCACCTACATGTCTATGTGTATTGTTAACAGAAGTTTGTGTTTACAGTACGTTGATCCCACAATACGAAACAATCTTGTTATCTTCACATAGGAAACTAGTGTGAAGTGGGAGGGTTCTGTTGGAAAAAAGCTGATGTTGCATATTCTCATGTACCAATCAGACTAGAACAACATGACAGATTCAGGCCGATAATTGTGGTGGATTTCTTTGTGTTGCTTTCGCGAGTATCGTGACCAGCAGTTAGCTGCTTGGCAGGGGGCAGGACACGACCTAGTTTTTGATGCGCCTCAAGGAGCAGATGTCAAGGCAGTATTCACTGAGGTTCCCGATTAATCAAAACTTCAGTTTACAGCAAATAGTGCTGTGCCTGTTTGGAGCGCATGCCCATCTGGAAGAGGCCTATTTCCGAGTCCCCAGAAGTTCTGCTTGCAGGTGTTGTCGAGAAATTCGAAATGTGTGTAGTTGACTGGATGAAGGCTTCTTGAGATATATAAAGGACAGTCATACATTCACAGACAGACAGAGATTCTGACGTTTATAGTTAGATAATGATGCTACATCACCACCTAATGGCCAAATATTATCGAATTTGTCATGGTCACTCAGACATCATATCTACACATGTCCACCAAATGTGGCCGCAATAGCACAAAGCATTCAGGTGAATCTTGCTGTAATATATAAGCCCCTGCCACAACATTAGAGCTAACTTTGTACGGACATCAAAAATCCAAAAAAGTAACATTTCTGGATTGTTCCAGAGATATTTGTACCAAATTTGGTAACATGATTGCTCAAAATTTGTGGGAAAAGCAGTGAAATATCTGATTTCTCTAGATGCAAATGGGTGTGGCTTGTATGGATAGATTCGTCTGGACACAAAATCCAGGAAAAAAAAAATTAGGGTTTTGGTTTGGTTTTTTTTTTGGTTCAAAAGTAACATTGGCCAAAACATAAAGTTCATTGTTATAGCACCACCATCTGGCTTAACTGCATTAACTGCACCACATCCAACACTGCACTCCCTTTGGTCCCCAGAAATACACCGAATGAGCGGTTTGCAAGATATGTGACGAACATATGGAAAGACAGACAGACAGAGATTTCTGGCTTTTCTAGTTGGATGTTGTAAACCAAACCTGTGTGGTGATGTGATGGCTGGCTTGGCTTTCTGGTGTGGCTGCCCTCGGGCATACAAAAGTGCGAGTGCTAAAAGCTGTGCGATCTCCCCGTCGCCCCTGCATGATCACCTGTGCTCTGTGTAGATTTCACCTGCCACACTAAGGTATACTGCCACCCAGTATGCTACAAATACAAACAGACATAATTAATGGCTCCCACTGCTGCCATGTAGACTACTGTAGACGCAGCTGTCAATCACAGCACACCCGCAGAGTCCTGATGAAGCAGATTAGCTTTTCAATGTTAACTTTTATAAACAATAATTAAGGATGTTTCTCCCTATCATTAACGTTGATTGTTGCATATTTAATCCCAAATATTTACAGATCCCCTCCAGATATGCTTTAAAGGGCTGAAAACCCTCAATCAGCCTCCTGTTATGAATAATGGGATCCAACATGAACAAAGTATTTTCTGCCAACGCTGGCACAGTTTTAGTTATTTCACATCAGATATTTCTGTTTTTGTCCCTGCTTTTCTCACTGGTTTGAAATGGGCAGGGCTCAGTTGCAAAAATGTGATGTAACATAGCCTGTTGTGTTGTATAACTTGTATAACCAGACTAACTTTTTATGCTCCTTGCTCTGGTGCACCTACATTTTTCATTTAGGTGCATCAGCACATAATTTAGGCTTCACTAAGGGTGTCACAATACAGGAAATATGGTAGTCAACAACACTACAAGGGAAATTTCATGATTCTCTACCAAAATGATACCACAATAAAAAACAAAAGCAAGACAATAAATCAAAGGTACATTAGCTGTTACTATCATAACACAACAGAAATTCCTACTGAACTGTCGGTGGTCGAGTTGCATTGTGGGTAAAATATACACCGCGTTTCGATGAGGAAGAAGAATGTGTCGAATGCAAAGATGATATCTCTGGTTTTGCGGCATCGATTTTGATATTTCGTATTGTTGATAGTGAATCTGACAGTGTTACAGGAGTGCAGTGGATGGAGTACTCCACCTCTGGTTTCTGCTTATTTAATCACAAATATTTAATACTGTACAGAAATACTTCAATTTTGAAACCAGGTTTTCATATTCTTTATGACAAAGTTTCTTTTCGTTGAATGCTAATTTGTCCGATCAATAAACTACTGTATAATGACGCCTTCTCCCTCATTGAAAAATCCAGAAATGAACAGTTTTATGAAAATATGTTTAATTTTAAAGGACAGCTTTGGTATTTTTCTACCTGGACCCTAGTTTTAATAACCAATAACATTTAAGTAAATTTGTATGAATGCATTTTTGTTACATTTTGACAAAGTTAGGAAAGCAATGTTAATGTCCAGCCTTGTGTTGCCTTACATGATAAATGTAAGTGTTAATGTTAAATTAAGTGTTAATGTTAAGTTAAATGTTAAGTTTTGTTAATGGAAACATTACTACACTAAACAGTCAGTCCTGTATGGTTCAAAGACTCCTGCATATAATGTAATTTTCTTAATAATATGCTGTTTGCAGTGATTTTCAGGAGGAAATGCTGAAAAATAAGTGCCCAGTGTGTTTTCTATAGTGATGAAATAGACGTTATGTCTGACAGTATTTGTTTGGCCCCCAGCACCAATCTGGGTTTCTCATGTGGCCCCCCAGGAAAAATAATTGCCCACCCCTGCCTTACACACACAGGCATACATCTTATTAATTAAACACTGCTATCAGATCTGTACTCTGTCTTGGACAATAACCAAAGAACAGGTATCACTATTGGTATTGCATCCCTAATCATGTGAAACTAGAAAACCCAAGGAATCGATTGGTACTGACCATGTCATGTTAACTTGGGAAGAACGCTAAATAACACTGCAAAGTTCTGCCAAATTCTGACGAGGAAAAACTGGCATGGCCATAATCGTATTACTGCAATCCAGAATCAATGAATAGTTTCATGCAAATATGTTTAATTTTAAAGGATAACTTTGGTATTTTTCTACCTGGACCATATTTTCCCATGTTTTTGTCTGACTGACTAATGGAGACAACACTTTTTGAAATTAGTCCAATATTGAGGGAGAACAGTGTAGCTGCCAGCCACTAAACAAGCTGTAATATATTTTATCATCTGGAGCAACCTGGTACGGTCAGCTTATGTCTATTAAAAGTGCTTGTTTTGACCACTGACATGCTCAGATTATTATAAGAGTCTGACAACATTATGGAAAGAACCCGACACAGAAATTAAACCTTTTTCTCATCATCCATTTTTTGTTTGCTATTGTGTCATGTGACTTGTTGCCAGAAGACAAAGGTGGAAATGTGAGTGAAAGTGGAGAGAGGAGAGCCATGGGACGGAGTTTGTTGTGTTGGAGTACAGGAAGCGCCGATTTGTGTTATCTAAAAGTACATCCAAAGTCTTATTTGTCGTTTCCTCGCTCCTCGCTTGAACCGGAAGGTGTTGAGGTGCACCATTTTGAAGACCGTCCCAAAGCTCTTATTTCTGCACGAAGGAGCGAGGATACAGGAGAGCCGACCGACATGCCCCCTTATTGGATATTACTGGTTTCTGCTGCTGACCGGACTGATCTGATAACTTTACCTCCCAACATTACTGTAGATTCATACCGGAGTGATGACAGATTAAACGTTTTATATTTTAGTTGTCTTCTGATTCACCATCCAGTTGACTTCTGTGATGAATATCAGTCTGAACAGCAGCAGCAGGACCTGCAGTATCTCTCCACACACCGCGGCTGAAGCAGCCTGTTACTGAAAGAGCTTTATAAGACCTGACAATGTACCGACCTAAAACAGCTTCCTTCAATTATTAGAAGACTGTTATTTCCCCCATTAACTTTTATCAAGGATACTATTAAAGAGAGAGAGAGGAGAGTCTGTCAGCAACAGCCACATTTTACATGATTTATCATCTTTGCCATTCAGTCACACGTGAGGCTAATAGTTCCTGAGTGTTGGGTTTGATGTGAGTTACATCATTTCAATTTTCCCTGAAACATTTAGCCTAATACATAATTTCTAGTGTTCAAGAGACACCACAATCATATTATGGGTTATTAAATAATGAATTCACAATGAGAATATCAATAAACACAGATGGTAATAAGGCATAAATAATATAAAGGCGATGTGTCAGTAGAAATTGTTCCTGAGCCTCTAAGCAGGTATAAATACAGACTGCAGCTGTTATTCATGTGCAGGTGTTTGTTAAACAGGTAACAGGCTGCAGAGAGAAAACGCTGCTGCTCTGCCAGTAATAATAACTGTGAGTATTTATTAATATTAGATCAGTTCAGACCCTAACAGCTGTTAAAGCCGACTGACAGCTGATCCAGCTGTGATGTTTCATTTCTCTTAAAACATATTTCCTCTTTTCCTCTGTCCTTGTGTGGTTTCCAAGTGAGGGAAACATGGATGCAATTAAGAGACTTGGGATGTACCCTAAATGATTTTCAATGTCATGGCTGAATATTTAGCTGATTTCGACAAAGTGGAGGCGACGCAACATTTCAGAACAAGGCTTCTCCGCGCGAGACACACAATAACAAACCAGATCAAGCAAAAAGGTAAAGAAAATGCCTCATTATTCTCTCCATAATGTTGTCAGACACTTAAAATAATGATCTGAACAAAAAACAAGCACTTTTAGTGGATGTGAACTGACTAAATTGCCACACCTGATTATATTACAACTTGTTTAGCGGCTGGCGGCTACAGCGTTCCCCCTCAATACTGGACCAATTTCGAAAAGTGTTGTCCCAATTACTACACAAACCCATGGGAAAATAGGGTCCAGGTGGAAAAATACCAAAGTTATCTTTTAAAAACAAATAAGCAAACACAACATGTCACAACATGTCTCCTTTTTCACTTTGTTGTCTGTGTGAATCCTGGAAGCTTCAAGTTTTCATCACACGTCTGTAAGTTGAATATTGGACCACGATTGGCTTCCAAACTAGTTGTGGTGTCACAAAAATCCTGCTTGTATGTTCACGTCTTACACTGAGATTTAAGATAAGCGCAGAGAAACTTTCCCTCTTTGGCAGATGAATTTGTCTCGTGTCAAACTCTCTTCAAAGAGTTGAAGAGTGGAAAGCCATTTCCACCAGGGATAGTAACTACAAAGAACTTACACTGATACTCTTTGGTAATTGGGGATCGCTACCGGGGAAAACAAAAGCGTTATCCTGTTTTGGTTGTGCAATGGTTGACGTGCTTCCTTTGTGCTGTAAATCGAGCCTTGATTTTCCCGGGAGATCGTACCCGGTGGCAGACAGATGGTGTCATTATTCTATAGCCATTACATTGTGCAATTAACTTTGACTTCATTATGATCAGTTAAACCTGCAGTGGGCAGTATAGTTTTGGCATAATTGGGCGAAAAGTCCATAATAACCTTTCAGCATATTGTAATTCAAGTGTTCTCAGAAAAAAATAGACATCCTCATGGCTTTGTTTAAAGGCTTTAAAAAATCTAACCCAGGCGACCAATCACAGGTCATTTCAGAGAGAGAGAGAGAGTTCCTATTGGCTGTGCTCTGGCTGGTGGGCGGTGCTTGGAATTTCCTCAACTGTTCTCAACATGGCTGCTGGGTCACAAACTTTCGGCAGACTCCAGCTTGGCTCTGTAAAATGAGACAGTTTGTGACCCAGCAGCCATGTTGAAATCAGCTGAGAAAATAACAAGCACCGCCTACCAGCCGGAGCAAAACTTTCTCATTTTACAGCTAAACAGTAACTACAAGATGTTTCTGAAAACATCTGAGGTGAGAAATAAACATTACAGTAACAGAATATTAATTCCTATTTGATCAGCGCTGCCTAGTTTGACCGGAGTTTGGGAGTGATTGACAGCTGCTCAGAGATGGCAGACTGCAGCTCGTCCCTGATTGGTTGTTTTCCTCCGACCTATGAAATCTTGCAGATGCCATTAGGAGCACTGGAGGACACAGAGGAACATTATTTTTCATCAGATTACCTTTCTCATACACTATTTTCTGGATATAATGACCATTTTATAAAAAACACTTGCCTTTGTCCCTTTAATGTTAGAGAGGAATTCTTTTGAAACCAAGTTTTCTGGTGTTTTAAAGGTGTTTAAGTTAAGATATTATATTTAGTTTTGCATAATAAGTCCACTTCAGTTTAACTGTCATTCCATTGCTGCTTGTGGGACGTTTACCTTTGAGCGGTTTCGGTATGAAGTGTGCGGCGGCCTTGTTCTTCTTGACGTGGTTTCCCTTCATGATCCCCCCCTCCTTGTTGAGTCCGAGGTACCAGGCCCGACCCGAGGCCTGCTGCCGGTACAGCATGGAGGAGTAGGTGACGTAGTAGTTCTCAAACACCGACTCCTTGAACTTACACTCCGGGGTAAAATGTTCCTGAGGGAAAAGTGGGACAGATATTAGAACTAATCATAAAGGAGAGGAGACAGGAAGGTGATTAAGATGTGGGGCGTTAGCCGCAGAAAAGGAGCTGAGTCACAGAAGTTAGTCATGGCAACTCCATTAAAAAGTCTTCAATCATCCCTCCATATTGCCATCAGTGTGTTCATCCATCAGCTGTTTGAATCATTATCTCGGCCGGGCGGTAGGTAGACTATGAGAACAAGCTGCACCAACTTAGGACAGCTGAATTAGCATTTCCTTATTCCTGCATTGCCATAGCAACCGGCTACTCCCTTGAATACCAACCAGCCCACTGAGAGAGAGATGGGTCCCAGGTTGCCGGGGGAAAGATATGGAAAGGATGCTCTTTCTCTCTGTCATCCATTAATGAATTTTAATCAAGTTTGTATGATCTTCAAAGAGATTCAGCATCAGTAGACGGACACTTTGTGCGTCTGCGTCTGTAAATGTGTTTAATATCAGGTGAGAAGATGAAACAAGTGATACGAGTGTTATGACTGACACAAAGCATCCAGGGCTGGACATGATGGGCCAGATATTGTGGTGGTAGCAGGTGGAGCAGCACTGCTGTTATTACTTTGAAGCCGTTTTTCTATTTCCTCTTTGTTAGTTTCATCTTTCAGTCTTGCAGGCTTGCTTGGATTGCTGGAAGTGTGTGTTATTTTTGTTGTTGTTATTGCATCTACGCCACCCACCATCACTGCTCAAGAGCTAAAGTGAGGCACTTAGTGCACTGCCTTCTAACTGCGCTGAGAAATATATATGCACAGTAGGGATGTATGTGTAAATCTAGCTGGGAAAGGAATACAAAACAAATGGAGAAAAGGTAATCTTCCTATCAAAGGGTGACTGAAGGGAGATAAACAAAAGGATGATCTGAAATCAATCCTGTGAAGCCACAATATCAGTGGATGGATAAAGGAGGGATTATAACACCCAGTCGCTGCTGACTCACAAGGCAACACAGTAGTTAAAGTATTGATGTGATGATAGGATGATAATGAGACTGGTCACACTGAGAGCTGCTGCTTCATTACTCAGCCCGACCCAAAGAAGAGATCTCCGTCTCTAATGGTCTGTAATGATGGTGATGGTGATGGTGGTGTGTGTCTATGGGAGTGTGGTGACCTACAGAGGTGTAGAGAAAGCCTTCGTTGTTCATTGCCAGATAGAGTTTGGTCTGGACGCCCTGGATGGCCACCACTCGAAGCCCCACCGGGATCAGGTTGAACACAGCTACGTATGCACACAAACACAGCGAACACAGACGGAAACAGAGAGAGAAATCCTCATCAATATAAATGTAGCATCTGGTATGATGACACCAATATTTTGACACAGAGAAGCTATTTTCAAGGTCAGTGAGGCGCTAAGGCCACTGAATTACACTAACGACTGAGCGGCCGGGATGATTAGAATTAGTAAAAGGCACAAAGCAAAGCAGAGTCTGAAAACATTTAGCGGTACAAGGACAAGTTTCATGGATAAAGCTGCAGAGTTTACAGCTATTTCTATTATAAATTAAATTATTCCTACCGGAGCTACAACTAAGGATTATTTACACTAGCAGCTAAGCTGTCAAGTGTGCTTTCTATTAATCAGTCGTTTAGTCTATGAAAGTTAGTGGAAAATGAAAGTGATGCCTTCAAATGGCTTTTTTGTGTTAGACCAATACTCCAAGATATGAAATTTACAATGATATAAAGCATTTAAGAAGCTGAAATTATAGCAAGCAGTGATTAAAAACAAGGGCTGTCATAGTTAACGCGATAAGGCATTAACGCAAATTAGTTTTTAAGACACTAACTTTAACGCATTAATGCAGTTGATATTTCAGAGGTTGTAGCAGACTCAGTTTAAAGGCTAGAATGATACTGGCATCGTATGAAACTAGAAAACCTAAAGAATCCGTTGGTACCAACCATGTCATACTAGCTTGTTGCGAAGGATGGTAAGTAATGCTCCCAATTTGCTCAATTTTGGTGAGGAAAAACTGTCATGGCTATTTTCAAAGGGGTCCCTTGACCTCCGACCTCCAGATATGTGAATGAAAATGGGTTCTATGGGTACCCACAAGTCTCCCCTTTACAGACAAACCCACTTTATGATAATCACATGCAGTTTGGGGCAAATCATAGTCAAGTCAGCACACTGACACACTGACAGCTGTTGTTGCCTGTTGGGCTGCAGTTTGCCATGTTATGATTTGAGCATATTTTTATGCTAACTGCAGAACCTGTGAGGATTTCTGGACAATATTTGTCATTGTTTTGTGTTGTTCATTGAGTTCCAGTAATAAATATATATACACATTTGCATAAAGTAGCATATTTGCCCACTCCCATTTTGATAAGAGTATTAAATATTTGCCAAAAACATACAAAAAAAATATTATTTTCTGTGTACTAAATACTTGTAGGAATTTCTTGTATTTTTACTTTATCATTTTTGATTTTACAGTCTGGGATATGTCAATAATTGTGACAGCACTGTGCAGTGTCAGATTACATTAAAACTGCTTCCTAAAACTGCTATAAAATACTATATATTAATATTATATTCCACTTTCACAGAGTTAAATTTTTAACCAGCTTCAGTCCTGATCATAACTATCTAGTACTCAGTACTCAGACCTTTTACGTAAGTAATAGTAGAAATGCAACAGTCTAAAAATACTCCTGCATATGTCAAAATGTTACTTAAGGAAAGGTATTTAAGTATAATCAGCAAAATATACTTATCAAAAGTAAAAGTACTCTCCTTTCACAAGGTTATAGTAATATAGAATATTACATTATTGTGTTTTTGTCACTTATAAATACTATGTAATACTACATACAATACAACTTAACACTACAATGCTCATCAATGGGGAGCCAATTTTAAATACTTTGTTTACTGCTGTGTAGTACTGTATCATGATTTTATATGAAAAGTAACTGTGTCAGACAAATGTAGTACTGTAAAAAGTATTTCCCTCTGAGATATGGTGGAGTAGAAATATAAAGTACAAGTACCTCAAAACTGTATTTAAGTACAGTACTTGGGTAGATGTACTTAGTTACAATCCAGTAACCACCAAATATTTGTTCTCTAGATTAAAAACCTTACAATGTACACTGTAATGACCAATGCGTTACAAAAATGTGGTTTTAATGGGTTTCAATGGGGACCTTTTTGTCCTTCAGGGTCTGTCAGTGTTTTGGCAACAGTTTATTACAGACTTATTATAAAAGCTGAAGTTCCAGCTCCAAAATTCGACACACCCTTGCCAAAATTTATTCCACGTGCATTAACACAGCTAAAATGATAAAAAGCCAAACGCCCCTATTGAGGCACAAGGGTTAAACCATGTGAAGCCGATTGGTTCCCCACTCTTAATGCATTACAGTCAATATGTCATTAAAGGAGCAGTGTATAACATTTCTGAGGATCTATTAGCAGAAATGGAATATAATATCATTAGAGTGTAATCACCTGAAACTAATAATCGTTATGTTTTCGTGAGTATGAGCCCTTCTTTTCTACATAGGGAGCAGATCCCCTTCACGGAGTCTGCCATGTTTCTACAGTAACACAGAATGGACAAACCAACCGCTGACTCTGTGGTAACGCAATCCTTGCTCCTAAAGTAGTGTTATTACGGTCAGGATGGCCTCTCCGAGGCGAATGGCTTCTCCACGTTACCACAGTCTTGGAAAGGGAAGAGTGAGTGGAGGGTTCCTCAGTTGGTTGCAATCTGCAACTACGCCACTAGATGACACTAAATCCTACACTGTACCTTTTAAAGCACAGATTGTTTGATGTAATTTAAATGTGTTTCCAGGGATGTCAGATGAACAGATAATGAATCTGGTAACAGCATCACTATAGATTTAATCATAAGCACAGTTATGATGTGAAAAATTATGTCACAACACTGATTCTGTCCACCATATTTATTGTTGGAGTGCATTCAGTCGACTCAAGCAAAGTGTTATTTCTATGTTTTTACAGTAAAAGCTCAGTAGCAGGGACATAATTATTCTGGACAGTGATGATGATGAGCCAGGCCTTCGTTTAATTACACTCATTTAGCTAACCATGTTCTTTATAATGACTGCGGTTATATGGAGACGTGGATTATATGGATTATCCATTGAAAGTCAGTCACGCTCGACTGATTTGACGTGGGTGTGCGTTTACATGATGTGTATAATCATCTAATTGAAGAACACGCTGCCTTTGTGGCCTTGTCTTTCTCTTTCTTGTGTGCACACACAACAGTCGGTGGCCTGAGAAGTAGCGGAGATGAATGCCTGATTCTGGCAACACCAACTGTGCATGAGGAGGAGAGTGATTGCCGTCTGAACCACAACAGCAGAATCCAATTAGCTGTATCAATCACGTGTTGTTGCCAGTGTGTGCGAGAAAGAGAAATTATGTTCACTGGAGCAGTTTAGTATCTTTTGCAATGTGCATCCTGTGGATTTGTAATTGTATTTCTTTAAACATTTAACACAGATAGATTGCCATGATACTATCTGACATTTGGTGGAAAAGCAGCCACCAGTTTCCTAATTAAATGAACACTTGACATGTTACTGAGTGACTGTCTGAGATTGAATTCCCACATCAGACAGATTTCCACAGAATGAAGTGTTCATCATTAAATTGGATTTAAACTGGTTTGGGATGATAACACCACAGTGGGTACATGGGAATTAAACTAAATCAGACCTTTCTGGATATTGAACCTTCGATATATTACTATTGTACCTTGCATTAATGTTGAATATCCAAGAAAAGTGCGGTTTCAGTCTAATATGGGTTTATCTCCTTTTATCTGCCCTTATAAGTAAAGCAAATTGAGGTATTAAGATATGATTCAACCTGGGCTGTCTCTCATTTTAATTTTATTTCTCTATACCAGGACATTTAACATGCATTTATAAAACGATATATATATACCATTTATAGTAACTACACCTTTTTTGTGCGGCCTAATAATAAGTAAAGTATCATAATCAATAAGTCAACTGACAGAAAGCAAAAACATTAAATATTTATTGGTTCAAGCTTTTGAAATGTGATAATTTGATGATTTTCTTTGTCATATATGATAATTAATTTGATAACTTTGGGTTTTGGACAATTGGTCAGACAAGCATTTGACAGCTGTCACCTTGACCTCTGGGTAGTTTTTCACAATTTTCTGACATCTTATAGCCAAAATAATGATTCAATTAGTCGAGAAAGTTTAATGAAAATAATGGTTAGTTGCAGCTCATGATGCTTTTTTGAAATATAAGGAAGAAGATCAGTGGCTATGGAAACATTTGGATGGCCAGTATAGTTTGGTGAAGGCCAGAGTTGGACTCACCGTAGGTGCTGTCTTCATCCTTGGTTCCATCAATGGTGCCATCAGGCTGCATCTGCAGCTGGAAGCCCTGGCGACTGGAAAGCCTGGTCACAATGCCCTTTAACTGGGGCTCTGACAGGAACAGAGGAGACACATCATTATCTGCATTCCTCATCACTGTCGAGTGATCACAAGCATCAAATCCAATAATCACCAAGAAACTGGAAGTATCACAGGAGGAGGAGAAGCTGTTTATTTAAAAAAAAAAAAAAAAAAAACACTGGGCCTTGAGGGCCCAGAGTCGATCTCTGACCCCTGCACGCTGTGGCGCACATACAAATGAGAGAATAACTGACAGATGTGACATGATAACAGGAGGAGCAGCTCAAGCTCTGATTACATCCCATACACAGACACTCTGCTGCAGGACAACACAAAGTTATTCACGTGTGATGTTTGTGGTGTCGTGCAACAGGATTAACTTGTGAGCCACTGCCAGATTAGGGTGGCCAATGATGAAGTGATGAAGGACCAGCCTCAGTGATGAAGGACCAGCCTCAGTGATGAAGGACCAGCCTCAGTGATGAGAGAAAATGGTGTTGGTGGTTGGTTGGTGGTGATGATGATGCTGCTGCTGCTGGTGAAGATGGTTGATGTGGTGGCTTCCCCACTCTCAGACCTGGTGGTCGCCTTCTCTTCCGTTTCTTCCTCGATCCAAACAGTTTGACCCGTGAGAACACGTTCAGCTTGCTCGGCTTCTCGTTGGTGCCTTTGCTGTTGCTCGGGCTGCTGCTGCCGCGGCAGGCGTTCGCCTTCTCCCGCTCCCTCGCCTGCCGCTTCTGGCGGATCAGGGAGCTGGCGATAGCCGCTGCCCGGGACATGTTCCCCCGGTAGAGTGAAGCAAGGCTGCGCGTCCCGGTGGGGAGGGATGGAGGGGTGTTCGCGGATAAGGCGGTGGGGGTGTGTGGGGTGCTGGGAGGGGGTCTACACCACCCACGGCTCAGTTCGCATCACACACCGGCCGCTGCAGTCTCGTGATTTTAAAAAGCGTCCAGAAGCCTCCATCGGTGCGTCCGGGCGCTTCATGGAAGTCGAGAAACAAATCCAGTAATGTGCCAATGAGTGCGCGTTAACGACGCCGCCTCACGTCCCCCCAATGAGTGACACAAGCTGTCTGATTCCCCCTCAGGTGATTCTCCTGGCTGTCCCGAGAGAGCTGGAGGAAAGAGAGGATCCAGTCCGGGTCCAAGTGGCGAATCAACAGCTTCTAAGCTGGTGCGAACGACACCCGGGGGTTGTTGTTGATGCTCACTGCAGCTGCTGCTTCCTCCTCCTCTTCTTCATCTGCTGCTCTGCACCGCTCCCCGGCGACGATGCTCCGCTCCTCGACGCTGTCCGTGACAGAAATGCAGCAACCGGGATGTTTGTCAATGAAACAGCTCGGGGCTGGCTCAGTGGGGAAGGGATCATGATGCATGCAGCCGTGCCGTTCATAAAACTGCTGCAGCCCTGCCCGCCCCGAGGAAGAAGAACGAGGAGGAAGAGGGGGGTGGAGGAGGTGGTGGTGGGGGTGTGGGGGTGTGGGGGGTGCATGTGTGTACGTGTTATGTGAGCGGGTCGGGTGGCGTTGGGGTGCAATGAGGGGCAGCTCTTCCTCATAGGGCACCTGTAGCCCAGAACCCCACGTGGCATGATATTTACATGTTACACTGATGTCTGATAGGCAGGGAGATGGAGGGAGGGGGGTGGAGGTGTAATATAGGAGGAGGAGTGAGATGAGGGGCAGAGTAGACAGGCAGGTGAATTCATGAGAGGAGGAATAATGGAAAAGGGGGGCAGAAGGGAGAAAATGAAATATTGAGTGTGTGAGAGAGACGAAGAGAGGGAGAAGCAAATAACCTACAAATGGATTTTGAAAAGAGAAATTGAATGAAAGAGAGGAGGGAAAACACAGTAAGGTCTGGAGAAAGGAGATATATGAGGAGGCATGAAGAAATAAAGTACAACATGAGGAGTAAAGACAGAAATGGTGAGTGTGTGTGTGAGCGAGAGAGAGAAAGTGGAGAAAGGAGGGGCTTTCATCGTATTTTGGTGCAGAGGTTCACCGCTGCTGAAAGGCTGCAGCGTGCACAAACGGAGACCGTCCGGATGTCGAACCTAACATGTCACTCCAGAGCAGACGCGCACACACAGCAGCAATCCATGCATGCCGACTGGCCGCAGGAGGAGGAGAAAAACAGATGCACAGCTGTCGGCGGCAGATACAGCTGCAGTGGGGCATGGCAACTCCAACTGGTCTGGAGGAGGACGAGGCGGCGGACAAAGAGCCGGCTGACTCACAGAGTGCAGGTCGACCGACCTGTGGCACCTGGCGCCGAGGAGCAGCAGCAGGCAGAGCCAATGCATGCTGTTCGCCAGTGGAAAAGGTGGTGAAAATCGATGGCTGGAGAGCGAGAGGATGTGGTGAGCAGTAAATTACACGACTGAAGAGGAGGAAAAACTCAGTAAGCTGCAGCCCGCTGTGAGAGTAAGCCGGTGGGTGGAGGAGAAAGTGATGGACTGTGTGGACAGAAACAGGGGTCAGGACCTGGTCACTGAAGTGGAGCCTTTAGCTTGTCCTTGACTGGAGGAGGTGATGATGCACCTACGGTCTTCTGGTTAGGTAAGACCCGTGGAAATGCACAGATAAATATAGTTGAGGCAGCTCAGCCCATATTGCTATGCACTCACTGAGAGACGCTGAAACATAAAATATTTCTTAACCAAATCTGCGTTGTCATCTAAAACATCAAGTATGAACATGTCCAACCGCTGCAATGCAACGACTGAAAGCTATAGGTCTTCATCTTTCATTTATGAGCTCCTCATGCTTTTAAACACCACATGCCCTTGAAAGAAAAAGCCACAAAACGAGGTAACTAAATGTACTAATAGAAGTTGCAGGGCAAACAAACCCAGATACAAGGTGCCTCTGAGGAGCTTAAACACCACCAGCTTTCACCCTTTAGTCTTAAATCAGTGCAATAACAAATTGAAATGTTACAGGAAAGACGTGAATCAATAAGTGAATCAATGGAGACAAATAAGCAGCCAAATAACACAGAGGGGAGATCCAGGATTAGAAAATACCCCAGTTAAATAAATGGATAGATTATTTACAGAATAAATAAAGTCTAGATTGTTGTATTTACAAGATCAAATAGAAATGATGGATTTAAAAGATGTGTTTGAGCTGTTGCATCTCTTTTCTATGGTTAAAAGGGCATCAGCGTCCACACTGAAGTCCCTCCCCTTCCGGTGGACCCTTGGGACCTTATCTCGGATAAAAGATGTTCAGTAGTCAAAGGCGAGAGAGAATATTTTATTGATCCTGTTTGAACTGTGCCATGAGTCACACATACAGTATATTTGTCAATTTAGAGGATAATTTTTCAAGTTAAGAAAGTCTGTTTGTCATGGTGTGCTTCAGTTTCGTGTGAAACCGCTCAGGGAACTACAGCTGTCGTCTCACACAATATACGTCACCAACACTAGCTAGCTAACATCGCAATGCTCCAGGCACAGATGAAACGTTATCCTACATGATGTGCTTTATCCAGCGACCCCTTCAAAAATAACGACCAAGACCTGTTGCTCGTGTGAGTACATCCACATACAAACGCACAGCCATGGTAGCTTCAGGGAGACAAACGTCACTTACGCGACTTTTGGGTGTGTCGTCCTTCTAATTGCATATTTTCACAGTCTAATAATTCAGCAGTTTTTCTTTCTCGACTTGCAAAATTATCTTTTAAATTGACAAACGTGTAATTCATGGTGTAATTCAAACAGGGTAAAAAAAAGATGTCTCTTTCTATTGACTGCTGTTCATATTTTTTTAGAAATAAGGTCCCATGGTGGTCCACCAGAAGTGGAGGGACTTCTCCTCTCCATAAGGTTTGGTTGGAGCTCTGTAACACACAGTGTCAGTGTAATCTGACAAAAGTGGTTGGAGCAGAGGGAGTTAATCTTTACAGAGAAAAGTACAGTATATGTACAGCAGAAACCGAGAGAGAGAGCCCTTAAGTGTTTATGTGATTCCCGGTCTAACCATGAATACCAGTTAGAGTATGATCAGAAACCCAGCAGCGTTCATAAGCCAAACCGCTGAGGCTGACCATCAGAAGCAGTAAACAGGGATGTTTACAACGTTGAAGAGCTATGAAGCTGACGTACTTGCATTTTACTTTTTGGGATATTTTAGTTAAAGGGGAGCTACAGCCATTTTCAAAATCCATTCATGTTATCCCTATGGTCTAAGACAGTCAAAAATATTAGTAAATGTAAACAGCTCTCTCCCAAATCCAAAAACTAGAGTGCTAAAAATAGAGGTATAAAAATAAAGTCTGGAGCAGCTCCATAGACAATGAATGGGAGACTGATTTTTGTGGACCCACTGAATGTTTTTTTTAAATATATATATATACCTAAATGAGCTTTATGCTATTGTAGTGTTGTCAGTTGTGAAACACCCATATACTCAGATCATCCCCTGGGTGCTAACATCTCTCCCCATTCACTGTCTATGCAGCAGCTCCACACTTTATACCTTGATATCACAAGTTTTAACACTAGTTTTTGGATTTGGGAGGGAGTTGTTCACGTTTACTAATATTTGTGTACTGTCTTTGCCCATTTTTAAATTTTGTGCATGTTATTCCTATGGTCTATGTTCCCCTTTTAAGTTAAAAATCTAAATAAAATAGTTAAATTGGTAGAGCAGACGATGAGAGAACCTGCTTTGCAGGTCAACGTGGATCTCGACAGTAAAAGGATTAGTGCTAGGAGCTGAGACCTTTGATTCAGTGTCCCTGACTTATTTCCCAACTGAGACAGACTTGTGTTAAATTCTGCAGTATTTTAAAAGTTGGAGTTGTGAAATCTGCCCTGATAGATAGATAGATATAATAAAATTAATTAAAAATCCATCTATTATAAATGTATGTATATGAGCACATCATGTACCCAGTTGTGGAAAAAGTCAGAACCTTTACTTCATTAAAAGTAGTAGTACCACTGTGTAGTAATAGTGTGTTACAAGTAAAAGTCCTGCATATAAAATCTTACTTGATTAAAAGTACAAAAGTGTTATCATCAAAATATAGTTAAAATATGCAGAATGACCCATGTCAGTCTGTCTGGTTGTGTGGCAAGTTTTGAATATTTGAGATGTAGTGGAGTAGAAGTATAAAGTAGCATGTAATGGAAATACTAAAGTGCAAGTACCTCAAAATTGTTTTAAGTACAGTACTTGAGTAAATGTACTTAGTGTCATTATGTATCCAATAAAACGGTTTTGTTCGGAGTGGAGCATCGACAGATGGGTGCGCCCGGCCGGTGCTGTGTTCAGCACCATGGACAGCGCATCAAGTTGTGATTGAGTTAAAAACACGTTTGTTTTACTTAGTTTGTACCAAAATGGCTGACTTATTTCACTTCATAAAGAAATTTTAATATTTTGAGAACATGTTAAGGTCAAAAACAAACTTGATGTGTAACATCAACAGAAGCACCAAAGCAGTATTTAGAAGAGTCCCTTCAGAGATCTCTGTTGACCTCATACATGTTTAGCCCTTCCCCTCGTGACAGCATATTCCCTACACACAGAGTACCTTGTTGAACTAATACTCATAGAGCTTCCTTTAAGACTTTAGTAGCAGGATTAGCCCACTATAGTCTGGGTCAAATTTGGTTATTTTTAAGTGTTCCCCCCCGGTCCTACCTGAGGTCGATCGGCGGAGAGGGAAACTCATGCTGCGCCCGTGGAGCTTCGGAGCCTTGTGCTCATGGCTTCTTGCACTTCCTGTTGTGCGCTACTCGACCAAAAGAGGAGGAATTACCGAAGTTCAAGCCGGAGAAGTCTCCACGGCATTGGATCCATTAAGGCCGCGCACATGGCGTTGACGGGAGATCATTACAGAACATTAGAGGCCATTAAGCCGTTGGAACCGGTCATTAATGATTCATCTCAAGGCCCCGCTGATCTGGCACAATAAGAGAGGGAGGCAGCCAGCTGGCCCTTCCCAAATCCAAGGATCTATCGAGGAAGTTGTTTGTATGTGTGTGTGTGTGTGTGTGTGTGTGTGTGTGTGTGTGTGTGTGTGTGTGTGTGTGTTAGCCTACTGTACTGCATAACTTGTGGTTATGAAGCCATACAGTTTATCCCAAAACATAACAGTCATGTATTTCTCCTTGCCATATTTCTGTATACTCTGTTGTAGTGTCCCAGTGCTCAATAAGTTGCCTCAGTTTAGCACTACAACTACGCATCGTTTCCATCAGTTAATCTGCAAATCTTGTTATTGATTAATTGATTAATCATGTAGTCTATAAAACTTTAAGTCCAAAGACATGTCATCAAATTTCCACTACAAGCGCTCCAAAACCGAACTTCATCCAACTTTAATTCCATGTAATGTAGCATGCATATTTGCCATATTTGCTTGATAAATAACTCAAAACAATTCATTTTCAAAAAAGTTGCCATATTTTTCTGTCAATTGACTACAGTGGATGAATTAGTCATTTATTGCACTCACCACCTCAAATGGAGCATCAACAACACAAGTAAACTTAATTGACTAAGGAGGATGAAGTGAAACAGAACCCATGTTACTTGTCTAACAAAACATGGTCCTCAAACTACGTCCAATATAAACCTTTTCTTTCCAGCAAAATGTTTTTAATTCTAGTAGAGATCCCCAACTTTTCAAAAATACCAAATAAGTTGAGCAGAATAAGATAACAATCTTTTATTAGTCCCACAGCAGGGATATTTGCAGGATTACAGCAGCGAAGGGGGGCAGTGAGATCTAATAAATAAGGAAGTTAATGATATAGTAAGTAATTAAACAGTAAAAAAACAAGGTAAAGACTGAATGAGCAACTGGGTTCAAACCATTGCACATATGTTGATATTGCACTGTGTGGTGCAGGAGCAGTGTGTAGATTCTGGTGACATCTAGTGGTGAGATTGAAGATTGCAACCAACTGAAATTTGTCCTGTTTGCCAAGCGTGTAGGGGAACTACAGTGGCCAATGCGAAAATGTGAAAAAGTGGATGGTCCTAGTTTGAGCGAGAGTTTGGTTTGTTGTTCTGGGCTACTGTAGAAACATGGCGGACTTAGTGAAGCGGACCCGCCACCTATGTAGATATAAACGACTCACTCTAAGGTAATGAAAAAAACTATGATTCTTAGTTTCAGGTGATTTTACACTAAAGAAAACATAGTTATGAATATTATATTCCATTTCTGCCATAGAGCCCCCTAAATGTTACATACTGTTCCTTTAAGGCAGACCTGGGCATTATACGGCCCACGGGTCAGAACCGACCCTCGTGATGGTTCTGCCAGGCCGGGAGGTCTCAGACAAACCACACCATTTTGCTTACGAAAAAAAAAAAGAGTAAAGAAAATAACTGAAATGCTCATGTATTGTTGGTGTGCTTCTTCCTGTCACACTTGACATTGATGTAAATTGATTGTTGTTAAATGTTAAATGTAAGTGTTAATGTTAAGTTAAATGTAAAATATAAGTGTTAATGTTAAGTTAAAAGTTTTGTTCATGGAACAATTACTCCCCAAACAGTCAGGTTCAAAGACTCCTGTATATAATGTAATTGTCTTAATAATAATATATTTGGGGTAATTTTCATTATAATAAATAGGTCACTTCTGACAGTATTTCTTTGGCCCCTGGTAAGAATCTGGGTTTCTCATGTGGCCCCCCCAGGGCCTTTAAGGGGACCCAAAGGGGGAAAACTGCATGTAAAGGCTCTAATCATGAACATATACAAAAAATACAGTGGTATAATGCAAATAATAATCCTCATCTAGCACCTTGGAAAAAGGTAAGAATTAGACCAAGACACATACGCAGCTAATGGCCTAGCACTATACCTCTCAGTGGGTCTGCGGCTATCCTCAATGCACACCATCACAGCACATTACTGTATATAGTAACCACACTCAGTACACAGGATTACACAGAGTCTGCACGGCCACCCATAACTCTACATTATCAGCCCATTACATTGTTGCGCTGTTACAGTGCTTCCTGTGAAGCAGACTGTTAAATCACAACAGCGTCCATATTACTGAGACGATTCACAAAGTATACAGATTGCAGGGTGTGTGTTGCTGCTTCACATCCTGCAGTACAGGAGCCTGTAAAAGCCATCGGAGGCAGTGAACAGGATGTTGCCGGGGAACATGCACACTCAGCAGCTTGGAAAGTAAAGCTAATAGAAAAGGAAATATCAAGTTATCTGAGAAAACCATCAAATGTCTCATTCTGATTTTCCAAATCTCTGAGACTTAAAAAAAAAAAAAAAAAAACTATTTTCAGGGAAACGTATTGTTGTTTGTTGCCCACATAATTGTATCATCATGCTGCAGCTTCCTGTGATGAGGACATAACTCTATTAGATGGATTGGTCGGGTCACTGTGAGCCTGTGGTCAGATTTCTTTCCTCCATTTGTCTCAGCTGAACTGAGATACCATCCTCGCTTTGAACAAACACGTCACGTCTCCCAAAATAGCTTTGAAGCCTTGCCCTGAAATAGAAAACCACAAAGATGCCAGCAGGTACGCTCTGGCAAAGGTCCCTAAGCCACCAGCCTGGGCAGGTAGCCAGGATCCAATCACTGTAGTCTGCTCAATAAAACCTCGATTTCAGAGAGCATCAGCTGTTATTCACCACCAGCAATTCATATTATACGCCAGTAGATGGCGCCATATTATCAGATAACAGAAAAGGGAGGTCGTGGAAATGGTGAGTGTACTGTACTGTATGTGTGAGTAAAAGGGTGATGTGTAGCCTCAGTTTAAATTCAATGTCTGTATCTGAGTCAAGGTCTTTATCTTCCTGTCATGTGTACCACGCAGTCTGCAACCCCTTGATATCTGAAAACATTAATGTACTCTTCTTAAAGGGACTGATCACTGCCACATTACTGTGACTACTGTGCTTCTGATGATGATCATATTAATAATAATAGTAATAACACACTTGTTTTACTGCCATAACAAACAATAATGGCAAGAATGGAAGTAGCATCACAGAAAACCTTTTATCAGCCTACTAGCTGACTACAGAGAAAAAGTTTTGTTGCCTTGGGATCTCCATCACATCCCTGTCAAACTTCAGTTTTTAGTCCATACTCTCAGACTACTACGACTCATGACAGACGTCATCTGTAGCGTGTGGTAGCACAAAAGGTGGACGATGAGCCGCAGCTATCGCCTGACACCTATGCCAGGAAATGTTTTTTTCATGACATCACTCCATGTGCTCTCTTTGTAGTCCTTAGTAAGTAAGGGGGGAAATTAAGTAAGGAAAACAAGTAAGTAAGCAAAAAAATTATGCAAGTAAGGAAGGAAGGTAAGTAAAAAGCAAGGAAGGAAGGAAAATAAGAAAGGAATTAAGGAAAAAATAAGTAAGGATAAAAGTAAGTTAAGGAAAAAAGATAGAAAAAATAAAGAAAGAAATAAGGAAGTAAGGAAAAAGTAAGCTAAGTAAGGAGAAAAGTAAGTTCAGTAATAATAAAACTAAGTAAGGAAAAAAGTAAGTAAGACTATGATTCTTAGTTTCAGGTGATTTTACACTCAAGAAAACATAATTATGAATATTATATTTTATTTCTGCCAATAGATACCCCTAAATGTTACACAGTGTTCCTTTAAGGCAGACCTGGGCATTATACGACCCACTTGGTCTCAGACAAACACACAAAAGGAAAAAGTAAGGATGGACGGAAGGTAAGTATAAAGTAAGTAAGGAAGGAAAATAAGTAAGGAATTAAGGAAAAATAAGTAAAGAAAAAAGTAAGTCAAGGAAAAAAGATAGTTAATAAGGAAAAAAGAAAGAAAGAAATATGGAAGTAAGGAAAAAGTGTTACGTCCACCACATACTAGGTGATGTTTTGTTCTGCCTTTTCATTTTCATCATTTCCACTTCCTGCTTTATTCTGAAATCACTAACCTTCCCTCTCATTTTAGATGCACTACACTTCCTGCCCTCGTGTGTCTCCACGCCCCCTGACCTACTTTCCATCAACTCACCTGTGTCTGACTGTCAGCCCCGCCCCCCATTGTGTCCACCTCTGTCTCCTTATTCACTCCCTCACCAGTATTTAATGTGTCCTCCCTTCCTCATGTTGCCAGCTCGTTGTTGACACTTAAAGTTAAACAACAATAAAACTAAGTAAGGGAGAAAAGTAAATTAAGGGGGAAAAGTAAATCAATAAGGAAAAAAGTAAGTAAAGGAAGAAATAAGGAAGGAAGTCAGGAAAAAAGTAAGAATGGAGAAAAGTAAGTTAAGTAACAAAAAAAGTAAGTAAGTAATGAAGGGATGAAAATATATAAGTAAGGAAAAGCAAAAAAGGAAGGAAGGAAAAAATAAGTAAGGAAAAAGTACGCTAAGGGAAAAGTAAGAAAAAAGTAAAACGTGTGATATGAAGCCAATCGGAATTTGAGACAGTCATGTAATAATGTAAATAAAAACCCGTAATGGTGCCAAACAAGTCTAAAAGTCGACAGGCTCTCTAGCAGCTCTGTGAGGCTGTTTTACAGCCACGGCAGTGCTTCGAGCTAAATGCTAAGATCAGCATGCTAACATGCTCACAAGTGCAGCTGGACCACGCTGAGGATTCAGTGTGATGTCGATCATGCTCAACATCTTAGTTTAGTGTGTCAACATGCTGACATTCACTGAGCACTAAACGGCTGACGCTGATGGGAATGTCGTTAGTTTTCAAGGTTTTTTATCATAAACAAAAATAACCAAAATAAATTCTGACCTAACGATGGCACCGTAAAAGTCAGGAGATCACTAAAGTTGTAAGAATACAGTAGTTTCATGCTTGTTGGTGCCCGTAGTGCGTTAAATGTGGACTACATGCTGACAGCACTACGTCATGTCAGATATGGTTCAGTGATCTATTGTCGGGCCTTAACTGTGGTGCAATGTTGACCTCTGCTGCCTTATTGCCGGGTCACAATCTGGGTTAATTAACAGTAGAGGTGAATCCTCTCCTGCTGCTTATTGGTGAGTCATACAGACACACACACTGAAACACACACTCAAATGTGCACAGGTAGTTTTAATCCACATTTATAAGCCTAATCTCTATAAGAACAAGATGTTAATGAGTTCTTGTTGTACCCAAACTTAATCCGTAATGCCACTATGACTATACAGTATAAAGAACAGTACACTGTGACATAACGCTGCATGTCTGTCCACCTCAGGGGGGCTGAGTCATTGCTGGAGATTTTATTATTATATATCTGTGACCATAAGAGCAAACACTGCTGACCCTGTTATGTTGTGCTGCTTTAAACAATTCCTTGTAATGAAAAAGGCCTCCATAATTGATCCTCATAGTTTTTTTACTCTCTGACTTTGTCTCTTAATTTTAGTTTCTTCCATGAAATGCTTTAAAGTGCAGGTCCATTATTATTATTATTATTATTATTTTGAGGTTTTTATATCATTCTGCAGCTTCCCAGTGGTGTTCCTAATGTAGACAAATTCAAACATTAAAATTTTATGTGTCAAAATGCTATTTTCCCAAGCCCTTCTAAAAATGTTTTTCCACATGACCTGAGGTAGGTTTTTGCATGATGCTGCTGCTACATGTGTAGTATATAAACATCCTTATAGTCAGTGTATTAATACAGTAACTTAGATGGTGGTCGGCCTGCTCCCAGTTTGGAGAAGCAGACAGGAATACCGGCATGGACGCTAAGCAATGTACTGCTGACAAATACAGAGACACCAGGACAAAGTAATGAAATGCACCATTGCACTTTAACAAATACTGCTGTACTTAAAATGATCAGGTTTATTGATACTACTGTGAAGTTGTACTGTGCAGCATTGTCACAAAGGCAGAATATATTACAGGACTGTTGTATTGGAATCTATTCTGATGTACAGAGGTCATTATTGTTCTGGTGTCTCACTGGATATATAGCCTTATAAAGCACTCCTTCTTGTTTATTGGCTTGTTTTTATTATTGATGAGTTTGCTTTGTGTCCTTTAAAGGTGTTTTGTGAGTAAAGATTACTATAAATTAGGTTTATTGCTATACCACCAGCAGCCGGTAGTTTCAGTTGCTATAGCAACCCATAATGGCACAGGTCCATAGCAGTTAACTGATGTTGTTACAGCCAGGCTGCTGTGACCAAGAAAGTATTTGTGTTGATTTGTAAGTTTTGTAAGTTTTTCTGTGGCGAATATGACGAGCCTGTTGAAAAATGTCAGGGAAGCAGCTGTGTGCTGCTCTTTAATAATGGAGGTGGAGCGGTTAACCAGACGTTAAAACCAGCTAGTCTTCATCTGTGAAGTCTTTTGTCTTGTAAAACTGAAAAAAAAAAAACTGTTTGAAAGCACTTCTGATAAAGTACAATTTGAACTTTAAGGTTGGGATTTCACCAAAAAAAAATATCAAGAGGGATGTGTGCAACGCAGAGAGGTCTAATGTATTAGGATGCATGTAGCCTATATATTACAAGCTTAGGTGACAAAATCAGTTTGATTGGATTGTTTTCTATTGAAAAGTCTGACTCCTATCTGGCCGTGAGCGACGAAGCGTGGCAAGAGCGCTTTTGTTGGACGCCCTGTTTCTATTTATTCCTGTTGCTCACTCTGAAAGTGCTGCAATGGATGAGGAACAGCTAATGCATGAAGTTGAAATGAGGAGTTATTAGATAAGATATCTCCTCATTTCACTACAAACACCTAAATAAGGTGACAGCAAGCTGGAGGGAGATTATCTGAGCGTTTACTGAGGCTACTGTTGGCTGTATTGTATGGCATTTTTCAGTAAATATCACCATATTAAACCTGTGTTTTCTGTTTAAAAGCAAGTACTACTCATCAATCTTTTAAGTGGTTACATCTCTAGTCTGATCTTGAGCTCACAGCCGATAGATAGGTGGTTTGTGTACATTCTGCATTATAGAAGTGCATATTTAATGGTGTGTGGACAGACAGTGTCCGATCTTATTAGGCTATAAGTAAATAAAAATACCACAAATCTATCTCTTAAGATGCATTTCTAGGGTGTTCAGTGAACCCCTGTACCAACGCAAGCTGTGCCTGTGGGTGAAGTTCACCAAAGCTGAACTCCACATGAATTAAAACGATGCAAATCTGCTACGCCCCCAGAAAAAGATGTGTTTTCGCCCCTTCGCTTGTATACAATGAAAGTGAATGGGAGGCGAATGTTAATTTTGCACGTGTGACCATGTCCTAAATCTCATCTTTGTGTCAAAGCGGCTTAGCGCAGCACAATAAAGGTCTTTTCAAACCAAACACAAGTAAATTGAGTGAATGAATTGTGCAAATAAATCACACGTCATCTTAAAAATTCAATCAATCTATCTCTAGGATTATGACATAGTATTAGCGCCACATTGAGGAAAAAAAATAATCTGATATTATGAAAATAAAGTCATAAATTTACGAAAAAAGTGGTAATATTATGAGAATAAAGTTATTATGACTTTATATAGTAGTATTTGATGTGTCATGTCAGAGGGGAAATGGAGCAGCATGCCGCCTGTGTGAAAATGAGGTACATGGAGCATCTTGTGAAGTTATACTTCAGGTTTCACAAATACCAAAATGACTTTATCTTTTGGCACATTATCACCTCATTATCATCAGTATCAGGATCTTGAAAAGATTCTGTAAGAAACTACGTTTATTCTGAAGAAAGAACCACACGGACTTGAGGGAAATTGCCTCTTTTGTGGAGAAGAAATGACTGAAGTTTTGCCTTACTCTTGTAATATTATGATTTTTTTTCTCGTAAAGTTATAACTTTATTCTCATTAAATTACAGCTTCTTTCTTGTAATATTATGACTTTATTCTCATTAAATTACAGCTTTTTCTTGTAATATTATGATTTTATTCTCATTAAATTACAGCTTTTTTCTTGTAATATTATGACTTTATTCTCATTAAAGTACAGCTTTTTTCTTGTAATATTATGACTTTATTCTCATTAAATTACAGCTTTTTCTTGTAAGATTATGATTTTATTCTCATTAAATTACAGCTTTTTTCTTGTAATATTATGACTTTATTCTCATTAAATTACAGCTTTTTTCTTGTAATATCATGACTTTATTCTCATTAAATTACAGCTTTTTTCTTCTAATATTATGACTTTATTCTCATTAAATTACAGCTTTTTTTCTTCTAATATTATGACTTTATTCTCATTAAATTACAGCCTTTTTCTTTTAATATTACGACTTTATTCTCATTAAAGTACAGCTTTTTTCCCTAATAATATTATGACTTTATTCTCGAAATCTCAATTTTTTTTCCCCATCAATGTGGCCCTAATACGCTGTCGTACTATGAGCTTATCCACACCAAATTCAAAACTGGTATTTTGCAGTGCAGTTTTTTCCGCGCAGATGTCTGATTTCTGTGAATTTCAGATGCTGATTGAAAACAAGCCAACAATGAAATAACATAACACCTTTTGCTCACGCTATCAATAGATTTTCTATCTCATAATTCTGCTCATATATTCTGTATTTTTGTTTTTTCACATCGTACCCTATGTAAAAAGACCTTAAGGTGAAGAGGAAGCTACATTAGAAAAGTTGGTGACATTTATGCTTTATCGGAGGTGTTTTCAAACATTTTTTTAGTTTTCAAGACGGCTTTGTTTGGCAAATGCACATCCAGTTAACTGCTCCATATAAGACTTCAGAACTCGGTAGGCTACACTCTGTTACTCAGTCACACAGGCTTCTCAGTGAAAACCTTAAATACTGGAAATACATGTTGTTTTTTTGTTTTTTAACCCATTATTTGGAAGCGGTTTGCATCTTCCGAGGTATTTTCATGATCGTATGGGTGTTTGTCTGGGAAGAGTATGTCTTTGCTCGAGGTAAAACCATCTAAACTCTTAGTGCCTTTCCATGTCATGAACACGACATTCAGGTGGTTAGGTGGTGAAGAACACTGCTCAGCGACAGCAATATTAACGTTACCAAGCAAGCAAGCAAGTCAGTAACATAATGAAGGAAATGTAAAGGCATAATGACAGAGGAGAAAGATGAGGTCGTTGAGAATATCAACATTTTCCCAGACAAATTATAAAATTCCCAAGAAAAACAATATATGACTAAAATTACAATATACTGTACAATATTAACGTATGATGCATCAATAAATGAATGTCCATGGGCTCCACCGTTTCTCACGTCAAAAAACACATCACAAATTGTGAACTCACTCAGAGATTTCAGAAACTTTCCACCGACGAATTTGTGAATACGACATGGGGGGGGGGGGGGGGGGGGCGTTCATATGGGCGCAACTCGTAAACGCAGTAAACACGACCCCACCTGAAGGCACCTCAGCTTTTCAGAAACAGAACTACAAACATGGCCCCACTGTTCTTTGCTTGCTTATAAATCTACTCAATTTTCTTATTACGCTTAAGGCAGAGATTATAACAAATGCAGAATATGATTTTATGGCTTTGTCCTGTGCTATGCACTACATACTCAACAGGTGTCATCATTCACTTCTGTGTGAATGAACAGTAGTCTGTTTTCAGATACGCTGAGCAGTAACTTATAACCCGTGCTAACCTCGTGAAGAAAATGACGGTTTGTGACCATCAAAGTCTGAATTAATTTAAAATATATATTACCCCGAACAGTGAATTTTATATTTGCAGTTGAACTGAAGTGTTACTGATGTTACAGAGCTGTCTGTCAACATCCATTGTAAACGTTTTCATTGCTACCGCATTGCATTGTGGGATATGTATGCCGCGATAGTGCCCAGCATTTCATACTGTAATATTTCGCCAGAAATAGTATGCATTTTATGTACCAGTAGTTTCATACTAAGGTTTCAGACATTAAATATCTCACATACTGTTGTAGTGTACTAAAGAGTATGTTAGTGTTGAACATCAGATGCAACCTAAGCATTTATTCCTACTCTTGTGGACTCTATGCGTACTTAACAAGATTAATTAGAAGAAGAAGAAGAAGAAGAAGATCAACCTTTATTAGTCCCACAATGGGGAAATTCAATTTACACTCTGTTTAACATGGTACATGCAGACCTGAAACACACATACATGCATTAATGGAGAGGTGTCAGAGTGATGGGGCTGCTCCTGACAAGCGCCCCGAGCAGTTGGGGGTTTGGTGCCTTGCTCAGGGGCACCTCGGCAGTGCCCAAGAGGTAAACTAGCACCTCTCCAGCTACCAGTTCACACTCAGTTTTTGGTCCATGTCGGGACTTGAACCGGTGACCCTCCGGTTCCCAAGCCAACTCCCTACAGACTGAGCTACTGCCGCCCCCAGAAATTCAGTTTTACACTCTGTTGTTCACACAGTACATATACATGTCAATGGAGAGATGTCAGAGTGAGGGGGCTGCTCCTGACAAGCGCCCAGAGCAGTTGGGGGTTTGGTGCCTTGCTCAGGGGCACCTTGGCAGTGCCCAAGAGGTAAACTGGCACCTCTCCAGCAACCAGTTGGTCTTGGTCCATGGGGGATTTGAACCCGGGTCCTCCGCATCCTAACCCAAGTCCTTACGGACTGAGCTACTGCCACCCCCACTATGAGGACCTGTGCTGACCATTCACTGCTAATAATTTGTAATCTGACAACTAATCTATAATTTTTTTGGTCGTCCTATTGTCTAACTCCAGTTTATGGAATCTCATTGTTTTTGTTTGCCGTCACCACAATTTAAGTTTCGCTGGTTTCACATTTAAGTGTATTCAGCTCATTGCATATCTGTGCATGAACTCACACGGTGAGGGCAGAAGATTTACATTGAATTAAACTCCTGCAGTCATAATAAATGGTTCACTGAATGCACTAACCTCCAGTGGAGATTACTGGAAAGGCAGCAAATGCAACGAAACATCAATTTCAGTTTTTAATTTAAGGGGAAAACATATTGTTTATGAATAAGAAATAATATTCTGAGGCCCAGACAAATTATCGATTAGGCTGTTTGATGAAGACGTTATGAATAAAATCTCTCTGCCTTTTTGTGAATGAGTAGGGGTCTCCTGCATAGATTGAGCGGGCAACTCCCTTTTTTGTCTCCATGGCAATGATAGTTTCCCAGTTTCCTTTGCGGTGTATCGCGCGTGGATTTTATTGCTGTCGAGAGGGGAGGGAGGGGTGGGGAGGGATTAGTTTGTGTGTGTGTGTGTGTGTGTGTGTGTGTGTGTGTGTGTGTGTGTGTGTGTGTGTGTGTGTGTGTGTGCGCCACTGAAATTACATCTGAGACCCAGAAACCATCCCGTGGGGAAAATTATAGCCTATGTCAGCGATTTTATAACATATACTGTATATTGGATGTGTCATCTTGAGCAGAATGTAATAAACACCAAGCGCGGTTTATGGTCTCCACTTGTTTCTCTAATAAAGCGATAAACTGGAAGACCCGTACAGAGAAAGAAATGTTAGAATGTGCGTAAGTCAACATCATTATATGTACAATTAAATGAAGGAAAATAAAATACATCCAACGGTATTTTAGACTATCTTATGTTTGTGTTTTGTGGATTTTGTGGACAATAAGTAGCAGCAGGCTGATCTCAGCACAGATCCAGGTATCCCCTCTCTGTGCTCTCAATAAAGACAGACAGAAAAGACGCGTAAAAAGCTGCCATCCCTCCTCGTGTGTGACTCGGGTTCATCATCACTCACCTTTGGCGGCATGGTCTTTATCCTCTTTGCTTCTCGTTTTTCCGCTCATGGAGCTCCGCCGCCGCTGCTGCTCGTTGGATCAAACTTCAGGTGACAGACGAAGAATCGCGGTTTTACTTTTTCATCCTCGTCAGGTCTCTCCTTCCTCTCAGTCCGGCAACAGTCCAACTCTGTCCGTCCCTCTCCCTCCACAGCCAGCCCGACTCTATCTGAGGACCCGGTGCGCTCTCGGAGCCACCATCCAGCAGCCTGAGCGCTGCCAGACGTGTGCGCGCAAAACGTGCACCCGCACGCGCACATCGAGAGACAAAGAAAGATGTCACATGTGCGCAAACAAGGCGATAAAAAACAGATCCTACAGGGATAATTTGAGGATTAAAGGTACCACTTTCTAATGATAATAATAATAATAATCCACTTTAAACCTAATTAACTTAAAACACTTTTAAAATATTTATTAGTTTTTTCATGCTATGTTATTTTTATTTTTTTTCATTTATTATTGTGTGGATATTATTGTTGTTAGTGGTATTATTACGACTTTTTATTATTATTATTAGTAGTAGCAGTATTTATGTGTATTTATTGCAAATTTAGTGGGTATATATTATATGTTTATATGTATGTCTGATATGTGTATTTATTGATGTATTTTACTCGTGTATTTAATTAATTATTTATTTAATTATTTATTGATGTATTTTACTAATTTAATTGCTTATTTTCTCCGCCATCCTCTACACATAAAAGGAAACATATCTGTATGTGTATATATAGACATGTAGACATGTTTGTGTATAGCCAGTATATGTGTATTTAAGAGGTGATATACAGGATGTCATATATTACACCTAGCCTCATTCAATGCCACATCACGCACCCATACACACACACACACACACACACACTCACACTTCACTTTCCCCTTGTTTTTCATCTGTTTTGTTTTTATGCTTTATTTGTCTTCCTCTGTATAATCTCTTTAGTTTTGTTTTTTATATGTCCCTTCACATGTCCTCTCTTGTTTTATAATGAGCAAGTCCATTTACCATCTGACTCCAAACAATACCTCAGTGTTAAAATATGAAAAGTCTCTCAAAATCTTACTCAATTAAAAGCAATGAAGTATTATCAGCAAAATGTACTTAACGTATGAGAGTACTTGTTAGGCCAAATAGCCCCTCTCATAGTGTTAGATTTCACCTATAGGCTTGTTAATACAGATGTATTAATGTGAGCTTACTGTAACTATACTTCAGCACTTCCAAAGTGTTGGGATATTTGATCTGCAAAAACTTTAATTCTAATAACTGAGTCTTAAAACCTTGTTCTGTGTCTGTATCTTGAAACCAGAAAGAAAAGTTGCTGCGTTAGAACGTAGTTTTTGACACGTTCATGAAATAGCCCCAAACAATGATCCTCTTTCGTCCAGCCATCACTGCAATTACATATCATATGAAACTAGTCAGGGCACGGGGTGCACACCCTGACAACATTGTACCTGCATACTGTTTGAATACACACAACGTAACAGCAGTGGAGAAGCAAAAAGTACACAATGTACAATAAAAGAATACAGTAAAATAAAATAATTCAACACAAATACGACGGCGAGAAGATGTCTGTACATCAAAGACAGCTAGACTTGTTGTTTGGTCCTGAAGAGGCGTCATCACTTCACAACTGATGAGGCTTCTGAACAATAAAGACCAAACTTTGAAATACAAGGATTCTTGTTATTTCAGACCTCTCTCAGAGAGGAAAATAATGGAAAAAAAGCAGGAGAGGCGACCTCTAAACAGAGACCTCTTGGAAGATAGATGAAATGACTTCATGAACCTGTTTTGAACAGGGCTGTTTTCAGGACAGCACTGGGAGAGGTGGTGGAGGATGTCTCTTGAAGAGACGCACTGACCGGGTTCACTCCAGCTGCTGTCACCTCTGTAATGTCATCACCAGCTTGTGTCTGGATCCTTCTCTGGACTAAAGTTTTTCATCTTGTGAGGAAGGATTTCACAGTGTTAATGGCTCCTGCCAAAGTCCTCTTGGCTGCTCTGGCCTTTGACTCCTGGCAGCTGGCAGGGCCAGTGGTACTGGAGGAGTCTCCAGCTGCTTTATTGGTTGTGCTGGCAGAATCGTCATCAAACATTATCCCAACAGCCTGCTTAATCTCCTGCTGGATGAACAATTCATTTGTATCAGCAATTTCAGCAGCTGGGGAGGAACAGGAAGAGGACGCCAGTTTGAGAAGAAGAAGAAGAAGAAGAAGATCTACCTTTATTAGTCCCACAGTGGGGAAATTCAATTTACACTCTGTTAAACTTATACATGGTACATGCAGACCTGAAACACACACACATGCAGTAAATGGAGAGATGTCAGAGTGAGGGGGCTGCTCCTGACAAGCGCCCCGAGCAGTTGGGGGTTTGGTGCCTTGCTCAGGGGCACCTCGGCAGTGCCCAAGAGGTAAACTGGCACCTCTCCAGCTACCAGTTCACACTCAGTTTTTGGTCCATGTCGGGACTTGAACCGGTGACCCTCCGGTTCCCAAGCCAACTCCCTACAGACTGAGCTACTGCCGCCGAAGTCAAGAGTGTAAGTTGACCCTGCCTCAGAGAGGAGCCTGACTGTGAACGAAGCAGGTGATGACCATTCCTCGGTGCACTCTGAGCTGGAGTCAATACTGACAGTTGACCCTGCCTCATTGATGAAGAGCTCTCTGTCTCCAGAACCGCTCGAGGCTGTGAATGAAGCAGGTTGTGGCCATCTATCTGTGCACTCTGAATCACCGCCATGCACTCTCTTGGTATCTTGCTTAATCTGCTGCTGGATGAGCATTTTTGACTAAGTTTTGATGTCTGCGGCTGTGAAGGAATAGGAATCGGGTGGAGGACATCTCTCACCCCAGTCTGAGCTGGAGTCAGGACTGACAGGTGACCCTGCCTCAGCAGTTAAGGAAAGACAGTGCGCCAATTCGAACTCTGTGTCGAGGATGTCGTCACCGGTCATGGCCTCTGTTTTTCTTTGTCCATGGCTGTATTCTAGTGCCAGAAGAGATCTTCAAATCCTTGTTTTACATCAAGGTGGAAGTACAACAGTGTTTATGTCCTGCAGTCAGAACTGTAGTATTAGCTGTATAAAGTCCTTTACAAAAAAGGTATTTATTAGTTTACTAGTTTACTTAGTTTACTTCTTGTGATACCTCCATGTCTGCAAACATAAATGTTCCACTGATAGTAACCACTGATAAAGCCATTATTTATAGTTTATTAACCCTTTACAAGAACTGAATACATTTATAATCGTTGAACTCATAAATTCACAGAAACTCTGTAAGTCCCTTTCTAATCACTGAGGTAGAGTTACACCGATGTTCCTGGGGATGCATCAGTAGGATGCACATCTTAAAGAAGGTCACCATATTCACGAGCTTGTCTTCTGTCCGATAAACGCAGAGCCCCCTGCAAACTCAGCAGACTAACATCATGCAAATGAGTCAGCTCATTGATCATTTAATCAATTTGTGCTAGAAAAGGGTTTTTTTTACTGAAGCAGAGGTGGGATACATTACTGTACATCTTCTCTTGCTTGAAAAATGCTGCTTCCCCCATATGTCGCAGTGTTTCAGATTATCTGAAGTCTCTTTCAACATTTACTGTATATAAGCTCACTTCATGCATGTTTTTGTATTTTAAGGTAAAAATGTGATTATATAGGTCACAGTACAAATCTCCTTACTGACCAAGTCATCGTCATTCACTCAGGAAACAGTGACAATGTCCATGAAATTGACAATGACAACTTAAACCTGCAAATATGCCGCCGGAACAACAAGCGCATCCTGCAACTTTCTGAGACCAAATATTCATTCTACTCTCTCCCCTCCCCTCCCTCCTCTCCTCTCCTCTCTTCTCCCCTCTCCTCTCCTCTCCTCTCTCCTCTCCTCTCCTCTACCTTCCTCTCCTCTCCTCTCCTCTCTTCTCTCCTCTCCTCTCCTCTCCTCTCCTCTCCTCTCCTCTACCTTCCTCTCCTCTGCTCTGCTCTGACTTAAACGAGAGGTCCTCTTCTTCATCTCCTCTCCTCTCATCTCTCCTCTCCTCTCCTCTACCTTCCTCTCCTCTCCTCTCCTCTCTCCTCTCCTCTCCTCTACCTTCCTCTCCTCTCCTCTCTTCTCTCCTCTCCTCTCTTCTCTCCTCTCCTCTCCTCTCCTCTCTTCTCTCCTCTCCTCTCCTCTCCTCTCCTCTCCTCTACCTTCCTCTCCTCTGCTCTGCTCTGACTTAAACGAGAGGTCCTCTTCTTCATCTCCTCTCCTCTCATCTACCTCTCTTGTCCTCTTCTCTCCTCTCCTCTCCTCTACCTTCCTCTCCTCTCCTCTCCTCTCTCCTCTCTCCTCTCCTCTCCTCTCTTCTCTCCTCTCCTCTCCTCTCCTCTCTCCTCTCTCCTCTCCTCTCCTCTCTTCTCTCCTCTCCTCTCCTCTCCTCTACCTTCCTCTCCTCTGCTCTGCTCTGACTTAAACGAGAGGTCCTCTTCTTCATCTCCTCTCCTCTCATCTACCTCTCTTGTCCTCTTCTCTCCTTTCCTCTTCTCTACCTCTCCTCTCCTCTTCCTCAGTGTTGAAGAAGTTGGGTCAGAGATTTATTTTTATTTACATTAACCTACATCAAGAGGCTGTATGGCACAACAGGACTGGCCTGCTGCTGAAAATTGTCCCATTTTTTGTTTTTTCTGTCTCAGACTGTCAAGAGTTCATTACAGAGGACCGAGTTGATGCAGTAAATCTTTGTAAATCTGCCTGTGCAAGCAGGCAGCATGAAGAGCTGTCCACAGACGGGTTCTGTCTTTCCAGATTTTAACTCTCTGGATTGTCTTTTGTAGACATGGCATTAGTTTTTAAGTCTCTCTCTTAAGAGATCTTGATCTTCCTTAGAGCTAAATTAACTTTGTCGTATAGTGACTCATGATAAAGTCAAACTGTTGCTTCTCCACACCAAACTTAATTTAGTGCTTCTATAAGATTTATTATAATATAATAGAGAGACGAAGAAATGGAGAGAGACAGAGAAAAATAAGTAAATAATGACTGCAACCCCATAAAAGGAAATCAAATGAAATAAATGAATTATTATTATTAATTTATATCACACACACACACACACACACACACACACACACATACAGTGGATAGAAAAAGTCTACACACCCCTGTTAAAATGCCAGATTTTTATGATGTAAAAAACAGAGACCAAGATAAATCATTTCAGAACTATTTCACCTTTTAATGTGACCTATAACCTGTATAATTCAATTAAATACAAAAAAATTAAAAAAATGTACAATAACCTGGTTGCATAAATCTGCACACCCTTAAATAACTACTTTGTTGAAGCACCTTTCTATTACAGCACTCAGTCTTTTTGGGTAGGAGGCCATCAGCATGGCACATCTTGACTTGGCAATATTTAACTACTCTTCACCGCCAAATATGCAATAAAAATATAACAATAAAAAAAGTAAATGATGACCACAACCCAATAAAATAAAATAAAATAAAATAAAATAAAATAAAATAAAATAAACAATACTGAATACAAATTTGAAAATTTTCCCGTTGGCTGCACTGATTTCTTTTTTTATCCCCCATGCGCTGCAGGTATTTAATATAATCATTTGACTGATGTCCCCTAACTGCAGCACACACGTTCATGCTGTTTGTAATACTTACTCACAGTATTCACTATGACAAGTGTTTCTGACTCTTGCATAACTGGTCTATGTGACATCAAGTTGTTGTGGCTTTTTGACTCCAGCTACTAAATGAACCATCAGATCAAATCCCTAGCTGGTCCCTTGCCAGAGCCTCCTCTGGAGGATTACTGTTCTGGGACCAGCTGCTCTGTTAGAACTAAAAGTGCTGCATACTGTATGGCTCACAGAAAAGTAGGATCATGCAGATAGATCGGGCCCTTGCTGGCAACTTACATGTAAAGTTAACTTTTTTTATACAGTTTCTGTATTTCATTTTTTACTCACTCATAGTCAAATACCAATTTTGAATCCTCCTTGGTGTAGCAGATGCATAGGGTTAATTAAATCACACCAAATCAGATTATGATAGATGAAGTGTCAAACACAGTAGAGGTGTTTAATTAAACTGCCTCTGAAATATGTTCTGTCACTGGTGAAACATCCCGCATTACATTTGTGTACCTGGAGCTAATGTAGAAAAACCTGACAAATCCTCAGATACATGAGCCAGATTTAGCCCTGTAACTGGCCAGTCATAATAATCGCTCTGCACTGTGAGCTGATCTCAGGTCAGCTGTGGAGCTGGGGAGACATTGACCTCATGAGTCATACACAGCTGTGGGATTATACTGACGAGAAGAGAGGATCTTTATTGACTGATGAGAAGGTGACGTGAAAAAACAAGGTTACTGACTTGATCCCACTGCACCACCTCTGCATTTACACCACCTATAGCTCTACAATTAGATGGATGACTAAAAGGATGATACTCCATGATACTTAGAGTCGAGCAAAAGATAAAGAGCTTGTCTCAGGACAGAAAACATATAAAAAGTAATGTAAATAGTATAAAAACAAGACACACGATGTTAAATGTTGCCTGCAGTAATGGGACAAATAAAAATCTTTATTAAATTCATTGTCTTAATTATGATTCAAGCCACAATTTCACTCACTGTGTGTATAAATTTAAAATAATAAATTTGTTTTTATGCTTGTTTTTAACATCAGGTTCTTTTTCCATCATAGTCTGTTCACAATGAAGACGATCAGATTATATAGATGCTGATGTAATTAACTAAGTTTGATAAGTAGTCATGTAACAATAAACAGTCTGGATGGGATTCGGCACACAGGGGACAAGCTTTCCTGGTTTTAACCCACTTTGCCGCGCCTCTCTCGGTGTGTTTTTCATATGAGATGCTCGAGTTCAGCTTCCCCCTCCTCCACTGCTGATCTGGTCCCTGGACACTCATCATCAGGGAGATTCAATCGAAATTGTTGCCAAACGGGCAGTGAACGTGTTACTTTTTATCTTCCCTCGCAATGTTTTTTTCCGCTGTAAAATCTATAGTATGCAAGGGGGATTAAATTGCTTTGCTTGCTTAAGTTGCACTAAAAAGAGCGATGCAACCCTCCTGTTTAAATCATCCTCAGCCAATAAGTCACGTCGCCACGAAGCAGCTGGCTCAAGGCCAGCCGACCTGGCTGTCAGTCACAGTGATTTGTCCACAGCCACACCCTGAATAACTCACAGTCTAATCAAGCAGCACCCAACATCAAGCTCGGAGTTTGGCTGGTTTTTGCTTCAGCACCAGCTGAGGAGTTTTAATTATAACGCCAGTCTCTTCTGCTGCATCTAAATAGCTTTAAGGTGATTTGCCCACATGGATTTACGGTAACATTTGTCCACTCGAGACAGTAACATTTGTCTTGAGTGTCTGTCTTTGTGAGGAGCTATATGAGGATTCCTTATTTAGATGGTGGTGGCATTTTGACTGGTCCTCCCCTTAAAGGCTGTTTGAGGATCAAGACTTGGTTTAAAAGTTGAGCTTGTAGAACTTGATATAACAATCGGTCAATAAGTCAGCAAACTGACTTTGTAATGTCAGTTACACAGCAATAGCTATCTAGTTTGCTAACATTAGCTGTCGTAAGCTACTGGTGTTACCAGACCAAATCAGGCTGTGACGGCTGAATGGATTGAATTACGCATGTATGTGTTTTATTGCTCATACATTCTTCTTTAAAAGGAAGAATACGATATTTCTCTTAAGTCTGTCTGAATCTCTTTAATATCAGCATTAGATTTAGGTATTTAGGGTAAAGTTTGGCCCGGCAGTGTAGTTGTAATGGTTATGTGTTCGAGAGGGACTTTATAAAGTGAGTGAAGCTTCTCACAGTAGAAGTACAAATGTGTGTGTGTGTGTGTGTGTGTGTGTGTGTGTGTGCATGTGCGCGTGCACGTTTTGCCCATTTGAAATTGTTACGTAAGCCATGCTGCAAAAGCTGCTTATCGGGCAAGACTCATTATAAACAACATGATCAACAGCTGGTAGTGTCAACAAACACATGCGCATGCACACACACACACACACACACGCACAGAGTGAACTGCTCTTCTTTGTCATCAGTGGTCAATATTCAATGTTTCATTTCAACTCGACACAACTGAATAAAATAATCTGCTTTTTGATCTTTGTCATTTTCTACCTCTCTTTCTTTCTTCTATACACAATAAAAATCTCAAACACGCATTTTCCCCTCTCTTTCACTCTCACACACACACGTGAACACACAAATGCACACATATTACCAGGTGAGTAAACAGTGTGTTGCTGTACTTTGGAGCGGTGGATTTGTCTCTCCGACACTGTGAGTTCAGGCTTTGGCTCTACCGTCAAAACTAGACGGACAGCGACAAGATGGCCGGACTTTATTTACTGGCTGTTATTGCTGCCTTGCTGCTGGAGGTGTACGGATTGGCTGCTGAGGAAAACACAGGTAAACAAGAGAGGAGCAGGTATGGATTGAGGAGGCGGTTGGCAGCCAGAGATTAGAGACGTAAAAAAGGCTGGAGGTCAGGTGGACATTTTTAAAGGCCTGATCTCTGACCCAAAGTCTTAAAGTGACACCACTCAAAAATCTCATTCCCTGTGGTTTTGAATAGTAGTAAAACATTTAACTTCCTCTGTCGTAGCAGCAGATGTGATATAAGATTCCAAAAATGTTATTTTTTCCAAATATAGTGTGTTACTTACTACAGAGCTGAAGGATGTGGATGGAGTGACATAGGAGTGCAAATAGCTGTATTTTCGAAAAACTACCTGCGTGGTTTGGGAAGTTTAAAGGCTGTTTTTAATGGCTTTTTTTGCAACTGTAAAAACCAGCTAACCAAACCAGCCAACTTACCACATTTGAATCCACTGTAACCACTGTCAATCAAGAAGGTTTGAGGTTTGAAGATTATTATGGTCTTACTACAAAAAAACGATATGAGTCTGCTTTGTTTTGTCTTTTCAAACCCATAAGAGGGCTTGACACCAGTGTTGATGGGTTGTTATTGTTTCTGATTAATAGTTGATCAGCATTTACAACAGAAATATTTATCTTTTACACAAAGAGAGAGGCGTGAGGCAGCGATGGTGACGTAGTATAGGACCGCTTTCTTACATCCATGACTGAAATGGACAGATGCATGCTGGCTATGGCCCAATGATTTGTTTTTTTTTTTTTATGTGAACAGTCAACAGTTGGAGTGTTGTCGTTTCAACTTGTCACATACTGATGTTACAACCACTAGATCCTAAGTCATGTTTGTTATGTCTTTTCATTTTTCATTATTGTCACTTCCTGCTTTATTTTGGAATCGCTAACCCTCCCTCCCGTTTCAGATTCACTGATCTTCCTGCCCTCATGTGTCTCCACGCCCCCTGACCTACTTTCCATCAACTCACCTATGTCTGACTGTCAGCCCCGCCCCTGATTGTGTTCACCTGTGTCTCCTTATTCACTCCCTCACCAGTATTTAATGTGTGTCCGCCCTTCCTCATGTTGCCAGTTCGTTGTTTATCCTTCCTGGTGACCCTCGTTCCAGCATTTTTTTCCCCAGGTTTCTGCTTTTGTGATTGAATCTTTGTCTGTTTTTCGACCTTGCCTTTGCCTTCTGTGTTTGGATCTGGTTGCCTGTTTTGACAGCTCTCCTGTGTACCGACCTGTGCTTCAGTTAAGACAAATCCTCTTTTACATTGCCTGATTGTTTGAGTCGTGCATCCACTTCACTTCAGTTCTCTGGCGTTACAACCGATGCTTTGTCAGACCCCTCGGTGTCACTTCCTGATCACAGTAAACATGGTTAATGTGAATTAAATAAAAACACTTGCTGAGGTTCAGGTACTGAATGCTGTGAACACGGGACATGAACGAACAGCTGATTGTAAGGTGACAGATGGACATGAACAGAAAACCTCGTATATGCTGGACCCATCCACCTCCCCTCATTCCCACCTAGTATGTCTTTTCACTCTTAGCGCTACATCACCACACTGCTGCCACACTTTCCCTGAGCATTTAATGTTGACGTGGATGGGTTTACATTGTAGTTAAAGGAAAGCTCGGTGTGTCTCATACCGATGCTATTGGGCGCCTTGTGCATTGGACAAAGCATCAGTATTTGATGCCCTAAGAATGAGAACGGGCACCCAACTTATTAACACCTGATTCCCATTATTTGTGCCAAATCGTAGACCTACTTCTTCTTAGAGTCACAACTGAGACACACAGACATGCTATACATCTTTTTAGCTTCAGTGTGACTTACATTCTCTGATGATATACTGTATACTACATGTCCAATGACCCGTCGCAATCAAATTCCCCCACATTTACTTAGAAAACATTAAAAAAGATGCTCCATGTAACCCTACTGCTGGAGAAAACGTCAGAGCTGTTTCATTTATTTCTTCTTTGCCTTGCGTTACTTTACAGGAGCTGTGTTTGTGTCTCAGCGGGCGGCGGACACCGTGCTGCGTCGCCTCCGCAGGTACAACAGCGGCCATCTTGAAGAAGTACTTCAGAAAGACAACCTGGAGCGGGAGTGTAAAGAGGAAACCTGCACGATGGAGGAGGCCAGGGAGGTGTTTGAGGATAATGATAAAACTGTAGGTTACACACACACACGCACGCACGCACACACACACACACACACACACACAATCCTGTTTAAAGTGTGTATAATGAACTCTGAGGTTTCTCATTAATGTCTTTCTGTTTCAGATGGCATTCTGGGCCGGCTACATTGGTAAGACAAGTGAAACATGAGTTCTCACTTTGAATTTAAAGCACTGCGTCACTTCTGAACCTGTGTATTATACTGTGTGTAGATGGTGACCAGTGTAAGCCACCACCCTGCCAAAATGGAGGTGTGTGTGAAGATGGAATCAGCTCATATGTCTGCTGGTGCAAACCAAACTTTGGTGGCAAGAACTGTGAGATCGGTGAGTGAGACAGACTGGATGTGATAAACTCATACAAGGATCTTTACTTAGTTTTAGCAAACACACCGTGTATTTATATGTATATATAATATATAATAATGTCATCAGTGTGGTTGCTAAGATTATTGAAGCTAGAGTTCATAATCTTACGAAATTAGCAAGACTGCGCTATACTAGAGATAACAGGGCCCAGGTCCTTACAAGTGGTCTCTAGGACTAGCATGAACTGAGATCTCGAGGTATATTTCTATGTAGGTCTTAGTGTTTGAAATACCATTATCCCATCATTATGCCTGATTACCCTTGTTATATAAACTCAGGGAAAAAAATGTTTGGAAATTTGTGTTTGGTGAATTATTTATCTGTTGTTACAATGCTAATTGTCATTGTATTTTACATTCTTAGAAAGCCTGTTTATTTACCCTCACAGTGATGTCCAACTTGTAATGATCATGCATTTGTGTAAGTAAAATTTGTCAAAATTCTCTGCCAATGCTAAACAGTGTGTTCTCCTGTTGGTATTTTGTTGTTCGGTGGATTAGATGATTGAACTCTCTATCAGTAACAAGGAACAAAGACATAGACAACAAAGACATATTGGCAATTTGACATCGTATTCATTTAATACACCGGCAGGAGCCTCAGTAGCAGGTGGAAGATCCATACGCAGCCACAACAGCCTGGCACCTCCACCTCACACCTGCTGGTCACCAACCTGGTCACACATTGTGACATCAACCAGGATTCATTGCAGGTCAGCCAGCATTGGTTGTGTTGGTCACTCTAACATGTACAGCACACCCAAGCTGATGAAAATGATCACTTTGGTAGGGTGCAGCACTCAGCAGGCCAAAACAAAAGTCAATACCAACAGGAGAATTCACTGTTTAGCATTGGCAGAGAATTTTGGCAAATTTTACTTGGACGCTTCCCACATAATCAGCTGTGCTGCTCATCCCACAAAGGCATGATCCTTACAAGTTGGAATCATTGTGAAGGTAAATAAACAGGCTTTCCAAGAAGAAGAAGAAGATGAAGATATTCCTTTATTAGTCCCACAGTGGGGAAATTCAGTTTTACACTCTGTTGTTCACACAGTACATATACATGCGTCAATGGAGAGATGTCAGAGTGAGGGGGCTGCTCCTGACAAGCGCCCAGAGCAGTTGGGGGTTCGGTGCCTTGCTCAGGGGCACCTCGGCAGTGCCCAAGAGGTAAACTGGCACCTCTCCAGCAACCAGTTGGTCTTGGTCCATGGGGGACTTGAACCGGAGTCCTATGCGTCCTAACCCAAGTCCTTACGGACTGAGCTACTGCCGCCCCAATTTAAAATGATGTAAAATATTATAACCATTAGCATTACAACAACAGAGAAATAATCCACCAAACACAAATTTCTAAACTTTTTTATACATACATACGTATATACTACATATACAATATTATATACTGTATCATACTCTTTAAAGCTGCAGTAGGTGAGATTGGAGCAAATATGATGAAGAAAAGGTTGACATGTAACCTGGAAAAAACAGATGTTCCTCTGTGTCCTCTGGTGCTCCTAATGGCATCTGCAAGATTTCACAGACCAGAGGAAAACAACCAATCAGAGCTGAGTTGAGGTCAGCTGTCTAGCTGCCATCTCAGAGCAGCCGTCAGTCATACGGTCAAACTAGGCAGCGCCAATCAAATATCAATCAATATTCTGTTACTGTAATGACTATTCCTCTTCTCAAATGTTTTCAGAAACATCTTGTAGTTACTGTTTAGCAGTAAAATGAGAAAGTCTGTGACCCAGCAGCCATGTTGAGAGCTCTTGAGAAAATCCAAAGCATGGCCGGAGCACAGCCAATAAGAACTCTCTCTCGCTCTCTGAAATGACCTGTGATTGGTCAAAGTCTTCCATCACAAGCTAGATTTTTCTAGCCTGCAAACAGAGCCATGAGGAGGTGCAGAAGGGTCTCAGCACATTTGAATTACTATATGGAGAAAGGTTATTATGGAATTTTTGCCCAATGATGCCAAAAAATTGTTGCCTGCTTTAGCTTTAATCCTTGATTGTCTGACCCTTTTGAAATCAATAATTAGACTCTAGCAAACCAGCAGGAGTAAAAGCGATCCAAATAAAAACCCAGCCCACACTGCTAACTCTTTTCTAATGAAAGTAGCTAGGAGCACTAGCTTCAAAAGTCCCTAAAGCTCAACCATGTAGTTCTCTCTTAAACCTAACTGTAGTGGTTTTGTTGCCTAAGCCTAAAGTGATGCCAATGGGCGTAACAAAGTGGCGGTAAAGAGATTCATTCTGCTGTTTCCAGAGGTGACCAAACAGTGTTCGGTCAACAACGGTGGATGTTCCCATTTCTGTGTGATGAAGGCAGAGATACCCGTGTGTCAGTGCACAGCTGGTTACAAACTGGGACCAGACAAGATGAGCTGTGAACCAACAGGTGAAATAAAATCAGACACTATACATTCAGCATAACTGTTGTTCAGGTCTTCTGGTTACAACACATCTCATACTACACACATTACAGTGAATACAGACTCAACAGAGTACATATGTACTGTATATTGTCAGTGCTCTTTAGGATGTGAAGGTATCAAGAGTAGAAGTACTAAATATGCAGAAAGACTCATTTCAGAATATCATTGGTTTGTAATTATTGATGCATTAATGTGTAACTTTAACTACTTCATGTGCTGCGGGGTAGTTTTATCAATATCATTTATTAATTATATTTTGTTTTAAAAAATCTGAATCTGCAAAGTAACTAAGCTTTTAAAACAATATAGTTGAGTAAAAAGTACGACTTTGCTTCTGTAAAGTAATTAAATGGAAGTAAAGTAACAGAAAATCTAGCTGTATTACAGTATTTTCTTTATTTTTAATCATTGAAAATTTTATGAATTTAAAGTATATGCCTAAACAGAAAGTAACTACAGTCTGTCACATCTAATAATAATAATAATGAGCTTAATTTATGTTGCACACTTTATATGCAACTTGCGTTTTTTAAGTTGTAGCGGTTTTAAAGCATCATATGAAACTTTAAAAAATCTAAAAATCCGTCGGTACCAAACATGTCATACTAGTGTGTTGTGACGGAGGATAAATAACGCTCCAAACTTAATCAAAAATTTTAGCGAGGAAAAACTGTCATGGCCATTTTCAAAGGGGTCCCTTGACCTCTGACCTCTAGATATGTGATTGTAAATGGGTCTTATGGGTACCCACCAGTCTCCCCTTTACAGACATGCCCGCTTCATGATAATCACATGCAGTTTGGAGCAAGTCACAGTCAAGTCAGCACACTGACAGCTGTTGCTGCATGCTGGGCTGCTGTTTGCTATGTTATGATATGAGCATATTTTTATTCTAAATGCAGTACCTCTGAGGGTTTCTGAACAATATTATTGATGTCTAAGAGACAAAACATGAATATCTCCTTTGATTTGCCTTTAATTCCCCTCAGAACAATTCAGCTGTGGCCGTGTGAACGTGACCTCCACCTCCGCCGCCAGGTCCTTCATAACCCCGCGGTCATCGAACATGACGCACGGCTCTGATAGAAAATCCAATTCCAGTGACACCCTGGAGGATGACTTCTATGATGAGGATATAACACAGTTCTACGATTATTACGACCTCCACACAAATGATTCAGACCCGTCCAATGTCTCAGTGGCCTTTGCTGCAGTGAAAAAACGATCAGTGAGGTCAGATTCATTTTCCTCTGATAATTCAGAGGTCGTGGTGAGCAGTGTCACTGAGAAAGAGCGGCTGCCCTCCTGGGCTTTCTTCCCCACACTCCCCACCATCACAGCACAAGAAAACACTGACCAGAGGATTGTGGGAGGCAATGAGGCCATTCCTGGAGAGATACCATGGCAGGTACTGTAGAATAAAGAGATGGCAAATGGATGATATTCACAGATGGGATGCGGTTAGGTGGTTTTTGCTTGGACAATGGGATTTCTTGGTCACCACAGCATGCAGATCCTTAGCCCTGGGCTTGAATTTAACAATCTGTTTCCACTCAGACATTCCCAGGTCTGAAAAGTGAAGCCAAAGCTGAAGTGCCTTAAACCTGCATTCTTATGTCCAGCAGGGGGCGACTCCTCTGGTTGCAAAAAGAAGTCTGATTGTATAGAAGTTTATGAGAAAATGACATTGTAAACATGAGTTTATGGTCTCAATCACTAGTTTCTTTTTCAATACAGCATGATGTTCGTTTAGTAAATTATGGTCCCATTTAGAGTCAAATAGACCAGAAACCAGGGTATGCTTTAGGGCGTGGCTGCCTTGTGATTGACAGGTCGCTACCTCAGTGATGTCCGGTCTGAGAGTTGTTTGTGTTTTCTTCTTACAACTTGAACCCTTTCACAGTGTGTTTTCAGCTCATGAAAGTTAATTATAACCTTTTTCGTCGCCTAAAAATATCTTATTCAATGTTCGGTTGTACTTAGCTCCACCATCTGGTGTCACCTCTGGTTGCAAAAAAACAAGATGGCATCAGCCAGGATGCTGCACATCAAAATGTGCACAAACCGAGAGGTGACGTCACGGTGACTACGTCCACTTATTATATACAGTCTGTATGTCTATGGATGGACAGTTATTCAAGTTTTATACACCATTTTAACAAATCTGGGAATAAGGAGTTTGAAAGATGTGGGCATTACCCAAACAGAGAGGATCTAAGACACAGAAAAGACACTGTCAAGCTGCATTATGGGACATGTTGGATGCAGGGGTTTTGGATCTTGAACCATACTAGGGACTAAAAGTCCACATCCCAGCCTCCGCTGCACTGATTTTGACTATTCTTTTAATTTGTCTCTCGAATGCCCCCCAAATTTGTGGAGGTTCAGTTAGAAACTGTGAAATGGGAAATGAAAATGAGAGCATTCAGTAGTCTAGAGGGGGATATTGAGGGGGCAACGTGCTATGATGCGGCTAATTTAAGTATTTGTGTTTGTTTGCAGGTGAGCCTGATGTCTCACTCAGCCGTCCTTCAAAGAGCAGAGCCTTTCTGTGGGGGATCTCTGCTCAGTGAATTATGGGTCATCACAGCTGCCCATTGCCTGACGCAGGCTCGTATCGCTAAACAGGGTTTCTTCGTCAGAATGGGTACGAAAACAAATGTTATATTTATATTCTGATCCATATCTCTGGTCTTATTCGTTACATGTTATGTCATTGTTTTAACCTCTTCCTCTTTTTGAGATTTAAGATCAGAGGATGCAAGACCCATCACATATCAAGTGATATTATTGCATATAAATGAATCCATGCTTCTATAGGTGAACATGATGTGAACCAAAATGAGGGTCCAGAGCGAGACCATGTGGTGGCAGAGCAGCATATCCACCACATGTACAATGAGAAGAAGTCACCGTACAACCATGATATTGCACTACTGAAGCTCAGCAGTCCAGTGGAGCTGTCCAACCAGCGGCGTCCCATCTGCCTGGGGCCCAAAGACTTTACAGAGAACCTACTGAGGGACTCCAGCAGCTCTCTGGTGAGTGGATGGGGCCAGATGAAGTTCAGAGGCCTGCAGGCCACCAAGCTTCAGAAGCTGGAGGTCCCCTACGTGGAGCGCACCCTGTGCAAACAGAGCAGCCGGGACCACGTCACCCGTTTTATGTTCTGCGCTGGGTATCGAAGTGAACAGAAGGACTCGTGTCAGGGGGACAGTGGGGGACCGCATGCCTCCAATTATAAAGGCACGTGGTTCCTGACAGGCATCGTCAGCTGGGGGGAGGAGTGTGCCATGGACGGCAAGTATGGCATCTACACTCGAGTGTCACGGTACTACCCGTGGATCAGTCAGAAAACAGGGCTCCAAATTAGCAACTGACAAGTTGAGTAAAGGAAGAACAGCTGACAGGAAGTGAAAGTTTATCTTCAACCAAATTAATTTGGAAAAGGTAATTCAAATATTGGAGTATTTGAATGTTTCTGATGAAATGTTGTAAAATAATACCTCGTAGCTCTTCATGCAATGTTGTATGCAAAAGGAAATATTAAATGCAATCTTGAGATGCTAAAGCAAAAGAAAAATTTCATTCTTAAATCTTAAACAGGTGTTTTCAGTCAATGTGGCCCTAATGAAGCCGGCAGGAGACTCAGGAGGATTTCACTCAGTTCGTCTGTACAGGCCCACACAGTCCTGAGTCTAATAAGCCACGTTAACTGAAGACACCTGTGTGGCTGTTCAGAGCAACGCAGGTGCTCAGAGCTGCTGACAATTCACCACCAAACTCCACAAAGCTGCATTCAGACCTGGATTACCAAAGAAAAATTAGTTACCTGCACACTGTGAAGAAATTGCACTAAGAATAATAATATGCTTCACGGGTAGCTTTAGAAGAGTGCATCTGATGCTGCTGCTCTCCCTGTAACCATGTAATACGGCTCCTGTTCTACTCTTCACAATGCTGTATAAACAATAATATACTACACTATCAATACATCTTATCAATCTCACGGACTCTGTTATATTGGCACGTTGGTGAGTCCTGGGGTTTTATATAGCTTAATAGGCCTTTTTCACAGCAGATGTTTTAGCTTCATAGCCAGGAAGAAGAAGAAGAAGAAGAAGAAGAAGAAGAAGAAGAAGAAGAAGATAGTCCTTTATTAGTCCCACGAGGGGACTAGGGGAAAGCACAAGTGTTATTAAAACAGTGGCTCAGTACCATTTAAAGACACGGCTGGTAGTGTTGTTCAAACACGTTTTGCTATAATTGTTGAAATTCTCTTTACATCCCGACAGCAATCCATAAATCAATTGCTGTGAAAAAATCTGTTATCTCTGGCTGTTGCAGGACTGTAATAAGCCCATCCAATTATTTCATTTAGCCCAAATGTAATGATCGAATGGCCTACTGTACCCTCCTGGGCACACATCACCAGAGTCTTCCACAAGCTGCTAGCTTGACAGCTGGGGGTACTAACAATAACCATGTTTGTTGTTTATGTTCATTATGAAATGTTTACCTTGATAATGATCATTTTTGGGGGGTGGCTTTAAAGGGGGGCCTGGTGGGACGGACTATCAGTGTTGTCGACTTGCCGCCTTTCTTAGAAGCCACAGAGGCTTTTAGCAATTTAGCAAGCTAGCAAGTGGGTAACATAATGAAGGAAATATAAAGGCACAATGCCAGAGGCGAAAGATGAGGCTGTTAGGAATATCAACATTTTCCTCAGACATATAAAATTACCAAGAAAAACAATATATAACAAAAATTACAATATACTATATACCGATAATTATGCACCAATAAATGAACTTCTATGGGCTCCAGCATTTCAAGTTGTGAACTCTGAGTTTTCAGAAACATTCCACTTACAAGGTCATGAACACGACATTAGGGGGGCGTTCATATGGGCCCAACTCGTAAACACAGTAAACCCACAACTACGTCTCCCCATCTTTATCACTGAAATAAATGGGAAGTTAATTTTGGTGGGACCATGTCATTAAGAATCATAAGGGTGCGAGCTATCATGCCCTAACAGGTGCAACATGGCCACTAAAGGGAGATCAGTCTGTACGTGGCAACACAGTCCTGAGAGGAGGTCTAGTCAGGCAAGATAAGTGAAAACACCTGTGTGGGTGCATTCACTTTATGAAGTTCTGTCAGTGAACATAAACTATATTATATAGGGAAAAAACATATCAGTCAGGTTGAATCAAATCAAATAATCCTGTGCTTTTATTCTGGAAAATAATCATATACATTATGCATTATAATACAAGCTTTCACAATGATTCCAAGTGCAAACTGAGCAAAAGCAGCAGACACCAGGTAAAGGTAGTGTGGAAGAGACATAGCCTATAGACTATTACCGTCTGATGTTACAGTTTAGCCTGTGTTGGGTGGCTTTCAAATGAATTAAATATGATGAAAAGTTATTTACCTTATTTAGACAGTCCAGCACTCACTATCAAGAGACTGTAATGTTCCCACTGTGGGTGAAAATGAGTCTTTATTAGCTAGCTAAAGTTAATCTTAGGTTTAGCAGTGGAATTAGATTAATATAGTCCAGAGATGCAACAAATACTGCAGGAATGTAATGTACCTTTTGTTAGACGACTATTGTCCAACATAGTGTTTAACATTGAAAATTTAGATTTTGACCATGTACATATTCACAGTTAACTTACAGATTGTCAGTAACTTAAGTAATTACGCTGTATCTGTGTGCCCTTCAGAGATTAACCCTCAGCACATACGGTGGTAAAGTGTTTCCATAACCACTTTCCACTCTTTTTGAAAGCTGACCAACTGTTAAAGAATATCAATCCGGTTTCAGTCAGTTGTAAAGCAGTTAAAATGGTCTCTCGTGAATGTTTGTCTTGTTAACTCAGCTCCCTGAATTCAAAGTCAATATGTCACCTAGTAATCCATGATGTAACTGTAATAGTTCAGCTGGCAATTATATTTCTACACTACTCTACAGTTAACACTGAGCATAGTTCCCCTGTTGGTGTGAAACAGCAGCACAGACAGAAATAAAGCAAGAGGCATGCAGCATAATAACAGCTGCAGCAGATTATCAGCAATCTAAAATCAACTAATTCCAACGGAAAAACGTTGACATAACGCATTATCACAATCAACAGCACCAAGAGTAAAGAATAAATTGGCAAATATAACTCACTTTGGAAATAGTAGTTGCCCAGAAAAACAATATAATATTGTGATGAAACTTGTGATTTACACCCCTAAAAGCTGCCTGACAACCACTGAAATACAACAACCAGCTACAATGACAGCCAATGGAGACGTGTAGTAGTACACTGCGTTTATCCTACACTAAGTACTACAGTACTTTCCCCAGACCCAGATAGTTCATCTTGAGGACTGACAGAGCGCTGCATCAATACAGCTTTTTCACAGGAAACATAGCGGGAGACAAACAGGTGAAACTAATAACATTAACAAAGGCTCCACTGAAATCTCCAAACTGAGGCATCGTGCTCCAGACCAAGGCTAAATACAATGCAGATGCTGAATGTCTGCTTTTACCACGAAGAGGTGGAGTAATCATGGTGATTTGTGACATGCAGCGTGGCGTTGCTGGCTGCTATGCGAAAGAAAGGTAAAGCTATTTTCCATATCTGACAGTGTTGTACAAAAAGAAGCCACAATAATCGGTGGGGCTGTTTGGCACATGAACAGTAATGATATGTTAGTAGGCATATACATGATTTCTGTCATATTTCATAAGAAAATAGAAATGATAACACTTGAAGTCTTGAACAAAAGTCCATTCTGTAAGTGAGTAAATGTGCAATCAAAGTTCAATGTCTTCGGTTATAACCCTGAATCCAAATAATCTACTGCTGGAAAAGATAAAGAGTTGCCACATATGTGCTTTGCATTGTAACAGTCTCCTGAGGTCCGTTCTGTAGTTTACAGTCTTCTGAGGTGTCACAGTAGTTTGACGAGTAAAATACACAGTTGATGCGCTTCAATCCGATGCTCTGCGGAGTCAGATGCCCCCTTTTGGTCAGGAAGTGGATGGAGTCTGTGGGTGTATCCCAAGTCTATTGATGGCACCCACGCTTCCCTCGCTTGCTTCTTTTCCTTGCGTCCTCACCACGGATGCACGGAGAGCCGAAACAAGAGAGGGATATGTGGATGCAATTTAAGAGAATAGGATGCACCCTCTGTATGTCATCTCTCCTCTGTTCTGATTGGCTCTTAGCAGGTCTCTCCCAGAATCCTGTGCAGGTCTTCAGGTAGGACGCGCCCTTCTTCCCCACGACTTATATTCCTCACCATCCTGTGATTACACACGTACACAGACGCATAAAAAGTGACGATTCTAACATGAATTTTTGTATTTTCACCTCACCAGGTTTGTCTGCATCTCAATTTAGAATTAGGCGTGATCAGTATTTCGGAAACAAGGAGCCCATTTTACCACATTCCCGACAATTCCTCATGCAGCAGCTGGATGACATCACCGCAGTTAAAGATGATGTCATCAGTGCTGGCCATGCTGCTCTCAACCATGACCCTGTACCTGCCCGCCACCTGGAACAGAAGAAGGACGAGTAAAACCAGAGAAAGGTGCATTTTGATACTTACTTTTTGACCAATTTAGGATATAGACTTATAGCCCTGCCGTCATCCTGGAAGTGTTTTGTTTTAGTTTTTCATTTCATTTCATTTACATTTTCAGATGAAGCTTTGAATGCCTGTCATCAACTTTCTTTAATGCATAACTCAGTTAGTTTTGTTTGACTGCTGCTAGACTGCCTCCTTATTATGGGTGCATCTTTTTTGTGTGGTGAGTTAAGTTTTTGGACATTTTTTTGATTAAAAAACATGAATTGAAGGAGAATATTTTGGTCAGTGGCACTTGTTGTGTTCTATTAATAGCTAGTATAGTTCACAAATGCCCCCAATAACATAACAACAAATGTGTGCCATGATTCATAAACTCTCACCAGGGGGGCAGGCTGATCCTCTTCATCAGAGTCCGATAAGTTGGAGAAGTCTGTGGCTGCACCCCAGTCCTCCAGACCCTCACAGATCGCCACTGAGTGGGCAGGAACCGGCCAAGCTGCAGGTGGCAAGACAGCTGAGATAACAAACGGTAGCGCTACACTTTTTAATCACTAATATTTTATGATCTATGTGTATCTAGTGTGTTTAATGACAAACATGAATTTCTCATACACAGACTCAAAATGTGGTAAATGTCTTACTCTGCAAATTTCATGGTAAGTTTGTATTAATGCAGTAACGCATTTGAAATTTCTTTGAAATGACCCCTATATTTACCTCAACATTTATAGAAAATTACCCCAATGTTATTTAATTATTATATCCTGCTATTTCCCACAGCACTTAATGAATATCTGGTAGTTTCTTTAATACATTACCAGTTAATTGCTAGGCAGGCTTACAAATGCTTTATTCCCAGGTCCACTGTTTACTGGTAAGTAGATGATAATTAACATGCAACTTCTTATGAATGATGAAATTACATCCAAATAAATGCAGAATTGAATTCTATTTCCCAATAAGCAGTTAATAATTAGCTGCTAATGTATTTTATATAATTCTACCAATTTAATTGATTGTAATTAGGCCTATAGTCTTTTACATGGACATGGTGTGGAGGGGGTCAGTTCTGATATTTACCGAGAGCTGTCCTCAACTGCTTGTGATAGGCAGTGATGTACAGAATCAGAAATGCAGAATCTGGGTGTTAACAACTCATAGCCTTACCAGACACAGTTTATTACCTGCTTTGGGAAATAGTGGAATATAATTCTAAAATAATGTTGGGGTAATTTTTGATACATTTTGAGGTATTATAGGGGTAATTTCAAAGAAACTGCAAATGCGTTACTTGCAAATGATCACAGACTTTCCATGAAATTTGCGAACCTGTAAAATGAGGTGCTACTGTAAAGCAAAAAGATGTTATGAAGTGATTGTCATGTCTATTTTGTGCATAATCTGTCTCAGCGACTCACTGCGTCGAGGGGAGTTAACCACGGGGTCCGAGTGGGCGGGGCTAGTATGTATTGACTCCTCCCCTCGCAGCCTGTGGGAGTGGCTTGTTGCCGAGGAGCTGTGAGGAACAGGGAGACACGCTGAGCAGCCTCCCACCGACGCTCCGCCCCACGACACACACATCTCTGATGCACTAAAACGCATCACCATGGGAACAAGACACGACCACAACAAACAAAAAAACAAACGAACAACAACATCCACGGGGTCACAAAACAAGCTCATCCACATACTGTAAATTAAAGTAGCATTCCTTTAAGTTCACAATCACATATATTTCAGCGTCTGATTTCAAAGGATGTTTGAGTTTCTGACACAAATATAAATAATATCAGAGATCGCTGCAATATATGGAAATATTACTTTCGAGAACACAGTATTCTGCACACGTACAAGGCCTTGATTAAACAGCATTTGCAAATAATCCTCAATGTGGCTTTAAGTAGAAGATGGGTAGACTTTGTCCCATATAGTCCAACGTATGGAAAGAAAATGATAGAAAAATATTTTTAAAGTCACTTGTCTGAAAATGTCAAAGCCTACCCATCTGCTAAATTACTTACAAATGCTATGTGACCACACCTATATCATATACACAAATAATTAAAAAAGTAAAAACATTCACAGTATCTCATCCTGCATCTGTTAGTAATAGTCAAAAATCCCACAAAACAATCTCTGAATATGATCATTCCATGCTCAGATACTTTGGCAACTGAACTGTGAGTCTTTGTGAGTGTATCCACTTAAAAGAATTTAGGCTGACATTGTTTTATACTGTCAATAAACATCAGGTAAAGACCAAAACCAACAATGTCTTAGTACATCTCTCACTGCTTTCTGACTTCCCTAGTCCCAAACCCACTGGTCCCTCATTGAGATGCAAATCTTTAAAAACTGGTCAAAAATCCCTAATACAGTTGGGTACCGTAGTTCAGTAAACAGTGCATTTGTTGGGACTATTTTCAGCTGTGCATTAATATATATTTGCTCTGCGAGTATTTACGGCAGCAGGGTGGTGTACGAGCTATAGATTGATATGTTTATCAGGCTTTGGCTACACAAACAGCACTTACTAGTAAGGCTGCATGATTATGGACAAAATCACAATCATTTATTACAAGTATTCATTGATTTTGGGGACAAAATATTTTAGTGCACTTTCACATACAGTATAAATAAAGACAGCACTGATTTCACTTCCACCAGGGGGGTGATAAAAATGTTTTTGCTTCTATGAGCAGAGTACACATTTTTAACATCTGTAATCGTTTATTTAATTGTGGGAAGCCCAAATTATGATAGCAGTTAATATTCAATTAGTTGAGCAGCCCTACTTGCTAGCACAAGCAGTTGATTGTTGGTTTTGATTTTTTTTATTTTCATTTGACCCCCCCCCCCCAAAAAAAATAAAAAACTATGTGCCAATGTTGACAATTTCCCTATGTAGTAAAAATTGTGAAGCTCAGAAGACTCAGCCATTCATCAGATTTATGACATGCTAGCATGCTATCAGTAAACAGAACAATGGTATCTCCTGCAAAAACTCCACAAACACACACACATCCCCAGAACCAGTGCTTTCAATGACTAACAACCGTAAGATTTTGGAAAGTCTCTGATAGTGTTCCAACAATTTTCACCGACTTACACATTGACATTTATCTCTGAAGAGGCATCTCACATGTACATTTACTCACTGGTGCAGAGATTCAGGTCTTTGCAGTTGATACAGGGAATGAAGCGCTCTCCATGGTGCTGAAATTCAGCACCATGGAGAGCATTAAAGCCATCTGCAAGACTTGGCAATATAGTCATGAACACCAGTTCTCAAGGGTAATGGCAAAGATGCTGATACATCACATACGGTATACACACACTGCACACATACAAACTGTTGCTCTTATAAATAATAACAAGATAGAAGCCTTTTTCTGAATGTATTGAGTTTTAAATCAATTTCTGAATTGAGACTAGATCACAAGCGAGTTGACCCTTTCCCACCACCACATAAACTGACACAGCAACCCAGTCTCACTCCTAGCTCGTTAAATATCGGCCTCTCTGCATTGGAAACCACTGCACCACGGCACCCTTTAGAAGCAGTAAATGACGAACCGGGCTTTCAACTAACTCCAATGTAAATCCACCCCCGCGTGTTGGAGCAATTGACGTAGTAATAATTGTTTATTGTTGGAGGGGTCAAACAAACATAAGACTTTCAACCAAGCCCCCAGGAAGAGCGCCGGGCTTTGAAGCAAATTTTCACAGTGGCCAAACGGCGGTGCTACAACTTCTGTGTCTGCCGTATGAAGCCATTGGGCCCAAAAAGACTTTTTCGCATAGATTTACATTGGGAAAGAGGTGTCCGTAAATCAGTGGATATTTTTTTTTTAGGTAACACAGCTTCCCAGTACAAACACTTGAATAGCCCTTATTTAAATCAGTAGGTCCTAAAAGTTGTAAAATGCACCAATAGCTGAATCCAGAGTTATTTCCCTTCCTCCTGTTCATGCGAATGACACAGAGGCTGGAGCGAGGGCTTGGAGGTGGAGTTAAAGAAAATGCTAGTGTGCCTGCTCTATGGGTCCAATAGATGCAGGTACTTTATCACTCAGCAGTCGAGTCATTTTGGCTTCATGCACCACTGATCAGCTCTCATACAGGCGACCGCCTACAGCGCTGTATCCAGTTGTCTTTATACATCCATGCTTTCAACCAGGAGAAAGCAGTTTGTGTTCTGTGTGAAATTATAAGTAACGCTGACTCATCATGTGAGTCATTAGTCACATGACTTGTTAGTATTGTCAGTCCCATGAGTCATGTGAGTCATTAGTCAGTGAAGTTAATGTCAACTACGACCGTTTCCTAACCCTACCAAAGTGGCTGTGTTGCCTAAACCCAACTTCCTGTGAAAACGGAAAGGAAAAAGCACTAACGCATGTAACGAGCGAACACTGACATGCCATCACTGGACGATCCAAAAGTAACGCAAGGGGGCTCTGACCATGTGGTGGTATTTGACGAGTTGGGAGTGAGAACAGGTTGGACACAGAGAACGACAGGGAGGTCATGCAGAGAGATTCACCTGTCAGAGAGCAGGTTGTCTGAAAGTGGAAGAGACGGAGCCTCATCTGAGGAAAGAAGAAGGAACAGAGGATACAGATATATTGCCGAAATTTAGGGAAATCAATTCTACCCCAAGACCTACATGAGAACATGAGTAGTAAAGAGCCTAAGCTGACAACGAAAGAGGTTAAATAATAGGTGTACAGTGCTATATTACCACATAGAGTGGGTTTCAGAGGCAGAAGTAAACATAGAGGCAGTGTGAATTATTGCTGTAATAGAAACCTTGACGCAGTTTCTGCTGGTTGGTGAGAATTTTTCGTATCTCTGTCAGCCAGGCAACTTTGACCTCCAGTGTGGGAGCCTAGACATAATCACAAGAGATGTTTGAGTGAATGAGCTACAAAGACTGAAATACTAAAAAAAAAAAAAAGCGATATAAAACAGACAGCAAAAATGAATACCTGAACTATGTACACTACTTCTCTGCCACTGTACCATATTTCAAATTTCTTCACATCTCCTTTGACGTTTTCTGTGATCCCCACTGCACTCATCTACAGAAAGAGACAACAGTTATTACATTTCACTATCACCTGTCACCCTTACTGACCCTACTCTGTAATTACACCCTGTTCACCAGTAATATGCAGTACAACTCAACAAAGAAGTGTTAAGCTTCATGAAGGGAGGTTTTATTGCAGGGCTGTTTACTTGGATTGCATTGATGTGGCTAATGAAGTGAGTGTATAGTATATTGTTACTCTGAGGCAGGACTTGAAGCTGTAGAAAGGCGTCCTTTCGTGACTGTCCTCGTCTCTGCGCTTGCAGAAGAGCAGGGCGAGGTCGTAGAGGAAGAGGTGTCTCTGCATGGGCTTGAACCGGGCCAGCTCCTTCATGCGCACCGCTGCCCTCTTATGGCTGATCCACACGCTGAAGCCTCCCTGCATCACCACCCGGCCCAGCTGGCTGAGGTCACCCTGGGACACACAGACAGACAGACAGGTGGACAAACAGACAGTAACACAGATGAACTGCACCCACAAGTGTGAGAAGTTATCCACAAGTGTGACAAGTGTGATGAGTAGAAAACCAAAAAATCAATGGTAAATATGATAATTCAAATTAAATGAGCACTGAGCAGTTTATATTAAAGCACAATGATGTGTTTTGTCCACTCTATCTCATCTATTGATGTGTCTGGCTGGTACCTGGTATCCGGTGATGGCTATCTGATGCATGGAGTCGTTGACAGACTTCAGCAGCTCCAACATGGAGTCCAGAGCCTGCTGCAGCTCGCAGCGGTATCGCTCCTCTGTACAGTGCTTCAACAGCTCCTGAACAAGGACACAGACACAGGATGACAGGTCGGTTTATCAAATCTAATCATGAATGTCTGCAAATCAGTTTTGTCTGGATGAATGGCGTCTTTGTTGTCAGTTTGTGCCTGTTTAAAATCTGACAGTTTATCAGTGTGTATGCTTTGCTGTTGGTGTAACTGTCTCTCTGTGCCATCGCCCCTTTGTCCATTCATCAATCGGAACGATATTCTTTATCCTAAACAAATCCTATTTCACTGCTAAGGTCAAACAAGACAAAATAGATAAAATAAGATGGTAAACAAGTTAGCATGCAGTGGACTTGTCTTGTAGCTGATACGATTGCCGTAAAGAAACAGTGTGTAGCATCAGGGGGGATCTATTGGCAGAAATGGAGTATAGTATTCATAATTATGTTTTCAGTAGTATATAACCACCTGATCATAAGAATTGTGTTTTCGTGAGCTTAAAATGAGCCCTTCATATCTACATAGAGAGCAGGTCCTCTTCATGGGCTGTGTCTGAAAGGAGGTTTCACTGTATCGTGAGCTTATAAGCAAAATGAAAGAAAGAATTTTTGGACACTACTCAGGTGATTTTCTCTGAACCGCTAATTATGTCATTGCTGTTGCACAAATAAAACACACCAGACCAACCATCCACAATAAATACCCACATGTATTTTTGTGATTAATACATAAGCTAATTTGGTGAGTTGAGTGAATTTAAATTCCCCCTGGTCAGCAGTGATGCAGTGTACATGTCTAGGGATCTTATTGTGACAGGTGAGAATTAAAGGCCATTGTGAATGTGGGAACAACAAGCATATTTTCCATAATTAATAAACACAAAGTACTCTGTGGCTGTTGGTGTTGTGATGCCACTCTGCTCACATTAAGCATATTTTTGTGCCATAGCTCATCAATTTGTCTCGGTGATGCTGCTCTCTCTCCTCTTGTTCGTCTGCCATTTTTCCTTCATCGCAAGGCATGATGGCAAATAATGTTCATCATTGTCCACTACTTTTCACAATGCATTATGGATACTTTGAGGCCACTATCTAGGGTCTAATAATTCTCATTATACATTCGGACAGAAATACAAAATGGCCACTATATAGTGAGTAGTGAGTGATTTCAGACAGCCGTAGAGTCCACTGTGTTGCTCCACCATGTTTCTACAGCAGCCCAGAACGGACAAACCAAACACTGGCTTGAGAGAGAGTCATTCATGTTTTTATATCACTTGAAGGACACCATAGTTCTCCAACACATTTGTGAAACAGCAGTAAGGTGAGTACCATGGTTTTGCACTAGCCGACTCACATTACTGCAGTCTTGGAAAGGGAGGAGTGAGCGGTGGGGTACTCAGTTGGTTGCAATCTGCAACCACACCACTAGATGCTGCCAAATGTTACACGCTGCACCTTTAATTAAAACTATACAGCTGAATTTTGACATGCAAATGAACTTTGCAGCAAAGATAAAGTAAGTAGAGTAAGTGCGCAACATCTCTGCTTTGTCTCATTATGACAAAAGCTGCTTTTCAAGAGAAGCAACAAAGGCAACTTTATCGTACTGCAAAAAAAGGTCAGTATTTTGGAAACAAACTACAATTTGCCGTCATGATGGCACCTAAAAAATAAATCTCTTAAACATGCTATTGTGTGAGCTGTTCCTACAGGACTCTCCATCACCAACTGACTCAGATGTACAGAACCTTTAGTAGCAGCTGGTACTTGGTGAGGCGCTGGACTGGTTTCAGGAGGTAAGAGTCCAGACCCAGCTTGTGGTCCAGCTTCTTCTGGCACTCCTGCAGAGACAGGCCGAGATTTTAGACAGATTTTGCAGAACAAACAATTCAGAACTGGAGTTGTGGTCTGAATATAAGAAACCGCACTACAAGCAAACATCTCAAGATTATGTCTGCTATCAGCACTAATTACTTTCATAGCATCAATATGAGACAATGAGTGGATCATGTAAGCAGGAATCATAAATATGTGATATGTAACTACCTTAAAGAAGGGCGAATCAGAGCACTGTCTCCATAGCAACTCAGAGCGAGGCTTGTTTTGGCAGTAACGCTCATACACCTGGAACTTCTCTTTCTGCACACACAAAGGTACAATTAGATATGTTATTATGTCGTATATCACTTCACATGACGTTCCCGTGTTTCTGCTCATCTTTCCTCACCCGCTGCAGGAAGCAGGCCCCCACCCTCTCTGGTGTCTCCAGGCAGCCCTGCAGATCCTGGAGGAAGATCCTAAATGGAGGGAAAAATGAGAGGAAATTGGATTTGCATGAAAAGACGAGGAGACGAGGATAACTCTGTGACAGCTTGTGTGTATTGTGTGTGTGTGTGTGTGTGTGTGTGTGTGTGTGTGTGTGTGTGTGTGCGTGCATGCGTGCGTGCGTGCGTGCGTGCGTGCGTGCGTGCGTGCGTGTGTGTGTGTCTTGCCTGCTGTGGAACTGGTAAACCTCGGGCATGTTACCAAACAGAACGTCCTTCTGGCTGCGTAGAGCTGATGGAAGAAGATTAGACATGGACGGGTCCTCCATTTCTGCCCTGTAGCCCTGAGGAGAGGAGATGAAGGTAGAGGAGACAAAGGGAAAGGAGAGGAGAGGAGACAAAGGAAGAGGAGAGGGGAGGAGAGTCAGAGGAGATTCAGAAGAGCATTAGAGAGGAGAGGAAAGGTGTAATTAAAGGAGAAATTAACAGAGATGAGAGGAGAAATTAAAAGAGAAATGAAAGGAGAGAGGAGAGGAGAAAGGAGGAGATGAGAGTTAGAGGACAGGAGAGAGAAGAAATTAAAGGGGAGAGGAGAAAGGAGAGGAGAAATGAGGAGAAATAAAAAAAAATTAACAGGACCAGAGAACTTGATCAGAGAAAACAGGAAATACAAAATGCCATAAACAGCTGAAATAAACTCACCAGAAGGACCGAGAGCAGCTCGTCCACATAGATCCTCTCTGTAGCTATCAGCTCCTTCATTACATGGCTATGAAGAGTGAGAATAAGACAAAAATAGACAAAAATTGAATGAAAAGCTCAAGAAAATACCTAATGCCAGTGTGCATACTGTGACCTTGGTACAGAAAGTTGGAAAGGTTCCTACATGGTCACATACTGTACACACACATACATCTGCAGGCTAATACAAAAACAGAGCAAGATTAGAGTCAAAGCTGGGGGCGGCAGTAGCTCAGTCCGTTAGGTTAGGATGTGGAGGACCCGGGTTCAAATCCCCCATGGACCAAGACCAACTGGTTGCTGGAGAGGTGCCAGTTTACCTCTTGGGCACTGCCGAGGTGCCCCTGAGCAAGGCACCAAACCCCCAACTGCTCTGGGCGCTTGTCAGGAGCAGCCCCCTCACTCTGACATCTCTCCATTGACATGTATATGTACTGTGTGAACTGTACTGTGTGAACAACAGAGTGTAAAACTGAATTTCCCCACTGTGGGACTAATAAAGGAATATCTTTCTTTCTTAGGACCACGTGTGACCGGTGAAAGCTGGCGTACCGTGTGACCTGCTCTGGATTGTCTTCTGCCTCTGAATCTGTTTCTGTGGTGGAGCCATACAGACAGCTGCGGTTGCCTTGGAAATCATGCATTACCTCGATCTGACAAAAAAAAAAAAAAAAAGAAATGCATGAAACAACAAATATCTCTGCTTCTTAGTTCTGGCATATTTTAATCAAAAAGCTGCCAGGCTGTTAGGCTGCTAACTTTTGCAAATTAACGCTAAACACAGGAGGAGGTATCATTAGTTTGGCAGGTATTCGGGTACCACATTACAGGACAAACTGAAATTTTGATCTAAATCGCTAAAGTTAATACAGTTCATCCTGAGGGAGGCATTAATGCGTGCACCAAATTTCAAGACAATCTATCCAATAGACATTTCCCTCTAAAACGCAAATGTGAACCTCATCGTGGTGCTACAGGAAAAAGTCTAAGCATCACCAGAGTCACTGAGATTCATCCTCCAGGGACCATGAATATCAGCTCAAACGGCTGGCTAAAAACAGACACACCTTGCGTTGGCTGTTGTTCTTCCTCGCGGCTCTTTTGCCAGGCAGCAGGTCAAAGGAGAACTTGGAGTTCAGGACGTTAAAGTCGACACCTGTGGATACACATTGATTTGACTGGTGACGATGGAGCTCAGATGAAATGCAGACAAAAGATGGCACGTACAAGAAAAAAAATAGTATTACCGCCTCACCAAACAGTCAGGTTGCAGTTTACATCCATGTCTGTCCAAAATGTCATCCCTTCATCATTTTATCCTATTAGATATTTGTGTGAAATCAAAATTGTCAAAATTGAATTCTTGAGTTATGGCCAAAAAGGTTTTGTAAGGTGACTACCAAATTATAGTTAGTTCATCATTGAGAACTAGGGCTGTCACGGTGAAGGAATTTCCCCTATAATGAGTGATAATGATTGGCTCAACAGTGCGAAATATGGTATCATTGCAACTTTTTTTTTTTTGCAAATTATCAATTTATCCTGATTTTAGTGCTGTATAAATAAGCTTTATTGTTAGGTGTATTGTTTGCTTTTAAATAAAGACGATAGTTTTAAAACAAATTAACAATTGTTTATTGCTGAATGCAGAACCCAGAAGGGCAATGGTTGCGTCTGGTTGTCTGCACAAGGTAGAGTACTAGCTCTAGATGAAGGGATGTCGACGTTCGTAGGGAGAGAGAACAGACCCGCCGGTCTATTTGTATTAATTTCTCCGTCGTTGTTGTTGTTCTGCACTTGTAGCCTACATGTAGGATGAGTTTGTGGAGTTTTACCCAACGCTGAACATTTTTCTACTCTCGGCGACCAAAAAAAAAAAACACCAAACTTGCAGCATCCAGCACAAAATAGACGCTCAGCACCTCGTCACAATGCTGCCATTTGTAACAATGTCCATTGCAAGAATTCACAAAAGGGAAAACGTGAACATAGCGGTTGTGGCAGTTGCTGTCAATATTGTGTTTTTTGCGACAGCCCTACTTGAGACGAAGTGGATGTTTGTGTCAAATTTGAAGAAATTCGATCAAGGCGTTCCTGAGATATCACGAGTATGGGAAGGACGTGACCTTTGACCACAAAAATCTAATCAGTTTATCCTTGAGTCCAGGTGAACATTTGTGCCAAATTTGAAGAAATTCGAGCACGGTGTGCTGAGATACTGTATTCACAAGAATGGTCCCAACATACAGACGTACAACCCGAAAGCATGGAGGCAAAAAAACGTGGTGCTAAATGTCAAATGCCATGAGAAGGGCAGCACAGGCAAGAGGAGTGAGAGTGGGGCATCCTAGTCAACAACAGATGAAAATAAATCCACTACAGAAATAAGTGTAGGAGAAGAGCTATGGGATGAGCTGAGGGGCCGTCGGAGGGGTCGTACCATGTTTGGGGGAGAACAGGGGTGACTTGCAGCGCTGCGCCATCTGGTCGGGTTCAGGCCTGGGGGCCACCAGCTGAATCGGTCTGACTTGTACATCTGCCAGCTTCTTCAGACACTGCTCTCTGTTTCTGATCATAGACTGCACCGAGTTCAGCTTCTCTGTTACCATGGTGATCTGGGACTAGAGAAAGACGAGGGGTAGGTTGAGGGGAGTTGTTGATCATCTTGTGTGTTTGTTTTCTTCAGTAGTGGTGGGTTACCTGCAGCTGTGGGGTGAGTATGGCTTCAAACTCCAAGCTCAGGATGTCCTGGCTGTTTTTCAGTGCTGACGGCGCCCTCTCCTGGTGGCAGCTCAGGTACTGCAGCGCCTCCTGAGCTCCCTCTCTGGTTTGGAACTTGTCCACCATCTGACTCGCGAGAAGATAGGCGCCCTCGTCACACCACCGAAGGGCCTGCACACAAGAAAATACACGTTTTGTATATATATATATATATATATATATATATATATATATATATATATATATATATATATATATATATATATATATATATATATATATATATATATATATATATATATATATATATATATATATATTGTTCTTTGTTATCTTGAAAACAAAGAACAAATAAAAGATTCACATGAGGAAATTTAACAATTGTCACATTTTATCAGTTAGCTACAGCTACATTTTCTATTATTTTTGCTACATTTAATGACATTGATTTATTTATTTATCACGTCATTTATCTATTCATCATATTTGATGCCATTGCACAATTTTTTTTCCCCATATATTTTGATTTCAAAACAAACATGCAGCTTACACATGTAGTTTGTACTGAATGCATGCATAGACAAAAAAAGGAAGTAAAACAAAAATACAGTCATTTTGCATGTCTTTGACTTTGTGTCATGTCAGTATTTTTACCCCTTCAAGGCGAAGCAGCAGGTCTCGTGCTCGGGTGAGCGAGGCCCGCTTGGTGCGTATGGCGGTAGTGATGACGTCGCAGAGATGTCGCAGCTCGTTGCAGCGCTGGACGATGAGCGCCAGGGCGTAATGGTGACTGGCAGCCAACTGGTGGCCGTGCAGGATCACCACCTGGGCACGAGTCATCTCCACCTGAGACACAAGCACACACATAACGGTTTGAACTGATTTGGGTTTCATGATCCCACACATCTAAAAGTTGTTGTTTGCTGATGCAAGAAGACAATTATGGTTTAGAGAAAACTAACATAATGAGCCCGAAACATTGTGTACCACTGGACTTCATGAGGAACCAGTTAAATGTGTGTACAAGAAGGGGGAGCTGTTCTTCCACTGTAAACAGACCAGAGTTACTAACAATGACCAGTGGGCTACCTCCGGGTCTGAAAAGTGAAGCCAACGCTGAGAAAGCCTTAAATCTGCATTCTCTCTAACAGCCAGCAGCGGGCGACTGCTCTGGTTGCAGAAAGAAGTCTGATTGTATAGAAGTCTGAGAAAATGAGCCTACTTCTCACTTGACTTCAGTAGACATTGTAAACATTAGTTTATGGTCTCAGTCGATAGTTTCAAGTCTTCTTCAGTACAGTATGATGTTCATTTAGTAAATTATGGTCCCATTTAGAGTCAAATAGACCATAAAGCAGGGTATGCTTTGGGGCGTCTCTACCTTGTGATTGACAGGTCGCTACCACAGTGTTGTCCGGTCTGGGAGTTGTTCGCGTTTTTGTCTTACACCTTTAACCCTTTCACAGTATGTTTTCAGTTCATGAAAGTTAATGATAAGTTTTTTGATCACCAAAATATGTCTTATTCAGCGTTAGGCTGTACTTAGCTCCATCCTCTCATGTCACTTCTGGTTGCAAAAAAACAAGATGGTGACAGCCGAAAACCAAAATCACAACAGTAAAAATGCCAAACTTGGGGCTTCAAAACAACAGTTCACAAACCAAAAGGTGGCATCACAGTGACTAGGTCTATTTCTTATATACAGTCTATGATATTAACAGTGGAGTGGAATAAAGGCAATGCCTGTAAAAATAAATCCCAAACAACCCTTAAAAAGCTCTTCCTCAGTAAAAAGTACAAGAAAAAAACCCACAGGAACACAGGAAGCAATGAGTTTCATAAAACCTGGTCTTAATTTTGAAAACCAGTGACAGGACCAATAGTACAAGGTTGATTTAATCTATATTGAATGGTTATCGCCATTCAGTTGATGTTTAAAATACTGTAACAACTATAATTTAAATGTCTCTCCTCTATCAGACAAACTGACCTACAACCTTCATCAGACAAAAAACTCGTTATTTGAGCATTTTGTTCCTCTCTGTCACTTCCCTCGAACCACATCTCCTGCTGTAATTGTGTGCATGTTGTGTAACTTCCGTTTGTGACCTTAGCGTGTTTGTCCAGCGTCTCCAGGTCCGTCAGCAGCTGTTCAGTCTGAACCAGTGTGGTTCCCACAGAGGCAATATCCATCTCCTGGCCAGTGATCCTCACCAGCACCTCCTCCATCTATACACACACATGCAGAGTTAATGATCACAGCAGTGCAACACAGACTGACTCAGGACTCATAGAACACCAATCATCACACCTGCTGGAAACTCAGTTCGTAGTGCAGCAGCTGGAGGTACTGCTGCAGTTTCAGGTGGTGTTTCTCAAAGAAGCCATCGAACGCCTCCTCCATGTCTCGGAGCTGAGCCAGGAGCCTGAAACACATGCGACACACAGACGTTCAGACAAGCAGCACATGTTTAATAAGATGTAAGCATCAAGCTGAGAATATGTCTTCTAAGATGTCTGAATTCTCATCCTGCACTGCACTTATTCACTGACCTTTGAACAGTGTCCATGTCTGATTTCAGGTCCCTCTCTTCATCTCTATCCCTCTTAGAGGCCTTGACGGTCTCCAGGTTCGACAGCAGCAGCCGCCCTTCTTTCAGGACATTCCTGATATCGTCCTGAAACAGACAAATGGAGAAATCAAATACAAAAACTGCACAAAGATACAGAGAGAGCGAGGAAGGAAAGAGAGAAGACCTTCATCTGTCGGTATCGATGTGTGTGTGAGTGCAGCAGGAACTCGATGGCACTGGCTTCATCTGGAAGTTCGGTCTCAGACAGCTCTGATCCAAAACCCTGCAGCAGCTGGGCGATCTCCTTCACCGTCACTGCAAAGGTCTCAATGGACTGCACACACACACATTTCTAATTCATGTGGGTTTATCAAATTATCAAATACAAGAGCAAAAATAAGGCCTGTAAGAACGGCTTATTTATTGCGTTTTATTTTTAGTTGCAAGTGTGCAGCTTGTGCAAACATATCTAGCTTTAACTTCTTCATATTCAACAGCAGCATGCCGAGCTTTGCTTCAGAAGTGTGTTTACCGTGCGGAGGACGATCCAGTCACTTTGGCAGTACTCCACTTTAGCAGTGAAGTCTGACGTCAGGTGGTTTTCATCGATGTAGCGCAGCAGGTCACCAACTGAACGCAGCATCACCACCTGAAAACACAGAGCCACGAGGTGTCCAGTGAAACAACATCATGTTTCAACTTGTTTGTTTGGCAGCATCTACCGAGAGAGCATCTACTGTTTATTAAAATGGACAGGACGACTGTGTGTAGTCAGTAGTATAAAGCAGCGGTTCTCAACCTATTTTCCTTGAAGCCCCCTACTTGTATCTAAGATTTTTTTTGCAATGACTTAATAAGTCAATTACAAATTAATTTACTAGTAGTAGTAGTAGTTTTTTTTGTTATTGTGGTTCAGTAAAAACAATGTATGGTGCTGCTGTTAGATTGCTGCTAGACAGTCCCGTTAAAGGGGCTCTACGTATGAATCATAAATTGCTTGTTAACAGTGACACCTGTGGCTGATAAGTCAATGACAGTCAACATAGAGTTTGTGTTGGAGTCTGAGTTGTGGTGGGGGCTGGTCATTTAGCATTTATCGGACATCATTTCTAACCGGACGTTAGCTATGGTTGCACGCTGTTGAAAATAAATGCACTTGTGAGTGCGCACAATGTCACATCCGTCGGATTTTCTCGGAAAAAAAAAAGCCCGGGTTGCTGACGTTAAAAGCAGTCTACAGGTTAATAGAGGAAACCCAGAAATTGGAGGTCATTTTTTTAGGCTACGTTACAACCTGTTAAAAAAATATTTTAAAACTTTTATACGTGTAAAACTTATATACAGTCCCTTTAATATAGGCACAGGGCTCCCTTTTGTGTGCAGCAAGTGGGAGAGCAAACCAATTTTGACCACAGTGAAAATGTTGTTTTTGAAAGACTAAATGGCAACAAATATGGATTAAAGCATAATATTTCAGTAGATTTTGCTTCCAAGTAGCAAAAGAATATGTCTTTTTAAATATTTTATATACAGACTCATGAACGTGTAAATTATCGGGCAAATATGTTATTATAATTTACATGAGCAAATCTAATTTTGACAACCTCAGAGCAGACAAATCATGGTGAACCCCCTGTGATCTTTGGCTCCGCGAAAGCAGGGACACACCAAGCCGACATCAAACAACCAGCGGTGACGAAGGCCACCCATTAAATTCAAAAATCCCGATGTCTTTGTCTTAGCCAAAATACTGCACTGAAAGCACTGCAAAGACCACAGTCAGCGGCCATACGTACATGCCGTGAAAATATGTGAATTGGAATGACCAGATAAGATGAAGATGAAAAATGAGAAGATCCTTCTGTGTTTTTTCTCTTGACTCTACTCATTTTCTTGCTTTCCTCACATTCATTTCTCTTCTCTGAAGCTGAACCGTCAATCAGAGTGGTTTCTCTCACCGACGAGCTCTGTTTAATCGGCAAAAAACAAAAAACAAGGCCAACGGACGCTTACCAACGGCATCAAACTGCACGAGAGTCAATTTGATGTTTCAAGACCTTAAGGGGGACCCGGACCCCAGGTTGGGAACCACTGGTTCCCAAGAGAAAGGATTGTGCTGCATCAGATTAGAAAAATAAATTTCTACATGTGAGAAAAAACATCTTCCATCCCTCAGTTCTTAGTGTTTAACCCCCTCTTACCGGCATCTTTAACAGGAAGTCATCCTGGCTGAAGCGGAAGCCCAGGTCAGTGCTTGAAGATGGACTGGGGGCAGAGCTTAACAAGCCGGAGGGGCGGAGCACCAACACCAAATGCAGATTTCCTGGAAATGAGGTCTGAAAGAGGAAGGAAGTAAATCATGTCATTTCTTTATTTACGGTATTTTTGTGATAGTGTTGGCCACTATCACTAAAAAAGTGGCCTGGAACAGAGGAGAAAGGATGAAATGAGAGGTGATAGTGTTTAAAAATGCAAATGCAAATGCAAATCAGTCTTAGACAGTAATTTAATCTATAAAGATGTGAGACAGAGGGGCACTGTGATATAACATGCATTTATTTGGGGGCAGTTATTCACGTCAGCCTACTGAACTGACTTCTGTGGCTTTATCCTCCACCACGTCCCCGGATCAGGGCAGAGGAGCACAGGATGAGAGGAGTCGGACACTCAGTCAGAAGTGTTGGCAGCTGAATGCTGTTAGTCGAGCAGTCTAGCAGAGCTCAATACAGCATCAGCATAGCTCTCTGTGTCAATCTGGGAAGTCTGTCGATGTCTGGAGCACGTCAGCAGGTCTGACAGTCAGCTCCTCCGCCTGAATGTGCTGCTTCCTCACTCTTCTTCACGATAAACTGCATCGCATGCCCTCACTCTTCCTACTCTGAGCTGTTAGTATTCCAACACAACTCTTCTTTTCTGTGTCTGTCTTTATGTCTATGTGGATTTTTCCCCGCAAGGGATCATTTATCTGATAAATATTTTCTAGCGATGCAGCAAATAACTGCTGAAATACTCTGCTGTGTTTGCTTAAAGTTCTTACTGATAACATTTTTATGCTGACATATATTTTTAAAAAGAAATAATACATCCACAGAGCTTTTAGACAGGTGCCAAATAAGAGCAGGCTCTGTTTTTTCCTCAAAAATGATTATGATTGTGAATTAATCATTTTACACATTTTTGTTGTTAAAATTAATGTTGTTTATCTCTGTGAAAGATATCTGACATTTGGTTCTCACTTCTAACAAGGATTGTGAGTCAATAGTAAAATGACGCTGATGTGGTTGATGTGGTATCTCTGGGTCGTCAGTTAGTCTGGAAAAAATGGATAAATTGACGGTAAGTGCCTGGCAACTGCTTGTTGTGAAGTGAATGCAATGAAACGAGGGAGGGAGAATGCGACGCCTAGTGGCTGAATATTATCAACAGCACCTTTAAAACAGTAAAATCTGAGAAACTGAGCACAGTGGCACACAGATTAAAAACCAATGTTGTCTTATGACTTCCAGTTGTGTCCAATTCTACCACACGATCAATGACCACTGAGCAGAGCATTAATCAAGTTATCTACCTGCTTGCCATCTTGTGTCCTCATTTCTCCTCCTCACGATCAACCATTGTTTATTCAGGAGAAATTAACTGAGCATGAAGCTCAGTTTTACAGTAGTGCCCTGAAACCAGATTCACATGGGCTACAGGATATACGGTACAATATATAGTATAACAAGATACTGCATATGACTACAAGAGCAATAACAACCACGTCTGTGAGTTAACCAAAGCATGAACACTGTACAACGACCATATCATCAAGCAAACACTTAAACTGATCTACTGGCACACACAGTATCTGTCTAATGATGGGGGCAGCTAAACTGAAATATGCATAACACTCATGCATTTTGTGATTAAAAACAACAACTTTGTCACAGATGTAGATATATATTGTGAAAAGATATAGATATTAGGCCCCTAGGGGGAACCATGACAGCTATTTTTCATAATATTCCCAAATGTTGCAGAAAACTGATTTTATGAGTCTTCATGATGCAAGGTGTGTTCAGAAACATGTTTTACTGCCGCTTTAATTTTAAGAGAAAATAATGGAAAACAAAACGAGCCTTGTCACTTCAGGGTCAAACTTCACCCCCTTGTCCTCATGAAATGGCTTTTTATAACATGTAAACCTACATCTGTGCCAAATTTGTTGCTTTTATTGCAAAATTCACAGCTGTTATGCTTAACTGTCCCGACCCTACTGTCCATCACTCCTCTACCCTAAAACACCCGACCTGTCCTCCCCACATCATCAGTGTGTGCACAGATCCAGTACCCTGAGGGATTATCAACCATGAGGAAGACTTCTACATTTCATATAAGCCTCTTCCTCTCGATAACAACTGGTACACCTGGCAGGGAAAAATGAACTGCATCCAGCTTTGTTTATCATGTGTTATAACAACATTTAAACTGCTGACCTCAGACCAAATACACATATGCTTTCTCTCTCCCGTTTTTACAAAAGTCATCCTAGTCATCAGTATGAACCAACTCGGTGTGTAGCAGCCACGATCAATGCTACTGACTGATTGCATTTCACACATCTGCATTTAGACTGTGGGCTTTCACGCATACTGTATCCCCAAATCTGTTACATAAAGCTGATGCACAACTTGAAAACACTCCAGACTGCAGTGCCAAAGCTGATACACACTTGCTGTTCTGTGCCTGCAGTTGCAGTCCAAACACACTCACGCACGCACACACACACACACACACACACACACACACACACACACACACACACACACACACACAGCAGATTTGTCATTGTCCTGTCCTTACACAGACTCTTAACATCTAAGTACCACCTGGATCTGCACAGTTTCTTCACCGAGAAGCATTTTGAATCTCTGATGCAGTTTCTGCAGTACTGAGAGTACATCCCAGCCTCTGTGTCGCAGTACTGAACTGTCTCTGTCTCTCTCTGCTGCAGTATCCTCCTCGTAGCCGCCCCGTACGAAGCCTCCCACCTCCTCCCGGCGGAGCTTACCGCAGCCCGGCGCAGACGGGGGAACCCCCGAAGCGGGTTGGACTCGGCCATGGCTCCCAGCTCTTCCCGGTTCCCCTGTTCTCCCCCGTCCAGGCGGGAAGTCTGCAGCGGGACGTGGCGTCGGGAGCGAGCAGCCGCCGCAGCGATGGCACGTTAACCTCCACTGCAGTGTCCGGGCGGGCCGAGCCGAGCCGAGCGCTCAGTGAGTGCGCACCTCAGCAGCTCTGGACCAGGATGGAGGGTGTGTTTCACCTACCTGACGTCAAAGCCGAGAGAAGTTTGTCACTTCACAGCCGCACACATGTCCATCCTCTTATTAGCAAAATTAAATAGGCCCATTAACGATTATCTAATTTAATTTGTATTATTATTAATAACATATTAGTATTATTGTTTTCCTTTATTGTAATTTTATATATGCACTGGAAATTATTAACAAAGAAAACGACATTATTCAAAACAAAACATTAAATAAGGAAAAATAAATAAATAAAATTATTTCAAATTAATTCTGTAAATTATTAAAGAAAATTACAGTATTCAAAATATTAAATGATGAAAAAATAACAAACAATAAATAAATAAAAATAAGGATAATATATTTTTAGCAGCCTAGTGATATTTAAGGATAATAGCTACCCTGCCTCTCGTTGCTGTAAGATATGAAAAATATGTTGTCTTCGAAAATTCTGCAGGCCTATAAATGATGAATTAATTTCATTTGCATTATTATTAGAAATATATTTATATTTTCTAGCATTTATTGTGATCATATTTTATTGGTTTTATATATTTGCATTGGGAATTAATAACAAGAAAATTTTAATTATTCAAAACAAAACATTTAAATGAGGAAAATAACAACAGAATAAATACATAAACAAATAAATGAAAATAAATAATTAAGGAAAATATATTATTATTAAGGATAATACCTTCCCTGCCTCACTCTACTGTCAGATATTTAAAAAAAATAATAAGTTGTCTTCATGAACTTGAAGATGTTTAACATTTTTTTTTTATTGTTAAACAGCGAAACACCCATTATGAATGACTAACAGGAAATTAAGTGAGAGACAGTAAGCTATTATTCATTTCCACTGCATCCACTAGATGGAGCTCAAATCTCAGGAGACTGTAAACCACCTCTGGATCAGATAAAACCAGAACCAGGTTACATTAAAGCCCCTGAAAACACTGCTTCAAATCTTTAAAATACAGACATGACTATATAAGAAACAATCACATGTAAGATCAACTTTAAAATCATCCTTTAAGGATTTATGTATTGAGAGTGACAATCAAAAACTCAACTAATCCACTTGATCTGGACTGTGTGGGTTTGATGGGATTTGATGGATAGTAACTACATCAGATTCTGATTCAGTTTCTGATTGAGAAAAATAGGTTTTTAGTCTTCACAAACAGCTTTTGGTATATGCAGCATATTAGCACAATAAAATAATAAAGGTCTTGGCACAGGGCCCCTCTATAAGATAAGTGAATAATGCAGCACCCATCTTGATACCTGATATTGCGCTGTAGTAATTCACAAATAATTAAACCACCAAAAAATAAAGCATTCACACAAACAAATCAGGATAAGGGAAAAATACACTAAGTCTGTAAAAAAAAATAACAGGAAAACTCACCTCTGATGCAATATTCACAAGAAATAATCTCCTCAAAATTCATCTGAATCATTCAATTTACTCAAACTTCCTGCAGCTACTGCATTCACTATTTGGGTTACTTGTGCAGTGTATCAATTGTTATCTACTATTATACATTGAATATAATATGAATATTCATAAAGTCAGTCACAAATTATAGAAATTACAGAAATTATACGTTCCTGGCATCAGTTTGTTAGCATTATGTCATTGTGTGTGTTAAAAGTCCCCAAAAAGAGATCACATGACCACACCTGGGGATGGAGGATAAAACAAATGCCCCCCTCAGGTGTAATCACTTCCACTTAAATACAGTGCACACTGCCGTCCTCCCTTTCTCCCTTCTTTGACCTCAGACATGATGTGTGAGTACTCTTCTTCCTTAATGCTTTCATTTATCTTATTATTGCACAGTATGTGTAGATGTTTTGATGTATTATTAATGACGTTGTAACCACACACACAGACAAGAACTAACAGAAATGTGCCTTTGACATGAAACTTCTCTGTAGCTGCTGAATGCTTCTCCTTCTGTGCTTATATCCTTTAAGTCAAGTCCAACAGTGTGTATGTTATTATGCTCAGATCACCACTGTGCCAAAGTAGCCTACAGCTTCAGTCACTAGCCTGACCCTGATCTTTTAGGCTACATTCCAAATCACATACTTTTTCTTTTACTACGTACTGCAGCTGTTGTATACAGTCTGCATACAATTGGTTCGTACTACTTCATCATAACATTATACCTTGAACTTTGACCCTCATATATCTGCTGCATAGAGGATTGTAGGTCAGAACCAAGAGTGCGGGTCTTTGATCCCAACATGGCAGTAGTGGCCAACAGTGGTACTGCAACTTCTGTGTCCGTCACATGATTTCGTTGGGCCCAAAAAGACTTACATGTAAGTCATAGACTGACATTGAGAAAGAGACGGCTGTAACTCAGCGGATAATTTTTTGCGGTGAATCAACTTCCCAGTGTGAACACTCTAACAGCCCTTGTTAAAATCATTAGGTCTTAAAAGTTGTAAAACGCATTAATGGACAAATCCAGAGTTATTTCCTTCCTCTGTTTATGTCTATGGAGACCCAGACTGTGACGACAGCGCAAGCCATGACGTTGGGACCCCACAACCATGTCAAGTGCGCACATACTGCCCATATCGGACATGTGCACTAGGGTCCACGAGGGCCCAGTAAGACCCAGAAGACCCAGAAGATCTGGGTACTTTCCCAGACCCAGATGTCTATCTATTGGCTTCATGCGCCACTGATAAACTTTAATAGGACTGAATGGGACCCTGCCTCAACACTGTATCCAATTCTCTTTATACATCCATGGTCATAATAGCCAGGAAAGAATACTAGCTTACATACTGCAAATTGTGACCAGGTGTAATAGGACATCCGGGGACATACTATATGTTTTCTGGCATACTTAATAGTATGGTAGTATGGGTACTGGAATGCACACCTAGTCTTGTATCTGTCGATTAGGAATGATTGTATGGGCTCATTTCACCAGTGCATATCTCATATCTCATATTTCATATTATACTCCGCTAACTGTCATGTACGTCATCATCTTATTGTTGTGCATCATTTCATCTCATCATCCTGTTCTGACCTTTAATGATTGATTTTGCTGGTTGTGCCCTGTGGCTGATGCTCCTTGTGAGATGCTCCACATCATTAGTGTGTTTGGTCTTCAAAAGGCTCATCCTCCTACTGTGCGATCACTCAGCTGGTCTAAATAAAGCCACTAAGTACATGAGAACAGTGCCAACTTGGGCTTTTGTGACAAAGTCCTAACATGACCTTTGCCTCACTCTGGAGCCTAGATATTTCTACATGTCTGTCTATTCTCATCAAACTGTGAATGTTTAAAAGAGGGGGCTTCGGTTTGAATTGGGAATGCTTTGTTTAGGTCCTACCACCATGGCAAAGCAGTCCAATGCTTAAGTGGCAAAATCTTAGATGACCACAGCTATCGCAGCAAAGAAAAACATCTATAATATCTTTAAGATCTTTAATATGCCCTGTCTGGATGTGATAAGTTGTATCTTAATGTACCCTTTTTAATAGCAGTTTTTGCACATGCAAACAAATTTGTTTGTGTGTGACAGTTCATCATTTGGTCATGTGTCCAGCAGGGAGATCCTCCTCAGAGGGAATCACTCTGTCACGATGTGTTTAGTTTGATGATCAGAGGGCAGAGAGCCAGAGAAGCTGCAGTATTTCCAGGAAATGCACAGCAGACGAATTAGTGATTAGTAGCCTATGGAGACAATGTGACCTGTTCGAATAAAACCTGAGCCTACAACACATGTTTTATTTTAACCTGCCCAGATCACGAATAGGTGCGGCTATGCATGAGAAAGTTTATACAACCGTGGAAATGCTTCACTGAATAATCTCTACCGCTTGAAGCTTTATTTTCTTGTTATACCATTACATGCTCTTACATAACCTTTCACCTGCACAGCTTCTTTATTTTGGTTTGAGCAAACACACCTCAGTCAAGCCATGGTCATCACAGCACAGTGAGTGAGTGAGTTTGTAAGGTGTCCTGGTGGCCTGGGTTCACTCTGCTGGCTGGATTCTAACAAAGACCTTTGCCCTTTGACTATTTTGGTAACAAATACAACATTTAGACCTGATGAAGTCATCTTTTTTAAAATATTGTCTAGTGGTCCTCAGTGAGCCCAAAAGCCATCAAATGATGGCCCGTCATTCATTCTTGTGGCTTATTAAAGGACAAAGAAAAGAAAGAACACACTGATCAGTTCTTTTACCATAACTGCATACCAAACAATGTTTTCTATCAGGGAACCTGCATTACCCCAAATATCAGTATGACTCAGTGTTAACCACTATATTGTCAACAATCTCCTTATACATTCCCCTTATGTGCCACATCTTCAGAGTCAGTTGATTCGGCTGTTAGGCTATTAAATAGCCATTATTGGTCACTATAAGCACCATAGATGTGGGTCATTGGGGGCCTACTACACCCAATATTAGGTTTTATCAACTATTCACAGACCACTGAAAAAAGGTATAGAGAGGTGAACCTTATTTCAGAAAAATATGAACGGTAGCCAACGGAGAGAGACAAATATTTTTTGCTCACCTTTGAATTGTGCCATGAATCACACATTGACGTGCCATGAATCACACAATCATGTGTTGATTTTAAGTTTTGCTTTCACTCGTACAAAGTAGTAGGCATAGTAGGCCCCTAATGACCCACGTCAATGGTGTTTATAGCAGCCGATAATGCTTATTTAATGGCCTGTTGAATTGGGTGCCAAAATTGTATTCTGCATGTGCTTGTTTCAGCACTTCACCAGACACTATTTATATGCCTAACAGAAAACGGCAAACTTTGATATCTTAACTGATGAAGTTTGAACTTTCAACATCAGCTTGTGATAACGGATCTGTCCAGGAATTCGTGGGATTTCAAAGGTCAAAAGGAAGATTTTCTGGTGATTCTGGTTTCTGGCACGTTCATGAGACTTTGTTGGATAAGACAGCTTACTCTTGCATTGCCGCCGATGCACCCATCATCCACGCTGTAATAAGACTAGGAGCTCTTAATCTGCTGAGATCAGACTGGAATACTGAGAATCTCCACAAAGACCTAAAATATTACACACGTTTTGCTTGTACTGTTTACCCTTTATTTTATAATATAAAACTGTTTATTATTATTTATTATTAATTGACTTGTCTATCCAATTAGTTGGTTCCCTGAGAAATATAATTTATATATAATGATATAATTCAAACTGCAGAGTTATGAATGAAAGCTTTTATTTGCTGTTGTCTCTTTAATGAAATATACATAATTTTCTCATCTTCATTTTCTCATCATTTGTCTTCAGTTTGCTGGCATTTAAGCTTTGTGTCTGTGAGTTGAAGAACATAAGCAAAATCAGTAAGGAAAGATACCTTAGATGCTTGTTCTCAGCATGAGCCTTTGTTTAAAACAGGTGCAGCTCACCAATAGATCAGGTTAATAATATCAGCTCTATTATTAAACACCAACGTATCTAGCAGCAAACCTCATGTCTTGACACATCCAGGCCTTTTTGACTTCTCTCAGAGACGTTAACTCTTATTGCAAATTGAAACAAACTTGCTTTGTTTTTGGAGGTGCAGATGGGATTATCAGCCTACTACTACAGCAGCCATGTGCACTACTGTGTCGTCATATGTTTGTCCCTGCAATTTAGCTGCCTGGCGTTATCAAACTCTTTGTAGTACCAAAAAAAGCTATCTGCTAATTGCTTAACTGGATTATGAAGCAAGCAACAACAGTGATAAGGGACAAGTTAAGCCCGAATGATGCTCAGAGAGATGCTGCATGTATAAAAGGGCAGATCAGCTGTGGCAGAACATACTCTGCTCTTAGCCCGACACTATCTACCAAGCTTCCAGACAACTGAGAAGAGGTAAGACTTCTTGGATGGATAGATGGATGGATGGATGGATGGTTAGATGGATGGATATAGTGGTGACTAATGATGATATACAGCTGTCGCCTGTAGCACATTCGGAGCATGAATGTCCTTTGTAATTACGAAAAACTACAAGGGCTCCTACTGGAAAGATTATATAGAGTTGTTCCAGAAACTCAGAAAAACAGTGAGTTATATTACACCTTAGAGTGAAGTGGGAATAGCAGTAGTCATCTAGTAATTGTATCATTTTGCATACGTTTCTACAACAAATAGACGTAAATGAGAGAGACATAGATATATCTTTGTTTACCAATTTACATACAAGTCAGTGATGGAATGTAACTAAGTACATTTGCTCAAGGACTGTACAGTTTTGACATACTTATACTTGAGTACTTCCATTTTATGCAACATTCTACTTCACTACAGCTCAGACAAGTATTGCACGTTTTGCTCCACTACATGTACTTGACACTGACAGTTACTTTTTAATTGATTAGATTATGTGATTGATTGATTAGATGTGATGCAGTACTGTACTACTAATCTACCCAGTAGTACACATAGTATCAAAAATTGACTCTATGTTGATGAACTACTACATTAAAGAGCTCTTATGTGTATTTGTTAATGCTAAAAAACAGAACAATATAATGTAATACCATAAAATAACACTGTGAAAGAAGCCATTCTGCACTTGTAATAATTACATTTTGCTGATAAAACCTTTGTACTTTTACATAAGTAACATAACAAGAACGGGTCAAAATATAATATTAAAGTGCCCTACATGTTTGATGGTAGGTTTGTAGGTTCATGTGCTGAGCTCCCAGAATTCCTCTTGTTAGACAGCACAGATGTGCAGCCCTGATGCTGAGCCATAAAGCAGGCACATATCAGGTCAACGCTGATCAAAAAAATCATTTCATAGTGTGAACAAGATACAAGATATAGTTCTTCGGCTTAAGGATCAAGGTTCTTTATTTGTTTATTTGTTAATTCCAGCAAAGCAGTTATGGCGATGAAAATCATTGATCTCAGGTTCAACAATGCTTATAAAATACGTATATATAAAAAGGGAAATCACACAATTAAATATAAAAACAGAATGATAAAATAATCTTAAAGCAATTAAAATATATGTATATAAACATGAGTAAATATAAAATAGTAATGTAAATGTAAATTTGTAATTATGTTGAAGACAGTATTTCAACAGAGGAGACATCAGGTTTCCGAGATTATCTGCAGCCACCAACCAGCAGTACGTGTGGTAATCTGAGCCATAACTATAACAGAACATGCCTCAATTAATCCATCAGTATACACCAGGTAAAGAGGAAATATTAAATGTTTGATACTACAGCACCTTTTCAGTAAAATAGCTGCAAGAATCCAAGAGTGACGTAAGTGCTGATTTTCCTGCAGCCGTCACAGGTGAGCATTTTTTCAACCAATCAGAGTTGAGGGATGCACCTGTGCTGTAGTTCTCCATGGTCCTGAATCCACATAGTTGGTTTGGACTGGAAATTCGTTCTGGATCAAACAAGTCATCATTTCTCTTGAGACCGTTTTCAAACATCTATCAGGCTCCAACTGTATGTACTGAAAAATTAAGCCTCTATTTATTAAGTTTCATGGGACATTATTAATATAACTCACAACAGAATAAGACCAAACAGTCTCAGGATAGTAGATGATGCGATGAGATTAGCAAACCCCATTTTAGCATTAATGAACAACTAATCAAATGCTTACCTCTCAACCTTTCTGTAATAATCCCTATTACATTTATATATAGAGGGCTAAAGTTAGTGTCTCATTAAGTCCAGGAACACTACAGCGAGTTACTGAGTGGGTTTCATCCATTTAACTGTCCTCAAAGAGTCCAAACAAGCTTTGGCACTGCGGCTACCTTTGAGGTTTGAGGGGAACATGCTGTGACATAATCTGGCCAGCAGTTTGGTGTAAGGCCTGTGTCTGTTGGACGGTGGGGCAGTTAGTGAATACCAAATAAGACAGGGGCCCTGACACGGATGGTATAATCTTATCACAAAGGATTAGCCCTCTGTACCCTCAAAACAAAACATCACTCCAGCTGCCTCGCAGTTGGTGCGGGATCACATCTGTCTGATGATGTGACCTCCTGACAGCCTAAACTCACATATTTCTCTTTTCTTCCAACAGAGCACCTCCAAAGATCGTCCAGAGATGGCAAAGTAAGCGTTGCTTCCCTTTGTTATTTTCTTTCTGTCCCCCAAAAGGTATAACAAAAAAGTAGTACACTTCAAGTTTATTTTGTGAAGTAAAATTAAGTAAATTTCAAGTATATTTCCCAAGTATACTTTTTGTAGTACATATTCTAATATCAGTGTACTAGTAGTATACTTTTAAGTGTACTACTTCAATACTAATTTCTAGTTTATAAAAGTATACTTTTCAGTGTACTTTAAGTGTAAGAATAGTAAACTTTGAGAACACAACTACTTTACATCTAAGTTGTTTTTTGTACTGCAGCTATTATATGAAGTGACTTATGCTACAATTGATCGTATAGGCCTGCTGTTAGTTTGTACGTGTTATGTACTTGTTGCCCTTTTTGTAGTTTTTGAAAGTACACTTTAACTTATACTCTCAGTAAACTACTATTTTATTAGTGTCATTGTAAGTATACTTGTAAGTTTTCTTTAAATTATAATACTTAGCCAATGATTTAAGCATTACATAAAGAAACTTCTGCTGTTTGACTTGCACTTGATTTTGTGATGAGATTTTAAAAAAAGGATGCAAAAATGTGGAAAATTCTTGAAGATTTAAAGTAAATTGATATCAAAACTCTCCCACCCTTTAAGACGTCATTTTATCAAAAAAATAGGTATACTTAGACTTTTTTTTACATACTTGTCTGTAGAAACCAAGTTTTTTAAAGTGTAATGTTGTTAAGTATATCTCTGATAAGTACATAAAAGTAAACTGGAAGTATGCTCTCTTATTTTTAGTTTTAAAGAAGTATGCAAATAGTACACTTGAATAAACTTCTTTTTGGTAAGAGTACATCTCTTACTTCAACCTTACTTGCTTCAAACTGAAAAATCAAAGCTTGAAAAAGATTTTTTTTTAAAAAGTTTTAAAATTAATATGGTGCAGATATTCTTCACAAAAAGAATACATATTGCTGACAATACTTTATTTATATTATATATATTATATATATATATTTTTATTGTTGCTTTAAAAAAGAGCTGAAACGCTGGCATTAAAACCTGTTCAACCTGGGGGTTGTAGACTTTGCCAACCCCTAGAAGGGCTTAAAGTATTTATTTAAGGTTTGTAAAGGCTTAGTCAGTTGGTGCATTGGTTCAGACGTGGTCTCAGACAGTAACAGAGGTAATCAGCTAATTTGGAAGTCTGCCACACCATTTTTACCTCCCTCACCTGGGCCAGCGGCTCAGTTGGGACACCATGAGGTAAAGCTGCTCCACACTTAGCTGTTCCTAACTGGATGACGGGGAATAAAGGATTACTGGCCCTTCTGCTGCTTACAAAATAACAAATATTACCTTCAGAGTCTAAAATGAATCAAACGCTGTACTATTACAAATCTATTCAACTTTTTCTGAATAAAAAATAGCTTTAAGTGATGTTTTTCTTCTTTTTTTTTCCACAGGGTTTTCAAGAAGACCAGTAAAGGTGGAGGGGTAAGTTACACCTTTGTTTTGAGTTCTTCTCTAGTTTTTTTATTTGTGTTGTGATTTTAAGATATTTTTCATCAATGGATAGTGAATGAAACACACCTAGAAACAGGATCTGAAACACCTGGTTCTGTCTGACAGCTGACCCTCTTCCTGGGGAAGAGAGACTATGTGGACCACGTGGACAGAGTGGACAGAGTCGGTACGTTCCCTCTGCTGTGTGTGCGTAACAACGTAGAGAGGATGATAAATATAACACTGTCTGCACTGTGAACCTTTACAGATGGTGTTGTAAAGTTGGAGTCCACAGATCTTGGAGGCAGGAAAGGTAATGTTATAAAAAGTTCAAATCCTAAAGGACAACATTCCCAAATCGAGTAGGAAATAATAAATCTACTATCGCGTGTCCACAGTGTTTGTGCAGCTGGCGTGTGCCTTCCGGTACGGCAGTGACGACCTGGACGTGATGGGCCTGTGCTTCAGGAAGGACATCTGGATCAAGCACTTGCAGCTCTATCCTGAGAGCCACAAACCCGCTTCGACCGAAATGCATGAAACGCTGCTGAAGAAGACTGGAGACAACTCGTACCCATTCAGTTTTGAAGTATGACACTGTGTCCTAGATACAAGTGTGACCTCAGCCTTTTCAACCACACGTTCTACTTTTTGTGTTCAGGTTGAAATGAACTTTGTTTGTTTTACAAAAATGGTTCATGGACACAACATTTCTTTTGGATTGTTTTAATACTGATTATTAAACTTGCAGTAAGCTGAATATTTTTGGCATCATTGGTCAAAAAATCCACAATGACATTTCAGCACAGATCAGAGTTTGTGAGTGATCGACAGCTGCTCAGAGACGGCAGACTCCAGCTCGGATGATATTTTTTCAGATTACCTGTCTCATGCACAACTACAGGATATAGTGACGTTTTATGAAAATAACTTTTTTTTTAATCATACTTGCTCCAATTCTACCAGCTGCTGCTTTAAATAGGTAATTGCACTAAAAAAAACACATTTCAATATAATATGTTTGGAGTTTACAAAATAAAATGAAACAGTATGCCATCCTCAAATTCACCTGACAACCTTTTTTTAAAAGGCCAGAAAAGGTTGGTAAATGAGTCCCGTAACGGATTCCTCTTTAGTATTTTGAATGCAATCTCTGAACATGACACAGAACAGCTCTTCTTTTCAGTTAGAAATGTTCTTCTTTGTCTTTCTAGATTCCCAACAACCTGCCGTGTTCAGTCTGTCTGCAGCCTGGACCAGATGACAAAGGGAAGGTAATCCTCATGCTAATCTGCCAACACCTTTCACCTCTCCGTACCCGTAGCCAAGTGTCCAGTGTGTTATAGGGCTGGGTGATGCGGACAAAATCAGTTATCACAATATTTGGAAAAAAAAACAGGAAAAGACACAAGTATGCCATATTACAATATTACAGTGTCCACAATGTAAGAAGATATCTAGTCTCATATCACAATATCTTTATAATATCGCCATATTGCCCAGCCCTATAGTGTGAGCAGCATGTATGCTCGTTGTGATGGCTGCTATAACATTTAATTTTGCAGGCTTGTGGTGTCGACTTTGAGATCAAAACATACCTGGCCATGGAGAAGAGCAACCCTGATGAGAAGATTGATAGGAAGTGAGTGTCCATCTCGTTTTGTTCATTCATCTTTCAGCTGTCTCCCTTACTATAACATTTTCTGTACTTTCTCAATCTTACAGGGACACAGCTCGCCTTATCATTCGTAAACTCCAGTACGCCCCCTCTCAGGTGTCCGCCGGGCCCAAGGCTGACATCTGCAAAAGCTTCATGATGTCCGACAAGCCGGTTCACCTAGAAGCTTCGATGGAGAAAAATGTACAGTAGCAAAACCTCATTATTCAGACTGACAAAGCTCAGAAAAAGGTTCAATTCCTGGATGAAGGAAAGACTCATTCCTGTAGCACTCTATTACTTTTTGACAGGACTTCAAACTAAACCAAACACATAGGTGTCTGTCTTATGGTATTTTTAGTCTCTGACACTGGAAAAGTGAGAAAACGGCAAAATGCCGCAAAACTGCTGTACTTAACGACTATGTCTTTAACAAAATCACACACAATTAGGCTACTCTATGTGATCTTTCCATAATTAAAGTAATATGTTTCACTCCAGTTCACAGAGTCTGCCTCACACGTTGAGGCTTTAAAGTGTTAAATGTTATTGTAAATGTTTGTTGATGCCTCCTGAGTGAGTTTGAAATGCAGACTACATTTCTCCACTGTGAACTGGTTGTGTCCTGGTTTTAACCACAGCTCTACTTCCACGGTGAACCGATCCCAATCAAAATCAAAATCAACAACGAGAGCAACAAAACAGTCAAGAAGTTCAAAATCAGTGGTGAGTACCTCTAATAGCACAAACACTGTTATACAGAGATTTAATTTTCTACAATAATCTGAATATACAAAGTAACTAAAGCTGTCTAATAAATGTTGTGGAGTAAAAAGTGCAACATTTGCTTTCAAAATTTCAAAAAAGTAGAGTAAAAGTATAACATATAAAATCAAATCAAGTACCGCATAAATGTACTTTAGTACAGTACTTGAGTAAACATAGTTACATTACATCACTGACTGTTACTAAGAGCACTACAGAATTATCTCTCTTCTCCACACAGTGGACCAAGCCACAGACATCGTCCTGTACTCAGCAGACAAATACGTCAAGTCGGTTTATATCCAGGAGTTTGGGTAGGTGGACAGCAAACTAAGAAACTCAGCAGCAAACATCAACACCAAACATCACACCTTTGGTGTGTTTATGTGTGGGTGTGTATCCTCCACAGAGAGACGGTGGAGCCCAGCAGCACCTACGAGAATACATTGAGCATCGTCCCCCAGCTGGTTGATAACAAGGAGAAGAGAGGGCTGGCGCTGGACGGGCATCTGAAGGAGCAGGACACTAACTTGGCCTCCACCACCATGTAAGTGCACAAATAGAGCAGACAGGACTAAACTAATTCACCTTTCTTGCATATCACTCTATGCCCTGTCTTATAATAGTTTTTAAAAAGACACTTGACTGAATTAAACCTTCTAATCCCACAAATCCTTGTAATTCATCACCTCTGCAGACTGCCACAGGGTACAGAGAAAGAAGTGTTGGGGATCCTGGTTGCCTACAAGATTAAAATTAACCTCATGGTGGCCGGAGGAGGGTAAGGGTTTCCTCCTGTTTAAAGGAGCAGTGTGTCAAGGGTTCCACTAGCAGAAATTAAATATAATATTCATAACGATGTTTTCATTAGTGTATAATCAACTGAAATTAAGAATGGCTGTGTTTTCATTAAAGAAAGAAAGAAAGATATTCCTAGTCCCACAGTGGGGAAATTCAGTTTTACACTCTGTTGTTCACAGTACACAGTACATAGTACATATACATGTCAATGGAGAGATGTCAGAGTGATGGGGCTGCTCCTGACAAGCGCCCAGAGCAGTTGGGGGTTTGGTGCCTTGCTCAGGGGCACCTCGGCAGTGCCCAAGAGGTAAACTGGCACCTCTCCAGCAACCAGTTGGTCTTGGTCCATGGGGGATTTGAACCCGGGTCCTCCACATCCTAACCCAAGTCCTTACGGACTGAGCTACTGCCGCCCCCACTGCCATTAGCTTATAATGAGCCCTTCATATCTACATAGGGAGCGGGTCCTCTTCAAGGAGTCTGCCATGTTGCTCCGCCATGTTTCTACAGCAGCCCAGAACAGACAAACCAAACACTGACTCTAGAGAGAGCCTTTTGTGTTTTTACGTTACCTGAAGGTCACCATAGTTGTCCAACAAGCTTGTGAAACTGTGGTAATGTGAGCCACAGAGTGCAGAACTCTGTGGGTACCGCCACCACCGTCTGACTTTCATTGCTCCTGAAGTCGTGTCATTGCATCCCTGTCTCCTAAAAATTACGTATCATGCAATTACATTCTCAATTACTTTTTAAACAAAATAATTGTTTTGTTGTGGATTCCGTTTGTCTTTTACATATCACAAAACACATTTTAAGTCTTCAGACAGCCACAGCAAGTAAGACAGAGCAACAAGTGACGTGCAGAACAACGAGCAACATGCAGAGACATGGCATATCAGGCAACCATGAATGATAATACGTTGAATAAAAACATTGTTGAATATCTTGTATAACAAGTGGCAAAGTACTCTACTAGAATACAGATGGGTCCAACAAACCTTTTCCACCCAGTAGTTTTGTTGCCTGAACCTAATGTTTTTGTTTTGTTTGCATTTACAACATTAATCACATGTTTAAAACTGACTGTAATCTGGGAGAAGATAGGTTTCCCTCAAAAACGTATTGTGGTTATGGTGTTTGGTTGTATGGGAACGTTTTTGTTTGAGACGGCAGGTTATTACGATAAGCATGGCCTCTGATGGCCACGGTTTTGCACTCGGCGGCTCATGTTACCATAGTCTTGGAGAAGGAGGACTGAGCTGAGGCGTACTCAGTTGGCTGCAACCGTTCCACTAGATGCTGCCAAATCCTACACACTGTCCCTTTAAGTGTTTTTTGGTGCAAGGAAACTTTTCTTAGAACATTTTCAAAACAGAAAAAAGACTGAAATGAGCTAAAACAAACTCTCTCTTGTGTTCATGTAGCCTGCTGGGTGGCCTCATTCCCAGGTGAGCAAGTTTTATTTACAATCACATCCCAGCCCGCGATGCAGCTAACTAACAGTGATCACAAATCACCTGTGTTGTTCTGATCGATTGGTTTTCTCTGCAGTGATGTCACAGTGGAGCTGCCATTGATGCTCATGAACCCCGAACCTCAAGGTATTTTGTATAATAACTCCCACAATCAAACAGAATCTCACTGATACCAGCGCACCTACTGGTTTATCTAATTATTTCACCCTCTCATCCTGCTATTTTCTTCCTCTCGCATCAACTTGCCTCCCAAACTGAGCAGAGTAAAGGCTGTATATCGATGTAAGTACCAAATCACTTTTATTGTACAAGTTGCCAAGTAAAGTGACATTTTTGACATTTTGTTCCATTATTAAATTATTATTCTTAACAATCTAGTGTCTTGAAACCGCATAGTCAAGGTGAAGTTCATACACGATACAGTTCAGTTTAAGCAGCTATATATACACGGCCCTGTAAATATATTTGTCCCTGGTATGCTCTGGTTTCTGTGTACGCACATTTGAGTTTATTTATTTAAATACATAAGGTTCAGCCTTTATTATTGCTTATCATATGTCAAACAATCATGATACAAAGCTATTAAAACTCCCGCAACATTAAAAATGAACAATTGAGGATTATTTTTTATTATTGAAAGAGTCATTTTCCAATTACAATAGACTACAATAAATGTATTTGTTTTGTTATCCATATGGTAATTTATCGTATAATGTTGATTGTTCGTGGATGTGTTATACAGTATAGTATTAAAACAATTTCAGGTATTTTTTGTGATATTTTTGTCCACATACTGTATGTGTTTGTGTTTACTTCCTCCCAGAGAGGCTGTTACCCTGGAGGTTGAGAAGGAACCCATAGAAAGTCGGGAAGTCAGCGAGGGGAAGTGACACAAAACAAAGAAGAAGACGAACAAAGATGTTACTGGCAAAATGAACCCATACAACTACAACCAGCCAGCTAAAGATGATGACCTTTTCAACACACCATATGCACAGATGTAATAGTCTCTTCACCAGTTTTGTTGTTCTTGTAATTGTTGTTTAATTAATGTCATTTAGCTGTAGAAGAAGTGTTTTGACTGTTAAATAGTATGAACACACATCTGTAGAACCACACAAATTAAGAAATAAAAATCCTTTTAATCTCATTGGGAACTCGAGTTTGAAGCTCATAAAAGCCGCTGTGCTCTGGACTATGGTGGTACACTTGTCTTTTATTTACTTTTGTCTTTCTGTGAAATGTGTCAGGTTGTTTTTGATGTTATGTCAAATAACCCAGAATACAATAAAATTATTGTAAAAACAGAATTATTGTGATTCTTTGTGCCTCCAAGGTCATCTTACGACACATAACTGGACTCAACTGGTTATTTTCACATTGCACTAAAAGGACAGTTTCAGTGTCAACATTGCTGTCATTCACTTGTCCCACAAAATGCAGAGTAATAGTTTGTAATTATGGTGCAGTTTGTTGTAGGCTACACTAAAGTTGTTAATGGGACACAAAATAGGATGCATAGGAGTGATACTGCCACTACCTTACATTTAAAATTATATAAATATCTAAATTTTCACAAAAGAAAGTTACCCTTGTTCATAATAAATATGGCAGAAAGTAAAACTCTTCTTTTATTCTTTGTATTTAGGGAAAGGCAGGACTGGACAGACACTGGACAATGCACACCTACTGTATACTTTTAGACCATCTTATTTTGTTTCCAGGTTGGGGGATCATGATGGATGGCAATGGTTTACCTGTCTGAATGTCTTCACAGCCATGTAACTTAATGTGGAGTGTTTAACCCATTTGTGCCCAAATCTATATATAGTATGATAAAGAGAAATGCTACAACATTTGTTCTGATTGGTCAGAGGACTTCAGATTTGGTATGGACATACTGTACTTTTGGTAAGTATCATTTATTATTATTATTATTATTATTATTATTTATTAAATGTTGTCCATATTAAATTGTTTTGTTGCATGTGTGCATATCTTTGATATTCAACTTAGGAGTTCATAGATACCAAATATCTGATTGTGCTCCTTGCGGTTTCTAAGATACAGACATTTTCTTATCATACTATATCTAGTATTTGGGCACACAGGACTACCGTTTTATCCTAAAATGTAATGGAGTTGTAAAAACAGTAGTCCCATGTGTCCAAATACTAGATATAGTATGATAAGAAAAACTAGCTTTTCGGCCAAACAGTTTGACAGATTTTAGGCCTTTAGGCAAGCCGAAAGGGACATTTCCAACAAAGGAAGCTCTCTGTGTGTTCTCTGCATCTTCGTATTGCCTCAGTTCAGTACAAGTATATACCAGAACAAATCCCAAGGCCTTAAAAATAAGCATTGTTGTTTGTATAGTAGTAGAAATATGATGTTAATTCTTCTTGAAACATTATTTGTCTTATAAGAATTGGGCTATATTTTAATAGAATAATAATCCCACCTTTTTTTTGGTTAAAATATGCAGCACCAGAGTATAAAACTACTATTTCATAATCAAAATATTCTTTCTTCTGTCATATCAGATGAATTATCTTCTTGGAAAACCAGACATAAACTTAACATAACACACTGGCTAAACATTCTGACGGACTACATTGCCATGGAAAAACTTTCAGCCTCTCTCCAAAACCAAATTCAACAGTTTGAAGCAACCTGGACCCCTACTCTTCTCTCAGCCTTAAATCTACCAACCGCTTTGCCTGTTAGCTGATGCCCCCCAATCCATAAATCATTTACTTCTCCACACTGCCAGTCATGATGCCCCCCATCCCCCTTGTATCTGTTCTGTGTTCTATGTTGTTCCTTGTCTCTGTTTTGTGTTCTGTGTGGTTTTTTTTTTGGGTTTTTTTTGTTTTTTTTTCTCCTCTTCTCCCTGTCAGCTCATTGATTACATGCCATTAATTGACTGAATCTACGCCTGTTTCAATTACTCCCATCACTTTTGGCTCTGCTGGGCCCGACTGGCTCTTGCTTCCCTGTACCCCCTGGGATTGGGAGTATCGGTTGTCTCGCCTTTTGGCCCCGGAGCTGCTGTGGCTGGGCGCTCTCCTGGGTTCCTGGGGTGGTGGCGGCGGGTCTCTCCTGGGGTCCCCTGGATGGCGTGGGGGGTCTGGGGTGGGTCGGCCTCCTGTCGCTCCCCCGTCCCTCTCTGCCCCTGCCTCCCTCCTCCTCTCTCCTCCCCTGCCTTCCCACTCCTCCGCGCCCTCTCTCCCTCCTCTGGGGGGGCTGGGAGTCCTCCGTGGCCTGGGGGTGGGCTCGGGCCCGGTTGGCCCCTCATCCACGCACAGGCTCCGGTTTGGACCTGTGTGACGCCACCGGGGATCAAATACTGCTGGCCGTGACCTTTTCGGGGGCCGGTACTGTCCCGGGGGGTAGTAGGGCGGACGGTCTGTGTCCCCTGCGTCCTCGGTGCTGTGGCCTTCGGGGTTGGGGTGGGGGGCCGGCGGTCCGTGCGCCCTTGGGGGTGGCTCCGTCTCCCTCTCGGGTCGGGGTACCGTGGGCGGCTGGCCTGTGGTGGGTTTGGGGTGGCCGCTGGGGTGCTGCTCTGGTGTTGCAACTGCTGGGGCTGGCCGCATTGGTGGGGCCTGTTTGGTTTGAGGGGCCCCCTCTCGCCCCCCTCCCCTTCGGTCCCGGGGCCCTGCGCATCAGGGTTGAAAAGCGTTTCTACCTCTCCCCAACTTCCCTCTGCCTGGGGGGGCTGGGCCCACACTGGACTGCCTCTTACTGTGCACATCTCACATCTCACTGTATATATTACTCTTAGGCACATATAGGATCACAAAGTTAGGGCTACGTGGACGGGTGGGATGGGGGTTAGTGGGTTGTGGGGTGGGGCGGACTGCAGAGCCCCAGGGCATTGCGTCCTCCTCGCCTCCTTCCTACTGCCCCCTCCGAGTTTCCACTTTTAATGCAGTACACACACAAATTTGGGGACGTCTGTGCTGGCTTGGGGATCAGGGTCAGGGAAGGCTGCAGAGTAACCATCCTCTGTAGTCCTCTGGCCCGTCCGCTGCCCCCTCGCAGTCCAACCCAACTTTTAATGCCGGTCGGGGATGGGTGTTGGGTGGTGGGTGGGCCCTCGTGCCCCATGCCCCCTGGCCCTGTTCGGGGTGCTCTGGGGGGTGCCGGCCGCTCCCTCCTCTGGGCATCTGGGTGTGTGTGCGGCCCGGCGGCTCTGATGGCTATCTGGGTGTTGCCTCCTTGGTGCTCTCATGTCCTGGGATGGGGTGGTGCGCTTGACCAGTTTGCCCAGGTTTAGTCACGACAGCCGCTCTGGGCTTCGGTGTCAATAACACATGCATGATTGGGTTCAGGGCCTGCCAGCACCTGCCGAGTCCCATTGTTGAGAACTAATGGGACCCGCAAAAATGTGCTAGATCATTCTTCGATCTTTACACTGGACTCACGGACTTCATGCACTTTATCACTCTTGATCTCTGACGGTTTAACTTTCACCTCACATTCATAGCATGTACCCTTCCCAACCCATCTTATCTCCCCCTATCTATCCCACATTTTCCCCTCAACTCACTTAAGTATAGCACTTCCCTCTCTGGCTCGTAATAGGAAAAACCAATAAAGATTAGTTACCAGGAGGGCCGGTGATGGTCACACACGCACTAAAATATTAACATACTTTTGTGCAATACTAAAATAAGCACAGATCCCATAAAAAGTTGTTACCTCCTTTTGTGGTATTCATTGATGGGAGTCAGTGCTGACAGGAGCAAAAAAAAAAAAAAAAAAAAAAAAAAAAGATGAATTATCTTCTATAAATTCCTCATAATCAAGAACATCGAGTATGACAGGCATGTGGTCATGAATGAACCCAGACTGGGTTGTTTTCAGCTGAAGTATGAGCCATGAGTTCATAGTTGTTATTTCAAAATAAACAAGACATTTGTAAAGGAAATAGTCCAATTCTGCCAAAAAATATAATAGTAATGATATATATTTTACATATGTAGTTAGTTTGTGATATTTATATTATTTCAGAATGTTTTGTTAGATATTTTCTGCATTTATTAATATAATTATATATTTCTTTGACTACGTGACGCGTGACGCATGACGCCTCTGTCGTCATCACGCACAACGTGTAGCACAGAAGCAACATGGCTCTGAATGGAGGTTTGTGAACTTATGAGCTTATAATCAAGCTAACTTTTACATTTCTCCCATTCGCCTGTGCCGTTGATAAATAACTGCTTTGTTGAGCGTGTACGCATTGATTTAACAAGCTTATTTTTAATAAGCTTTGTCGTCATCCTAACCGTAAAGATAACCATGAGCTGACGTTAGCCCGGTTGGTTTGCTAGCTAGCTAATCATCATTTCCTAGCAGAGCACTGCGACAACGCTAAATCATGTTTTATAACTACACAACGAAGTGGTGTTTAAATGTTTTAATGAGTGCTAAAATTTTGTAAAATCCAATTGATAAAATAGGCAGGGTTCTAATATAGATAGACAACATGTACACACGTTAGTGCTAGTGACTGTTTATATGTGTTACCACAGTAAAAACACTGACTTCTTTGAGGAAAGTAGTGCAGGACAGTGTTTGTGGAGGTGGAACACAGTTTAATTACACCAGCCCTTTGTTACTGACCCCAGATGATCAGGACTTCGAGTGGGAGCCTCCAACAGAGGCAGAGATGAAGGTGATCCAGGCTCGCAGGGAGCGACAGGACAAAATCAGCAAACTGATGGGAGACTACCTGCTTAAAGGATACAAGATGCTGGGAGAGTGCTGTGATGCGTGTGGGGTGAGAAACGTGGATGTTAATGCTGTTTTCCTTTGCAGTAGCACCTCAGTAAGGTAGAAAAGGTTGAGTTGTGTAACGTGAGCGTTGAAATAACTTTGTTTTGTGTTTCCAGACGATCCTTCTCCAGGATAAACAGCAGAAAAACTACTGTGTTTCATGCCAGGAGCTGGACTCTGATGTTGACAAGGACAACCCTGGTATACACAAACTCATATTTGATGCACATGAGCAGTAAATAAATCAGTTGCAGTTGAAAAGTCTCTTTTGCTTAGGAAGGTTCTTCATTTAGTGAAATTACCCAGAAGTAGCTAAGTAGCAGCCATGATAATGGCTGTTCAAATCCTCTATATGCAAAGGAAAGGTGCTTCAGTGCTTCCTTTATTTTCCCCTTTAACATAGGATACACTGGACCATCCTTTACCAAAGGAAAGGAGATAATGACATCCCACAATTCCTTATGGCAACAATATTTATAGTGATGCATCATTCTGCCGTTCATGAAAACAATCGATATGCTTGTCTTGCATATTACCTTCATACAGTCATTTACTAGTAGTAGAAAACAAGAATGACAAATAACATAGACAGTAAAGCATAGTAAACTGTCAATAAACAAATAATCAACATGAAGAATATTACATGTCCATAAAGGAGTAGGAACATACTCCTCCATAACTCGAACAATTAATTCAACATTTATAATGTATTCCTTTTTTATTTCAATTCCAACATTTCTCCCATGTTTCTCCCTTTTCTCGACTCCCCTCAGCTCTGAATGCACAGGCAGCTTTGTCCCAAGTGAGAGAGAGACAGCTTGCAGCCCAGTCCATTTCACCTTCCCAGACCCCTGAACTCAATGGAGGGCCCCACAGCAGTCAGGCAAGTGTGTCAGTTCCTCAGCCCAGACCGGAGCACTGTGAGGGGGCCGCTGCCGGGGGGAGAGCTCTCCTTCCTCCGCCTGCTGTCCCTTCTCCTTCAACTCCTGCTCCTACCCCTGCCCTGGCACCTACTCGTCCCCCAGTTAGTCCACAGAGCGCTGCCCTCCAACCTGTGTTGCAAGAAGCTGAGGACGCTATTCTAATCAAACTTCGTTGGGCCACTAACCAACTACAGAGTTCGGCCTCCCTGGAGTCGAGTATCCAGCTCTGCAGCCTCATCGCCAGCTGTGCCAACTCACTGCGCAGCCTCAAGGAGCTCAGCCAGTAACCATCATGGAAAAGGTTGAAAGCCTGGAACGCTGTTTCTGCTTGCCGCTGTCCTGGAATACTGACTTTGGTTTGCTGCTTTGCAGCATCTCTTTGACTGAATCCTTGCATAGAACTGAATTCAAAATTGGTCAGGAAAAGCACTTGAAATAGGATTTCATACGTCATAAGTTCACAAGTTGCTCTTGAGTTAATGTACCAACATGGCTGGCAGAGATATGTTACATTGAGTACAAATGTTTGAACATGTATGTTTGTCAATTTGTATATTATGATTTAATGACTAGAATTGAATAGTTCTCAATACACAGTTGACATGAATTTAACACCGTTTGGCCATTTAAGCATTTAAAATAAGACTTACACTCTGCGGTAAAAAAATGCTAATGTATTTCTGTAGCTTGATTGGCTTTGATTAATTCAAAATGGCCACCAAATTGACATCTGTAAAAATAACATCTGTTTTCTGATTTTTTTTTCAGTAGCATCCCAAAAATGGTGCTGGTTTGCAAAACACAAAATTAAAACAGAAGTTGAAACCCTAGTGCACAAATGTGTAATTGTGAGTCTGCACAAGCACGAGAGCCTCTGCTGCCTGTACAGCAAACTACCAGACTAAAATGTGTAGTCTGTTGGTATAATGTTAAACACATCGGTTCGGATGAGGTCTTTTTTCTTGGACTCTGGTGATGCAAAGATTGTCATTGTGTGTGGGCAGTTCTGAGGTTTTTATTGTAAATATATTTGATAACATGATGGTGGTGATGATGGTCGTGTGATTCAGTGATGCTCAGATGAGACGAGGCGACATTCAGGACCATGTAGAGCAACTAAACGGTACACTGTACATCAGTAGACAGCTCTGAGATACAGATACATATTAGATAAAAGCCAGTTTTAGTGTTGTTCGAGGCAATTAGAGTTTTCTAATTATGTACCTGAATAAAGCTTTGCCTGTTGAGGAGCTCTGCAGTTTGATTCTTTCCACAAGAGGGCGCCAATGCAATGCTGCAAAGTTTAATAGGAAAAAGCTGTATTTAAATAAGTAGCATCTTAGTATCAATAAACATGTAAATTATCTGTTTAAAATCAGTCCCAGGAATGACATTTACATCTTTGGTGTGTTTTTGTTTCAACACAAGTTCTTTGATCACACTGAAAATTAAGTTATTGACACATTTATTTATTGTGTGCACAGTAGTTTCTGTAAATAGCATGGCTTTCTATAAAATATTGTAGAAACCGTTGAACTTTTTTGTAACTTTCATGTTTTACGTTCCACACGCTGCCACTGTCGACTCAGCCAGGACACTCCTGCAAAGTAGATTTTGAATCTCTTGATTAAATACAATTATGTATATGTATATTGAAATACATGTTGCTTCATCTAGACATTCCACCAGTCCAAACTCATAACAGAACCTGAGTAAAAAACAAGGGAAGTAATAGGAAATGATTATGAGATTGGTTTTTGATTAATAACTGGATTGGTTTAGACTTCATGTGCCATTTTAGCTGTAGAAAGGGCTCATCAAGACCTATCATTTTGATATTTCTAACACCTTTTAGCCTAAAATGTCACATACGCCTCTCTGGCTCTCAGATCATGAAATACATTGGATTCTGCTTGTATACTGACATGCTCATAAATCATAATCATATCATCAGTACTATCTGTAGCTGTAGCTAATGATGAAAGCAACTTTAAAAAGAAAAAAAAAAAACCCTAACATTTACAACTGTTCAAAGCATGACTGTAAAACTGTATTAAAATAAGAAGCTAACTAACTAATTAAATAAAGTACAGTATAAATACAGTAAATTGCATTTCTGTTTAAATGTGCCCTGGGAATTAGTTACATCTGGAGATATAGATAGATAGATAGATAGAGATAGATAGATAGATAGATAGATAGATATATGTGCAAGTTTTTTCTTTAAAACTAAATTAAATGAGGTAGTAAACCAATATGAAAATTCCACATCTGTAAGATTATTACAGGGCTGAAATTTGTTATGTTAAAGCACGTATATGTATAATTTCCAATGCAATATGTTAAGATCAATGAATCTGTATGTATGTTTATTATTATATTATTTATTTCATTGTTTGCTGTTTTTTATTCTGTATTTATTTAAATTTTATTTTTTATTTATTTATTCGCTTTTGTTTATTTACATTGTTTATATACATTATTTGTTTATTTTATTTAATTGTAGTATTTAGTATTTATATTATTATTGTTGTTGTTGTTTCTTAATTTTGAACCATCATTCCCTGTGTAAATATGTTATCATATGTTATTTTGTCTCGGCAGTGGGGGGTGAGAGAAAGTGAAAAAGCTCTTTAATATCTGTGAATAATGTGCTTTTTCTTAAGTAAAAATATTATTTAAAACATATAAAAAGATTATTACAGGATTAAAACATAATGGAGTGTGGTTGTGATCGCAGAGGGAATTAAATGATTGATGGATTTATTTAATTTATTAATTCGTCAGTCTACCCGGTCATGTCTCTGTGCGTGGGTTCCCCCGTAAACACAGACCGCAGCGGGGCGTGGCGCGGTGACAGCCGGGCGGAGCCGGGGGCTGTCTGACGGTGAACTCGCCCACACAAAGGAGAGGAAACAAAACAAAGAGAGGAACTGGAAGCCTGACATTAACTCCACTCCACTGTGTCCCTCTCACATCCACAAAACAACGATGCATTGACTTTTGTTTCCAAGACTTAGGACACCGCCGCTGCTGGGAGAGAGCACCCTTGGGTGATGCTGAGGCAGCATTTAAGCGCATTTGAAGTGGATCTTTCCTGATTGATGAATGCAGAAACTGTGGTCTCCCGCTGAGGCAGCTGTCCCCGGTGCAGCCGGCGTCGTGATGAACGGGAGTCGGTGCAGCGCGGCGCGCTGTCCGGTGGGCGGCGTCTCCTCCGTGGAGGGGCTGCCGCCGCTGCCCAAAGGCCTGAGCGGCATCCTGAACTCAAGCGGCGGGTCGTGGCGGGACATCGAGAAAGTGCACAGCAAGAGAGCGCGCATCCAAGCCGACATCAGCCGGGGCGGCGGCGGAGGCGGCGGGGACGCGCCGCGCGGGCACGGCAAACCGGGCGGACTGGACGCTGCTCTGGCTCTGCTGCGGAAGGAGATGGTGAGGTGGTCTGTCAGTATCCTGCCTTTGTCTGTGGGTGTGTCTCAGTAACACAAACTGTTAGTGTTCTGTGCAAAGGAAACTTGAGCAATTTTTGATTCACACAAATATGCATTTATGATGATCAATAGAAATAATCTTACCTCAGCATCCACAGGCCTACTGGCTTTTTCCCAGAATATAAAATAGTAGTTAATAGTTTAAGTTGTCATGGAGGTAAACGATTATTTTATCAAGTTATTTATGCAGTAATAGGTGGAGATTAAAGTTTCCCCATTTAAAATTAATTAAAAAAGTTAAATGTAACTTAAGAAACTTGAACCTCTTAATCCTAAGGGTGCTGGAAGGTGTGTTTTACCCAGACAGACATACCCAAAATAAATCAAGAGTTGCTCCACAACTACCAGGTATATATACATGATCTCTATGGATAGGTAAGACCTTGGAGAATTCATCCACAGTGTACATAACTTTGTGACTGTTACTATACCTGTGTAAACTGTGATGAACCAAAGGGGAAAAAAATACATTTTTGTCATTACCTAAAATGTTTTCTAGATTAGACAGTGAATAATGTCATTATAGCAATGATGATGATCATGCACAGTGATGCCACTGAAGTCAAGCAGATATAAATAACACAAAGCACATAGATTCTACAAAGGTATTAGTAACGATAGGACCAGGCAGACTCTCCATTTGGCCACTTGGACACCCAAAGTCTGCCAGATGGGTTTTCTACCTCTTGAAAGGGAATGTGGTTATAAAATATTCTTGATATCCACTACAGGAGACTGTGCACACAGTGGAGCCTTTGGCCATAACATTTACCCTGTGTATCATCAGATTCTACCATTGTGCACAGTATAAAAACAATAAAAACAACCAAATTGTATAATTTGACTCCAGTTGGAGTAGTTGTATTGTACTAGTGAAATATGATGAAGTCAAATTTAGATAATTACAAATAAGATCAATAATAATGTAAATAAGGTAACAAAAATGAATCCAAAATAAAGTATGTATATTCAATATAAAAAGGGGTCAAAAATATTGTGTCAATTTTGTAACTAAAATATTGAAATTATTGCCAAAATACAATACAAAATACACTTTGAGTGTTGTTTTAGTAGTGTTAAGGCCTTATCTTTTAGAAACAAGTTGGAAAAAACACCACCACAGCATTTTATCAAGTTTTTAAAGTTAACGCCATACCAGATTCGCCAGGTAAAAGAGGTTAAACTTAAAAATAAGAAAAAAACTGTTGCTGTATATACTCTTTGATTACATTTGTGTTTTGTGTGACAGGTGGGTCTGCGTCAGCTCGACATGTCTTTGCTGTGCCAGCTGTGGTCTCTCCATGAGGCCATCCAGGAGTTCAAGGGCTCCTCGCTCAATGCTGATAATGGATCCTCTGAGGAGGAGGAGGAGGATGACGATGAGGAGGAGACAGGAACTCTCTCACAGCCTCCGTCCTCTTCGTCTCTACCTCCACCCAGCAGGAACTCCAGGGACCAGTGGATCAAAGACTCCTTTCATATTCCCTGATAAATACATGCACTAGACACACTGTGGAGATTCATGTCTCTTACTTCACCTTCAGGCAACATTTACATTATCTTTTATACCATCTCCTGTCCAGATTGTTTTTCTGGCTGTGGGACAATCAAATGACAAATCGGTAGCTCTGTAGGGTGCTGACTGGCTGTTTTTATTTTCTAATCTTGTACTATCTGGGTGCTGAATTTACAGTTGAGAGTGACAAAAGACAGAAATCAAAACTTACAAGTGAGGCCTGATGTTATCACATAATCATCAAGCTACTACATGCTGCTCACTTGTCATTTAATTTGAACTGGTTGCAATGCTTTTAATATATAATCAGGTCTGATTCCACTTTTATTACATCTGATGCCTATTTGTGGTTTCCAACTCCAGACGTGTTAGACTTCCTGTTGTGTAAATCGAGCAGGATCATCTTTCCCATCGCCATTTATACCAAATATGAGGAGGTATTATTTTGCAAATGATGCTTAGCTTGTCATTCTGTAAAACCAGACATTTATGAATCTCCCCAACCTGACATTTCCTTTTGGATTACAGGTTACAAATCATGTATGCACAGTAGCTTTTATAAGTAGTACTTTTGCTGCCTATAAAATAAGAAACCATTAAAGTTTTTTGTAACCTCATTGTTTTATTTTCTATATGTGCTGCTGCTGTTTCCGCTATGCAGGACACTCCTGGAAAGGAGATTTTTAATCTCAGCGAGGCATCTCTCGGTTAAATCCAGTAATTTTCATAGTATGAGAACCAGAGAGCGAAAAGAAAAATATACCAGTATACTTTGTTCTGTCTTAAAATTAAATTCAGCCTTTAATATTAAAACTTCTTAAATGTATGGATGACAATGTACCTAATGAGCCATATTTCAGCATTTTTGTGCACTTACACCCTTTTGGGTTTTGATTAATAACTGGGCTGGTTTAGTACCCTTTTGGCACATGTGAAGCGCATGTTGGAGCGCACTAAAAGCTTTCATTTGATATATATATATATATATATATATACCTTTTTTTTTTCTTTTTATCCAAAAATGTTCACTCCTCTGGTTCTCATATATTGAAATACTGTACATTTTGCTTCATTTAGAGACTTCAACAGTCCATAGTCATAACAAACCTGAGTAAAAATAAGGAAAATTATAGGAAATTATCCCTTTCTGTTAGGACAACAAACTAAAGGTTCATTCTGGTGGGATTCTGCTCAGATGTAGGCATATTATCAGTCATTAAATTAATTGCTCATAAAGCATGTGCTTTTTCACTATTATCTGTAAGTAGAGTCAAAATAAAAGCAATGTTTTTTGTTTTTTTTTAGCCCAAACATTTAGAACTATACAAAGCATATGACTATTAAACTCTTTGTTTTAATAAATGGCACAGTGGAAATAGTTAAAAAGTCTTGGATTAAATCACTTATCAAACGAAATGCATTTTAGTTTCCTAGACAGGCAAATGCTTCAGAAAAGCCAGTAAATTGCTCTTTTTGAAACTTAAAATAAAACTACAATGTTCACAAAGGACATATAAGTATTTTATAAGTATTTCTGAATTTGAATTTAAGGTAGTCAGAGGGTGTTATTGCAAAATATGACCATCAGGGGGACACAATGTCTCAAGCCATGGAGAGCTCCCTCACGCCTGCAGGCCTCCCTCCTCTGAGGTCATATTGAAAGCAGCAGAGTGGGGAAAACCATTTGCTGTGTGGAGAGCAGGAATGAAGGGGGAGTGACGTTTCGAGTAGACAGTCTCACTCTGTTTTCTATTTATAATGAGCATATGTTGTGGTTATTGTTAGAATCTATCTGCCTGTCTAACGTCCACCTCTTCATCACAATGCATGTCTTCACACCTGTTGGTCCCTCTTCAATGCTGTATCTTCCTTCTCTCTCTGCCATCTATTGGCTATTGCTGTTTTTATCACCACACAATTTCTGCAAGTGGTGTTAGTGCACGGCAGTGAGTGACTATTCACATAAATAGACATCAGGCTGGACGTCAGTGCCGTGGATGTCAGCAGGGAGAGCTGGGAGGGATCATAATATGCTGTTGACACTTCAGTGTTACAAAACAAAGGTCTGTGTCGGATGAAAATCATTCAGGTCTGTTTACAACGAGGTATGTTGAAAACAGGAAGCTGCTATACTGTACATGCTGTCGGTACTGAGAGCAATGATCTGAATATTGGACCCTCAGTTTAATATTAGACCAACTCTGAGTCATGAGAGAGTTGTCCTCCTCCACCCCAGCTGCCCCTGTCCATCCATCCAGCCCTGTTCCCCCACCTAAAAATACACTCCTGCTCTCACTGAGGAAAATCCCTGTGCCTTGACCTAGCTTCAACACACACACACACACACACACATACACACACACATACACACGTACCATGGAAATTGTTCCTCTGTAGTTAACTGGATGAAACACACTTTTCTGAAAAGAGCCAGATGACGGACTGAAACTCAGGAAATGACTTCAGTTCTAAATATGAGCGAAAGAGCTGTTCCCCACCAAAGAAAGTCTTAGTAGACTAACATCTAATCAGTTGATTTAATCCACAGATCTGTGAAACTGACTTTCTTGTGTTAACCAGAGATGTGCTCACAAGTTTCTTGGAATTATGTCATTCAGCATGAAAAATGCTTTAAAAAATGACTAATCGGTAAAGAAATCCAAAATGACTGAGTAGCCGGCCAATTCCAAGTGTCCCACTTTATGAGGGACTGCACAGTATTTTTATCCCAGTTGTCCCACGTACTGAGACCATGTCCCACATTTTCATTGGCTCAAGTTTTCAAAAGTCGAACAACACGTGGGTCAAGTGCAGGTTAACATTTCATCATCTTTGCTATGCTATACCCAACGGAGAAAACTGCAAGTCACAAGTTAAGCAGATTTAGATTGAATATGATGGAAACTACCACTAAGAAAAGGAAGAGCAGCTACAACAAAGACTGTGGAACTACTTAGAAGTATTAACAAGCCAGTGGAAGGCAATTCTCTTAGGTTTTTGTGAAATTTACCAGTTATTTTTCAATTTAACACAGGGAAAACTACATGCAGTGACAGTTCATGTGAGTCTTACAAGAAAGATGCGGCTCAAAAAGGGATGTGCCGATCTGTAGATGTAATCAGATGGCCTGATGCTATTCCTTTAGTCAGAAAAGATGGGTCAACTCAATGCAGCCTCAAGGGGGGTACAAGCCGGTGTCTCCCTTGTGTCGGTCCCAAGTCTGGATAAATGCAGGGGGTTGTGTCAGGAAGGGTATTCAGTGTAAAACACATGCCAAAAACCAAACATGCAAATCTATGATGATTCACTGTGGCGACCCCTGAGGGGAGCAGCTGGAAGGAGAAGTAGAGGGTCAACCCAAAAGTACCATCCTACATGGGACTGTGTAGTATCTTATTTCAAAACAAAATCAGTCTGAACCAGGACTACTAACTAACGTTACTGAGTCGGTCCTCTCAGTCTAAACCAGGACTAAACTAACATTACTGAGTCTGTCCTGAAGCAGCTCTGACTCCGCTTCCGGTAGAGACGTGCAGGATATTGTTGTTATTGACTTTAGAAGAAGAAGAAGAATATTTATTTATATAGCACATTTCATGCAGAAAGCAGCACAATGTGCTTTACATGTGCGAACACGAGATAGGAAAATAAAATATAATATATATGTATATACATATATATTATATTATATATATATATATATTATGTCTTACTTTAGACATAATTTATTAATTTAACTTTTATTTAAATATCAGGAATTATTGAGGACATGCCTTAATTTTCACTGACGTCCAGAGTAAAATTAAAACTGAATACATATACACAAAAATAATAAAGAAAACAAACAGAAGACAGTTAAATATGATTTCATTAAAGAGCAGAACAGCTGGTTAACATTTTAAAAAAGGAACTACAGGACAAACAGCAGCATTGTTTTGCATTTTGTGTCTTTTCAATGAAAGACTACTTTTTCAGTCATATTTTCACAATTGAAGTTTTGTTAAAAGTTTTGTTATATCAAGCTCGTGAACCCAATATTGTGTATTGTATCATATGAGCTGAGTGTGTCATCACGCCCCTATTAATAACTGATGATAAATAAGCCTTGAGCATACATATTCCATAGTGTGTATATATGTTAATTAATTAATCTGTATGTATGTTTTATTTTATTAATTGTAGGTTAAAGTGAAAAAGTGGTAAGAGTGTTATTTTACTACTTCATTTTGAATCATCATTCCCTGTATAGGGAAAGAGAAAGTAATGTTTTATGTTTGATATTTGTGAGCAAAGTCCTTGAATAAAAATAGTATTTGAAAAAAGAGGGGGCAGCCTTACTTAATTAAAAGAAAGCAATGTGTTATGTATTTCATGCTAAAGCACTGGGACTTTTGAAACCCAGCAGACAGCTGATTGAGTGAAATAGTCAGATAAGCCTGTTCCAGTGACAGAGACAGTCCGGATCAAAGTCTAGACTCACACATACAGGAAAGATAAAGACCTTTGCATACTGCTGCATCACCAGTAAACTCTCTTTGCATATCCTGTCTCTCTCTCTCTCTCTCTCTCTCTGCCTGTCTCTCTGTTGTCACTGAGGGAAGGAGGGAGGGTGAAGTGGAGGCAGCAGACCTATATTACAACAAGGCTCCATGTGGATTACTGCCAGAAAGAGGGAGACAAGTTGTCAATGAGAGCTGCTGCAGTTGTTTGGTTGAAACTTTAGCTTCACATCAGGTGTTTAGCGGCTGTTTGAATGACGAGCAGGGCGGAATCGGTTCCTCTTTGCTTCTGGCTTAATTGCCAGTTCACAGCTCTCTCTGCTCGGTACATGGCGACACTTCTGGACTGATTCAACGTATTGCCAAAGAGCGCAAGTCGCAGCTTGTGTGAAGCTCACCAGCAGCATCAGCAGTAGCAGAAGAGGAGGAGGACCTTGTAAGGACTTGGATTGTTGTTGCGCGGAGTTATTTTTTCCTGCTTAAGTTTTATTTTATTATTATTTTTAAACCAGAGGAAGTTATGACCTCGGTATGGAAAAGACTGCAGCGTGTTGGTAAAAAGGCGTCAAAGTTTCAGTTTGTCGCCTCTTACCAGGAACTCGTGTTGGAGTGTACAAAGAAATGGTGAGTTTGGATCAACAAAAAATACTTCAAGGCGTTTTCTGTTCTTTTTTCACTGTTTGACATTAAATAACCACCCTAACTAACCTGTTTAGTGTTAGCTATAATAATAAGACCCCATTACGACTATTGTGGGTTTTTCCGCTATACAGTACTGACAGGGGATGAGGGCGTCCCTCATGTACCGGTATGTTCATGTAATAAGCTGACCCAGAGTGAAACGGGTTCGATTCCCGACCCCGCCTATCGATAAGGTTTGTGTGGGCCTATAGCGACAGTTACTATGAGCCAGTAAGCATAACCATTTGATATAAAATGATTTATGCAGACAGAGACGTTTATCTCTGTATATATTAAACCGGTACATACGGGTACTTCGCAAAAGTCAAGGCCACGCCCCCTTTTGGAAACTAAAACCGGAAGTTCCCGTAGGCTTAAAAGCAATTTTTAAAGTATATTTGGATTTTAATTTTAGCAAGTTTGTATGCATTCGTCTCTTGTTAAACAAACGTTTGTTTTGTACATTTAATGTCTAATAATTATTTTGCGATGTTTATCCTTACCTTAAGTTTACGTTAATTAATTAAGGTCGATCACCGCCATGTTCCTTCAGTCTTCCCCAGTCCAGCACTGTGGATATTACTCATCCAGACTTCTGTACGTATTTGTCTGAATAACGTTAGGTTAAGTGTTGTCCGTAAATAACTATGTTTTATAGCCAACTGTTTGATATATGGGCTGAGATTTAGTTGGAGCAGACGGTCTAATGCTGCTGTAATTTTAATGTATGACTATTACTGTAGCAGCCTCACATTCAAGCTAAGGTTAGCTAGCCATGCTAAGTCACTGTTACCAGCACCATTTAGCCATTTAGCACACTAACAGTAACTATTCATGTATCTTATGTGCCTCAGATCCCAGTGTGAAAGCCTCAGTTGACCCGCTGCAGAGTAGCAGCATTTGCCATTTTCTCTCCTGTGACAGTGACTTTCTTCCCCCCCAAAAGGAAGCAAAGCATCTGCAATGATATGACGCAGGTCTGGTCTATAGCTTGGAGCCATTAATCCCCTCAACTACGACATGGTGGGGAAACAAACCAGAGATCAGCGCTTTTGGATTTATTGTTGTTTGGAAACATCTCTCAACTTCTTCTCTTTGGGCTTTTACCATCTATGAGGGACACAGGATGGTTTTCCCCCTAAAGGGGGCGTGGTCATGAAGGATATGCTGGATGAGGTATTCTCAGTTTTGCAGTCACTGGGACTTATGAAGACATCTGTTGCTGTCGCGGCCATGTTGGGTAGGTGTTACACATGTAATGTTAGGTACTTAATGTTAGCGCGAAAACCTCAGGAGATCTTTTCTGTATAATTGTAATGTTTAACACTAGATTGTAGGCTATTAGTCCCATTTTGTGCAATGAAGGTTTCATCAGTTAACAAACACATCATGTGTGGTTGATAATTTATTTATAAGCACTTAATCAAAACGAGTGCTTATTATAAAGTGCTTTACAAGGCAGACGTAAAAATAATAAACGACAGAATCTGATGCCAGATACATGCACATTTCCACATATATTTACAAACAAATATAAATAAATCCCAACGTGGTCTGAAAACTGCAAGTGGCCTACAGATCAGATCTAACAGAATGTCATTTTTTTCTGTGACTTCCTGTGAATTCATTGAAGGGAAAGGGCTGCAAACTGTCTGACTTGACCTGCTGCTTGATCTCGTCTGCTTTCCAGTTCATCTGGAACGAGCCTAATTACAACTACCGTAGCTACCTATCCTCTAAAAATGGCTGCACTGCCCCAGAATGCTGTGCGATTCCCATTCCCTATTGGATGTGATCCTCACAGAATCCCTCCTGACATCGTTGGAGACTGCCTGACTTTTCATTTCATAACATATCTAATGTTACCTAATTGGCGTTTTACACTGTGGATAGCTCAGGGCCACAATTCATCCATTAGATACATACACTGACTGTGATTTCACCATAAACATAAAACATGGGAGGGTGAGGATAGACTGTTTGATGCGGGAGGAAGATGGGATGAAAATGGTCGCAAATACGTACAGACGGCTGGAATCGACTCAAAAATGATTCAGAGACACTGAACAATCCATTAGCAGCATTGATGTGCTATTGAACACAATTCTTGATCACAAAACAGCAAAGGTAAAACATAATTTATGATTATGGATTTTAATTTTTATCTCCTCTTTGGTTGCTGGTTCAGTGAGCTTTAGTCAAAGAGTGAAAAGACTTGTACTGTTGGCTTCTGTGTTTTTGCTGTGTGCTCATTTAGTAGTTTGATGTTGGAATTGTGTTTTGTTTCGGTAAAAATGGTTATCCTGAGCTTTTAGCAAGCCTCTTCCTGTTATGAGGTTAGGATGAATATGTAGCTAAATGTTTAACATGTTATCTGGTGTTTGTTGTGAAGTGCACACTGCCCATGGTATCAGGGTGCTTGGGTTCAAATTAATCAACCAATTAGTGATAAAAAATGAACGCTCTGGTTGCCATGATTAGAAACTGTGTCCAATGAATTCACTCATTCAACAATGAATTCACTCATTCAACAATGATTTCACTCTTCAACATTTAATCTTAGGTTACCTAACGTTAGCTCGTTGCCTTACCTTATATTGTCTGCGCTCTTGATTGCTGTTCTGACTCTGTTTCCGTCTTTAGGTAGTCTATAGAATTAAATATTCATGTCTCCTTTTTTGTCGTCACATCCCGCTGCAGAGGGCATGTTCAAGTTTGAGAGTGGGCTTGAACCTGGATCCCAATATAAAGCTTTTGACACGGTTATGCAAAGCATCTATTTTTGTCTTGCCGTTGTATTATCAGTCATTCCCTATTTATTTTTTTCATTAAATACAGGCTCAGAAGAAAGTACTTGTGATACATTGTGAGCGAGATTAGTTTTACATTTAACATCACTATTCAATCATTTATCATTATGATTATTAGCACATCAGTAGACTCACTTGTCTCACTGTTTTCAAGGATGCAATCAAATCACTTCATAGCCCTCAAGCTCTGTAGGGCTCCCCTGCTTGTGCAATTTCCTGTTGTACAAAAGATTTGGGAGGAGGCCAGGTGATGCAGCATGGAGCATTATTTCGTTCTGGCATACCCTACACAACCTTGAACAGAAAACTAGAAAATATTGTCAGTTTTAGTGTATTAGGGTCACTTTTACTCAGGAAAACTGAGAATAAAATCACCAGCCAACTTCTTATCTGTCCAGATTACACTGAAGTTTGGAATAATTGTGTAAGTGACTTATCAGCAACACGATAAGAGATCTTTTTTTCTTCCCTGCAGTAAATGAAGGCTCGTCAATAAAGTTTAAGAGTTTGATCAGCAGCAGATTCCTTGTGAATGTCTGGATAGAGGGAAGAGAAGAGAGTGATATAGAAAGACTGACAACTCCCACATGATGAAATCAGGGTTTATAAGCCTTTACCAGTGTGCTGTTCAGACAGGGAGGCAAAAGTCAGGAGCCGCAGAGAAGAGGAGAGGACAGGAGGAAGTGAGGAAAGACTGGAGTCATGCTACTTTAGGCATGTGTTGTTTTTGAAAAGGAAGTCAGCCCATAGTTCTTGTATAACTCTATATCTGGGTTCAGAGGTGACTGACACTTAAAGATCACATAGACATCAGAGGTGTGTGTTCGGGGGTTGTTCTAACTTAGTGCTATGATTTCAGACCACGTAGACTTGTTACTGAGATGTGTACTTAGACTTTGTATGAGATGGTTTGCAACTGAAAATTCCTTTTGTATTAATTAAATTCTTAAATCAGCTATAATATATAGGTAGTTTTATTCTAACAGTGTCTCAAATGACAATGTGACAATAAAAGGGGTCGCTCAAAGTGATGGACTCACAGAGAATCATGAACCTGCAGCTAATAGTCTAGTTGTAGAGTTTCATTGTTTAGCTGTCCGCAACTTAACTGTTTCAGTTCACTCTCACACAGCTGTCATAGTGTTGCTTTCAGCCACAGCATGCTGCTGTTGTCAGAGAAAACCCTCTAAAAACCAACTGTACTTTACCTGCTCAGCACCAAGCAGCAGACAGACACAGCTATTGAACAGGCGCTGCTGTGGGTCAGAGGTAGAGCAGGTTGTCTACCAGTCAGAGAATCAGTGGTTTGATACTGGGTTCCTTCAGTCCACATTTCAAAGTGTCCTTGAGCAAGATACTTAACCCCAAAGTGCTCCCCGAAGGAATAGATAAGATCCTTACATGGCAGCCATCAGTGTATGAATGTGTGTGAATGAGCGAATGCTGACAAGTAGTGTAAAGCACTTTGAGTGGCCTGAAGACTAGATAGGCACTATATAAAAAGGCAGTCCATCCAGTCCAGATATAGGAGTTGGTAGAGACCAAAAACAGCTAAGCGAGAGTGAATATTGGACATTCATCAGGTGGCCACAAACACAACTCCAAATGAATTATAATGTTACTCAACTGAAAAGGCGATAATATTGCAATGTTGTCTTCACAACCTGTTTCCAAAGTAATGATGTGATGGCAGATCTTAAATAAAGAATAGAAAAATACAGAGAGGCCAAAGATAATAAAGCCTGGCAGCTTGCACATGCAGTAAGAAAAGGATAAGTGATGCAGATGGAGAGAGTTTAGTGGCACAGACATAATTAAAGACTTAGCAACAGGCTATTTTTACAGCAACACGGGGAGTGCTTTGTATGACAAAAACATTGAGGTATGGTGAGTAAGTTCATTTCTTTTAGTGTCTGTAAATATGATATACTCTGTTTTGTCATAAACACTAAATGCTGTGTAAAACTTCAGCATGGATGGGAGTAATGATTATCATTCATCTAGTCAGCTGTGGGATATAACCATTGTTTGCTGAATGACAAAACACCAACCACAGTTACGGTAATTACATGTCACTTAACTGTGTACAACCTGATGTTAACCCTTGTAAAACTCATTGTTACTGAGCTCACTGGTACAGAAGATGTTGTTTCAGATCATACTTTCCCGTCTCCTGTTTGTGCTGTTCTTTTTCTTCTTCCTCTTCCTCTCTCCCCTCCGTTAGTTACCCTCGCTCTGTGCCTGTCCGGCTATTTCTGATGCCTCCCCTGACCCGCTAACACACACAAACACACACACATGCTCTCTTTGTTTTACTTGAAGACCAAGCCACTGAAACTTGAGACAATATCCAGCTTTTCTATGGACTAAATATCCTAAAGAACATCCGTAGGTGTCGAAATATAGTTGTAAAGATAATATATTTAGAGTTGGCTGTGAGGTTTGAGAGTATACATTATTATTATGTACTGATTTGGGACTGTGTGTGTTCTCTTGTAAAGGGGGTTCCTACTTCCTGTCGAGGCACGCCTCACGTTCACATAGACTCAGGTCACATGACTCCAGTTTGACTTCCTGTGCTGCAGAGGGCTGAAGAAATACAATGAAAAGACATACACACACACATACAAAAAGACGGGCACGCAGTACTAACGCATACATATTAGAAGTTGTGTAGCCTAATTACAGATTAACAGCTGCATGAATATACACACACACGATGTACACACATTCATAGCTTTACCAGTGTGATCACAGCCACCTGCATAAACACTTACACTCACACACACTCACATCAGTGCCTGGTCTTTGACTCCAAGGCATTATTATTCAGCAGTGACTCACAAGACCTTCTATGAGACCTTGTGTTGTCTCATTTATATAATATCCACTTTGTTTGAAGTCATAATGTCATGATTAAAGGTTGAACATGGTACATCTATTCACTGAGGGTTTTGTAGAGTTACTAATGTTGTGAAACGCTGCAGAGACTTTTTCTTTTTCAATTTAAGTCGAGCAGATTATGTCGTCAGTAATGTTGTCAGGGAACAGAATGCAACAAGACGTCATTCCCGTGTTTTGATCTGTGTTTTGTGTGTTTCTGTAGGCAACCAGACAAGCTCAGGGTGGTGTGGACCAGGAGGAACAGACGCATGTGCTCTAAGGTGAAACCACTGAACCACCACAAACATACACACAGACACATACAATCTCCAGTGGTGGAAATTTACTAGAGTATTTACATTTTCCACCATTTTCTACCTTTACTCCACTACATTCAGAGGGAAATGTTGTATTCACTGTTTATTGCACTACATTTACTTTAAAGCTTTAGTTGCAGGTTACTTTGCACATTATTAAAATATCATCAACAAGTTCTAATGTATTTCTATGAATTAAACTACCCAGCAGTATGTAAAGTTTAAAAAAAAAAAATGCCTCCACCATCTGCAACTTTAAAGTGATGCACATGTTAATGCAGCAATATACACAGGGCTCCAGAGTGCAACCATTTTGGTTGCATATCACAAGCGGCCAAAATGGGTTTTCTCAGGACGGTGGCTGGCATCTATCTTAGAGATAGGGTGAGAAGCTGAGCCATCCTTTAGGGACTCTGAGTAGAGCCGCTGGTCCTTTGCGTTGAAAGGAGCCAGCTGAGGTGGTTCGGGCATCTGGTAAGGATGCCCCCTGGGCACTTCACTAGGGAGGTGTTCCAGGTACTACCAGGTGAGAGGAGACCCGGGGAAGACCCAGCACTAGGTAGAGAGATTCTGTCTCCACACTAACGTGGGAACTCCTCGGGATCCCCCAGTCAGAGCTGGTTAATGTGGCCCGAGAAAGGCAAGTTTGAGGTCCCCCTTCCCGGATAAGTGGTTAACAATGAGTGAGTGAGTAATGTTTGTCATTGCAATGTCAACTTGTGCAATACATGGATCACAAAATTGCACTTTAAAATGTAACTATTGTTTTTTTGTTATTGGTGGCCTTTTGTCTTCAGTTCAATGTGTCAAATAAAAGAATTAAATGTTTCATTTTTTTATTCAACAAGCAATGTTGTCTAAAGGCAGAACTGAGTGCATTTTACTCTGTTTCTGCTAAGTAGTTATTGTGATATTCAACAATGTTATTGCATATTTTATTCATAGCTGCAGCATCTACAGTATATTTTGCTTATGTACATTTTAAGTAACATTATGAATGCAGGACTTTAACTTCTAACAGTATATTTCTGTACTGTGTTGTTACTATTTTTACTAATGTAAAAGATGTGTGTACTTCTTTCTCCACTGATAGTCTCTCACCAGTGTTGTTTGTTGTGCAGCTCCACAGTTGGCAGCCTGGGATCAAGAACCCATACAGGGGCATGGTGGTGTGGCCGGTCCCTGAGAACATCGATATCTCTGTTACACTCTTCAAGGTACAAAAACCAGAATACAAACTGGATGAGTGGAGAAATACAACCAATGCAGATGCTTCCATACAGAGCACGAAGAATGATCCGGAGTACTGTATTATAAACCCAATGGCCAATTGTAGCATTAAAGGAGTCAAGCAAGAATCACACAACAACATAGAACTTGAACTTGAATCTATGGAGTATGATATTAGTATCTTTTCTTTAGTGTATAATGACCTGAAAATAATAACTGTTTTGTTTTTGTCAGCTTAGAATGAGTTATTTATATCTACATAGGGATCAGGTCCTCTTCACAGAGTCCATTATGTTTCTACAGTAGCCCAGAACAGACAAAGCAAACACTGGCTCTGGAGAGACACTTTCATGTTTTTTACGTTACCTGAAGGTCATTATAGTTCTCTGACACACTTGTCAAACTGTGGTAAAGTGAGCAGCAGAGTGCAAAATCGTGGCACTGGCAGCCGCTGTCTGTCTTCCATTGCTTCTGAAGTAGTGTTAGTCTATTATGGACTTCTGAGCAAGGCGAATTGCGTTACCACGGTTTTGCACTCGACGGCTCACATTACAGCAGTCTGGCAAGAGAGGAGTGAGCGGAGGATACTCAGTTGGTTGCAATCTCCAACCACACCATGAGATGCCGGCAAATCCTCCACACTGCACCTTTAGGCCCTGAGTGCATTCTTGCAGGTCTTTTTATTTTATATGTTGCTTGGCAACCACCAAATAAGAGCTAATGTTACCTTATTACAAACCATCAACTGCACTCGACCCAGTTGTTAATAGTACAGTCTAAATTAATGAAAACAACTCTCTCAAAATCTCAAGTACCGCACTTATTTGTTTGCTGTTTTCTCTTCAGATCATGGTATCTACAGCTGGTAAAGTCATAAAGCAAAATCACCACAACGAGAAGAAACACTAATGATGTTGGGCACTTTTCTGCTCTAAGTTTAATTTTTTACAGCTCGAGGCGTTCAGGGCACAATGCGCACAAGTGTTAGTGCTCAGCAATGCAAAATCAGCGCACAAAATGCTTCAATCATTGAAAACAATTGTAACAAATCCACTGATCTGATCGGTCATTAAGTAAAATATTGGATGATAATTGTAAAAACAGGCAAAAAAAATCATGTTTCACATCTACACATGACAAAGATTTTGTGTAGAACCAGATGATTAAATTCATGCATTCATTAAATGGCAACATTTACAAGGAAATGGATGTGCTGAAACAGCAGACACACAGGCCTATGCATGTTTGATGGATGTAGAGGACGTTTGACTGCAAATGTTAGAGTTTGTTTTTGTCTCTTCAGGAGGTCAATGCTGATGAGTTTGAGGACAAAGAGTGGACATTTGTCATCGAGGGTGTAAGTATCTGTTGCCTACTCCACCTCTGATTTTGGTTGTTTAATAACTCAAAACACTGTAAGTATCACGGTTGTTTTTGTTGGCCATGTAAAGGAGAACAAGGGGCATCGTAAGGTGCTGGCATCAGCAGACATCAACCTGAAGCGGTTTGCCAGTCCGACGCCAACCCAGACTGACCTGACGCTGAAGCTGAAGCCGCTGTCTGTGAAAGTGGTGGAGGCCACGCTCAAGCTGTCGCTGTCCTGTGTTTTTGTTCGGGAGGGGAAAGCCACGTGAGTAGCAGTGCTTCAACAGCACATACATGAAAATGGACACTCTTAAATAAAAAGTGTTTTTTATGTATTTATGGATACTTGTTCTGAATTGATTTACTGAACATGTGATGTAAATGTTCTCGTGTTGTTGTTGTTCCTCAGTGACGAAGACATGCAGAGTCTGGCCAGCCTTATGAGCGTCAAACCCACAGATATCGGCAACCTGGACGACTTCAACGAGAGCGATGAAGAGGAGGACAAGAAGTCTGTCACTGCTACAGGTAGGCAGACTTACACAAACACTGCTTCTTCTCTCTGATCTTCACTGTGAGGTATTTCCTCTGACGTTTCTTCCTCATCTACCTCCTTTTTATCCTCCTGCCACTTCCTCCGCTCTACTCTTTTCTGCCCGCTGCAGTCGTTTCACACACTTTGACTCGCCCAACTCGCCCTGCTCCCCCTCCACCTGACAAGCGAGACTCCACTGGATCCTCTTTTCCAGCCTCAGGTAGCTTCCTCTTTCACGTACTCCTGCTGTTTGTTTCTCTTGCCAGAGAGGAGGAGGAGGAGGAGGTGTGAACAGGAACCCTGTCTCCTCCTGTCTGCTATTGGGAGGCTCAGTTTATATAACAGCATTTCACGCACTCATGCCATTTGCTCTGCATACCACATATTTCTCATCTAGACATTATTGAGAATCATGTGATGATAGACTAATGCCACCAGTGTGCTGGGAGTTTGTTTGGAGGCATGAAAAACTTCAGCTGCATCATGGCAGATAGAGATCATCGTGTCCAGAGAGACATTACTGTGACAACATGATGATCACCTTATATAACACTGCCATCGGATGATAACCAGAATGAAAGAAATTACATGTTCTCAGTCCTTTTAAAATGGTATTGCTACATTCACCATATGTCTTTGTGGTGTGTCTCTTAGCTGGTACAGTAGTAGTAGTAGTGCTAAAATGTGATATTGTGTGTGATATGTGATTTTACAAAAAAGAGGAGCAAATGCTAAAAAAATCTAATTGCATGGCCTTAAGGCATACATTTTTATGTGAGTAGGCACCAGTGGTGGAAGAAGAATGCACTAGTAGACGTAGTAATACAACAACGTAAAAATACTATACAAGAAGTCTTGTACTCAAAGTTGTACTTTTTTTACTCAGTAAAAGTACAGTATTAAAAGCCAAATTCCGTACCAAACATAAAGTACTTATTATGTATTATATTATAGGATCATTATCACTGATGTAATTAAATGTGAGCAGCATTTTTGTTGTCATTGGTCGAGAGTATTTTGGATACTTTATAAAATGTTAGGCAGTTTAATCTGCAAAAATGTCCACTCTTATAAAGACATCTCTGTACAAAAGTCCTAAAATGCGAAATAAAGTTTTTAATAAAAAGTGAATAAATAATAATAATGATAATAAAAAGAAAAAACATTGTAAGTTGCTGCACTGCAATTAAAAGTTGATTTTTACATGATATAATATATATAATAGTACATTATTAAATGACTTAATTAAAACTAGTTAAAATATTCCATTATACATTATTTTCACTTTTTGTAAGAAAGTAAAATAAACAAAATAATCTGCAAAATATGCCACATAAAAAGTAATTATAGCTGTGAGATAAATCTAGTGAAGTAAAAAGTATAGCAGAAACTTGAAATACTCAAGTGAAGTACCTCAAAACTGTGCTGAAGTACAGTACCTAGGTAAATGTACTGAGTTATTGTCCACCACTGATGTGCACACATTTACAGCTGAAATGTGAGTCAAAACATCAACTGTCATTTCATTTTCATTTTCACTTCATGACCTTTTCCTTCTTTCTTTTCCATCATTTCTCTTTCTGTAAAAATGTTTCACTGATCATCCATCCATCTATTCATCCAGCCGGTGGGCGTGATGGCAGTCCTGCCATCCACTCCCGCCCTCCACTACCTATCGCTCCTCGCCCCTCACCCCGTCGCAGCCGCCACTCCTTCACCACCGCCCCTGTCCAGTCAGAGATCCAACCTTCCCCAGGTCCCTCCCCTCAGCCCTCACCCAGATCCAAACATAAGAAATCATCCATCCCTCTTGCTTCTTCTGATCCACTACCTAATCCTCCAGGCTCACAGCCCACAGCGGCTGCTCCCTTTACCCAGACTGCCTCTTCTGTCCCGCCTCTCTCTGATGTGTCTCCTGCAAATCCTCCATCCCCCCAATCCTCCAAAGCACCCATAATCACACCTTCTTCCCAGAACTCTTCCCTTCATCCTCCATCTTCCCAGTGCTCTGAATCTGTGTCAGTGGAGCCTTCTTTTGTAGCACCCTCTGCTCCCCTGAATTCTTCAAACTCCAAACTGCCCTTTACGCCGCCCAGTGCCTCCAAAACATGCATAATCTCATTAACACCCAAACTTCCCTCCCCTGCCTTGTCCTCACCCACGAACATCATAACATCATCCTCTATGGCTCCCCAAACGCCTCCTCTCACTGTATCCACAACCCTGACCCCTAAGACCATCTCTAATGCCTCCCAGCCTCTCCCACCTAAATCGTCCTCTCCCTCAAAGCCCACCCTGTCCTCTGAGCCTCCATCCGCTCACCCTCCACTCACCCGGACCCACTCTCAGCCTCCCTCTCTGCCCAGAATCTTCCAGTCAGGCTCAGGAAAAGGTATCAACATAGCTGGCTGGCAGACCGGCATGCTGCATGCTTTACTAACTGATTTCCTCATGGTCTGGTTTGAACTTGTGTTTCACATGATTTACGTGCCCATGTTACTTTACAAAGTCAAAGAAAGTATGTGCTGCTCATATACAGTATGGTATGATGTGAGGAAGACGGGGTTGTGATGATATCAGAATTTAGATCAGCGTTAAACATCTGAACCAGGGCTGTCAACATATCAGACTTCATTACATGATTTGCATGGCCAGAAGAATTCACAGTAATCTCATGATATCTATACAAAATAGTAAAGTAAAAAATGCTATCAGTCAAATTCATCGCAGACTTTGTTTATTGTGCATTTTGTGTACAATAAAGAACAATTACACTGATAAGAAGTGAAAAGTCAAACAGATGAACTGACAAACAAAATCCACAAGATTTAACATCTGCCACCGTGATATTATCATATGTGTATTTTTAACAGGATATCAATATTTAATTTTTAAATTAGCATGGTCATTTTCAATACTGTTATATTGCAGCACCCCTCATCTGAACGTTTTGCCAATGCTGCAGTACCTCAGACAACAAACGACTCAATTTATTTATATTGCATCGACTCATAACAGAGGTTATCTTGAGTCGTTTTTCATATCGAGCAGGACTAGACCATGCGCTATAATTTAAAGATAAAGATTCAACATTTCCACAAAAGCAAGCACTGAGCCACTGGGTTTTTTCTTGCCACTGCAAGTGGAGAAAGAAAACTCTTTAACTGGCAGAAACCTCGGGTAACAAGAACAAAGGAACATTTTGTAGCCGCTCGAGATGTGCTAATTTAGTATCTGCTTGTTTTTGTGTTAGTTTTTTCCATAATTGCCTCAGGATTGCCTTAAATCCAACCTTACTGTGATGGAAAACCAGTGAACTCACAAGTCCAGGACACAGAAAACATTAGATGACGGTTTATTTGAAGCTGTGCATCACATCATCAAGGAGGTGAAGTTAAACTTGAAAAGTGTAACCGACCTGTTTCGATCCTCGCTTACAGACTTCTCTGCAGCTACTTTACTTGTCAAATTGTTTCTATTTATTATCAAATATCAACAAAGACCAAAATTAATTGTCATGGTTAAGCTTTAAGTAAATGAATCTGGAGTTTCGCCACCTCATGCTGCCTTCAACTAAACTCCTGTTTCCAGAATAATTGAAATACACACTTCAGCTCATCAACTTTTTTTTTAACTGCCACAATTTTATTGCGAGTGCCCAATCAGTACTAAACATGTACAACTCTTAACAGACATGAGAAGGATGTGTTTAATTTTTTTTTACCACTCGGCCAGTCACTAGATTTACAGCATGATGGGGCATTTATTATTTTTATTATGTGGTCTTATTGTTGAGCACTGAATACAAATATGTGCTTTACTGGCTCTTCTTTTTCTTCTAAATCCTTAAATATACATCATAAAGAGATGAATTACATTACAGTAAATTACAAAACAACATTAAGAAAATTAAATATTGGATTCAGCCTTCTTAATGATATTATTATACAGTGACAGCATTTTCATTACTCTGACGTCACTAATCACTGTTGAGACTGCAGCAGTTTTTTCTTGACAGATACAGATCACTTAAGTAGTGTAATGTAGTCAGTAAAATGCATGATATAAAATTAGCTATACTGTTCCCCTTTCACTCTTTGCCTCTCGATGACTATGCATCAGTTTCTCTTCATTCCTCCTCTCTTCTCCTCAGTTCCTGTTTCATATCAACGGCGCCCCCTGGAGGTTCAGACTGCAGATGATCTTACTTCAGTCTCTGGTCTGTCTCTGCTGTGGCAGTCTCTAGAATAAAGCCCGTTATTAATATTAATTTAATAGCTTTAAAAATCTCCCTTTCTTCTCTGTTTTGCTTTGTCATTGTCTGTCCTCTCAACTAGGCCGTGTTCACATTTTCAGACCTCAGGTTGTCAAGTCAGTCGACCGCCCCTCCTCTCCCTCTCCTTTCTCCACTGATGCACCTCCTCTTGAGTCAGCCCCGCTCCCCAAATCTCACCCCTCTATCTCAGAATCAGGTATGGTCTCCTCTGTCTTCTCCCACTATCATTTCACTCGTTCCTATAAATCTGCCCCATCTAATCTCCCCTTTTTCCCTCTTCACCTCATCTTCCCTCCTCTCTACTGTCCTCAGGTGCTCAGGGTGTGTGGTTGACATCTGGTAGCGACATCACCCCTGTCCCTCTGCTGAGTAGTCCAGACCTTGATGCCCTCTGTGACCCCGTGGCTCCAGCCGTTACCGCCTCCCTTCCCTTCTCCTCGACACCTCGCTCTTCCTCTCTTTCCACCTCTATTTTATTCTCCTCTCCTCACCCTCAGCTCGCTGTCTCTCCTTCAGCTCCAATTAACTCCTGTCAGTCAGGTACGCCAGACAACTAATAAAACCTCCTATCAGTGTTTATTTCAGCCAAGACCAGTACCTCATGGTTTTTGATCTGTGACAATGTCTAATTTGGAAGCAGATTTCATCAAAATAACTTTGCCTTGCTTTTTATAGGCTCAACGTTCCCTCTCACTCAAGTAGACGAGGAAACAACTGCGAGCCGAGACGAGGGTTCTCCTCAAAATAACAGAGCAGTGGCTAACATCAGAGTGTCTAACCTGCCAATCAGACCAGCTCAGGACTCAAAGGCGGCCATCACAGAAAACAAAGCTGAACCAGCAAGGATCAGGTGAGGTCACTCACACTAGTGTTTAGGTTTAGATTGCTTGGTTTGGATAACTTAGAGGTGCCTTTGGCCCCAAAATAGTGTGTGAAGAGAGAATGTGTCAGCAGACCACAGAGCTTAAAAGGCGTCTTGAAGACTGGCAGCAGCCCCATCACGGCGTGGGAGAAACATAGACACACAGACTCATGAGAGGTGTAGAAGTGTAGAGAGCACATCTGTACACTCTGAGATGGGCTGCCTGCTTGAAATTGCATGACTGCTTCAAAGAACAGTGTAGCATTTTGGGAAATATGTTTTTTGAGAGAGTTAGATGAGTAACATCTGTAAAATATTAAGCTCCAACAAGGAGAAAGTTAGCATAGCAAACACTGGAACTGGTTCTGTCCAAAGGTAACAATCCACCTACCAGCACCTCTAAAATTCACTAATTAGCATATTGTATCTTGTTTTTTAAATCTTTACAAAAGATGCTCTACTCTACTAAGTGTGGAGGTAAAGTTAAGGCATTTGTACAATTTTGATTTTGTACAGTTTAAACAAACAAAATTTAAAGCATTAAATAGAGTTTTAGAGGTGATGGACAGAGCCTGACAAGCAGGTTCCCACTCTTCATGGTGTAGCTTCATATTTACCATGCAGACATGAGAGTAGTATCTATCTTCTCATCTAACTTTCAGCATGAAAGCAAATAAGCTTTTCCAAAATGTCAGACTATTCGTTTAAATTGCACAAATGTACTGTGAATTCAGCAGTCTCCATGCTGTTGACGATACAGCTGTTTGGACATTGAAGGTGCTTCAGAGTGAATCATTGGGATGAAAATTTAGAGAATCGTTATTCCTCCATTCCAGTCACTTAGTATTAATCAGCGCCTTATCAAACTTGTTGTGGTCTAACCCACCTTAGTGCTGCCTGAGGCAAACCTGCGTCAGCTTGCTGATACATGTGTTGCTAAGTAACAGTTTTTTCCTCATGTGTTGATCAAGAGCTTTGTTGAGCTATTGCTCAAGGCCTCGTGGTTGCTTTGTGTTTGTGCTTCCTTGATGCTAACGTGCTAACAGTTAGCAGCAGAGTGTTTTGTACCCTGCCTCCTGTTGCATTGACCTTCCAGCACCCAGCAGTGGAATAATGATGGAGTCTGTAGTCTGCTCTGTGGCCGGCCTGTCCTCACCCCTAATCACCTCCTGCACGCTCACGCTGTGAAATCTCACTCACTCATCTCTGGAGTCTGACCTCCATTGTTTCTGTCCCCAGTCCTGCCCAGTCAAGTTCAGAGCTGATAATAGCCCCGCCCCCTCCATGGCCCTTCTCCTGCTGCGAGAGCTCCACCCCTCAGCAGCCCTCCACCAATGTTGTGGCAGCATTTATCACTCCTAAAGCGCCAAGTGGTCAGGGGGAAAGTGATTTGAAAAAGCCAACCAATGAGACAAGTGTTGTTAGCGCCTTTAAAGACGAAAAGCCGCTGCTGGTGAAGCCTGAACCTGAGCCCGACTTTCATGACATCATCTTTGAGTCATTTAACCAGAGACAAGAATCAGGGGGGTTGTTTCTGGAAGAGGATGACTCTAAGCGGGATACTATCAAAAGGTGTCCGCAGGGGTGAGTATTTATATTCACAGATAAAGTCAAGATACAGGACATTAAAAAATAAGGTTACACAATATGAACTGATGGTAATGATTATAAAAACACACTCAGACAGATTTAGGATTAAGGAATATTGTTTATCTGTTCTGCAGTCTTGAACAGAAAACCAATGAAAAGGCCGGTGAAGAAAAAACGTCACTGACGAAGCAGTTAGAGGGAGCAGTGACGAAGAAGGAGGTGATGATGAAGGCAGAGGAGGAGAAGCAGAGAGAGGAGGAAAGGAGAAGGAAAGAGGAAGAGCAGAAAGTAATGCTCCAGAAGCAGGAGGAGAGGATAAAACACGAGGAAGAGAAGAAGAAACTGTTAGAGGAGGAGAAGAAGAGATTGTTACAGGAGGAGGAGGAGGTCAAGAAGGAGAAGGAGAGGAAGAAATGCGAGGAGGAGAGACTTCTGAAGGAGAGGAGAGACAAACAGGAGAAGCTGAGAGAGGAGGAGGAGGAGAAGAGGAAGCGGTATGAGGAGGAAAGGAGGAAAAGAGAGCAGCAGAGGAGACTCCTGGAGGTGGAGGTTGAAAAGGAAAAACTTAGGAGGGAGGAGGAGAGGAGACTCGAGAGGGAGAGATTCTTGAGGAAAATGAAAGAGGAAGAGGAGAAAATGATGGAGGAGAGGAGAGTGTTTGAGGAGCAAAGAAGGAGGAGGGAGGAAGAGAAAAAGAGGCTCCTGGAAGAGGAGGAGAGGAAGAAGATGGAGGAGAAACGCTTGAAGGAGGAAAAAGAGAAGGAGCAACAGAAAATGAAAGAAGAGGAGGACAAAAGGATGGAGGAGAGGAGAGTGTTTGAGGAGCAAAGGAGGAGGAGGGAGGAAGAGATAAAGAGGCTCTTGGAAGAAGAGGAGAGGAAGAAGATGGAGATGGAGGAGAGGAGGAAAGAGGAAGAGAGAAAGAAAAAGGAGGAAGAGAGGAAGAAGAGGGAGGAAGAGGAAAAACGTATACGGGAGGAAGAGCTGAGAAAGAAAAATGAGGCAGAGAAGGAGAGAAAGAAAAGGGAGGAGGAGGAGAGGAGAAAAGAGGAAGAGAGAAAGAAAAAAGAGGCAGAAGAGGAGAGGAAGAGGATGGAGGAGGTGAGGAAGAAAGAGGAGGAGAGAAAGAAAAAAGAGGCAGAAGAGGAGAGGAAGAAAAAAGAGGCAGAAGAGGAGAGGAAGAAAAAGGAGGCAGAAGAAGAGAGGAAGAGGGTGGACGAGGTGAGGAGGAAAGAGGAGGAGAGAAAGAAAAAGGAGGCAGAAGAGGAGAGGAAGAAAAAGGAGGCAGAAGAAGAGAGGAAGAGGGTGGACGAGGTGAGGAGGAAAGAGGAGGAGAGAAAGAAAAAGGAGGCAGAAGAGGAGAGGAAGAAAAAGGAGGCAGAAGAAGAGAGGAAGAGGGTGGACGAGGTGAGGAGGAAAGAGGAGGAGAGAAAGAAAAGGGAGGCAGAAGAGGAGAGGAAGAAGTGGGAGGAGGAAGAGAGAAAGAAAAGGGAGGCAGAAGAGGAGAGGAAGAAGAGGGAGAAGGAGAGAGTCAAAGAAGAAGAGGAAAGAAGAAAGAGGGAAGAGGAAGAAAAGCAGCGAGTACTCAAAGAGGAGAAGGAGAGGGAGGAGAAAGAGAATGAGAGACTCCTGAAGAAGGAGAAAGAAAGGATGGAGAGGAGGAAAAAAGTAGAGGAGGAGAAGAGGAAAGAGAGACTCTTGAAAGAGCAGCAAGAAAAAGAGAGACTGCAAGAGGAGCAGAGAAGGCAGGAGGAGAAGAAAATGGAGGAGGAAAGGAAAAAGAGGACAGAGGAGGAGAAGAGACATAGAGAGGAGAAAGAGAGAATGATGGTGGAAGAAGACAAAAAAAAGAAAGAGGAGGTACAGAAGAAGAAGCTTCTGCAAGAGAAGGAAGAGATGGAAAGGAGAAAGAAGAACGAGGAGGAAGACAAGAGGAGGGAGGAGCACCGAGCAGCTTCGGTCTGCAGTCTGGAGGCCAACAGGTCAGACGAGGACAAGCAGAAGATGAAATCTCTGGTTTCTTCTTCTTCGTCAGCTCCTCAGCTAAACACACACTCCGACGTCCCTCCTCCCAGTTTCATACAAACTCCTCTTCCTGCTCCCCACCTCCCTCCTCTGGTCATAACCAGCGTTACACCCGAGCAGCCGCCCTCACAAAATCTCAGCCAATCACAAAACAGAGAGATGACCCTTCACTCAGTTAACAAACCAAGCTCCGCCTCCAGTGAGCGGTGAGTTACACCACTGAAATAAAATGACTTCACTGTGGGGGTTGATTTATTTTTTTTAATACAATCAAATGGCTGCCATCTGCAAATGAAACCAATCAATCAGTGTTAAAAAAAAGTCACTATAAATTCACTGTCTTCTGATTTACACATCAGTCTTTGTTCAAGTTGGGCTGATTCAGATTTCTGTTTTGATTATTTCCCACTTCTGTGGTGATTATTTTGGGATTTCTTCTCTTGCACGACTCCGTTGATGATCTATGCGGTAGGGGTGGACAGATCGATCCCCAAAGTGTTGATACCACCGATACTGAGTCTGGTTTTGAGTAGCGATGCTAGCTAGATCTTTGCATCCCTGCAGCTGTTGTGTGTGCATCTTTAATACTGTAAAAATACATTATTACAATTAAAGGAATGGTGTGAAATATATAGGGTGTATAGGGATCTATTGAATCTATGGAACATAACATACATAGGGAGTGGGTCCTCTTCAGTCCATGTTGCAGCCCGAGTAGATAACATTACTCACTCCCTTTGCCCTCTCTCTCTCTCTCTCTCTCTCTCTCTCTCTCTCTCTCTCTCTCTCTCTCTCTCTCTCTCTCTCTCTCTCTCTCTCTCTCTTTCTTTCTCTCTCTCTCTCTCTCTCTTACTCTTTCTATTGCATTACCACACATTACTCACTGGCACTGAACCAGACACGCCAAGCCGACATCAAACAACTAGTGGCGATGACGGCAAGTTGCATTTGAACACACCGCAAAGACTTCAGCAGACAGTTAACGTGTACGTGAGATGAAATAACTCTCCACACCAGCAGAAGGCGGTATTCTGTATTTGTCCAGAAGACAAAGGATGGCAGATATGTAATCCATTATCATAATGCATCTGTGAAAACAGCATTGTTTCACCCCTCCATTTTCACACCACTCTCACTCACCACTTCATTCCCACTGGAATGAAGCTAATGTCAATGAAAAATGAGAAGCGCCTTCTATGTTTTTCCTCTTGACTTTACTCGTCGGCTTGCTTTCCTCACTTCCGTTTGTCGTCTCGTGCACTGATATGTTTAAACTGAACAGCCAATCAGAATGATTTCTGTCACTGATGGGCTCCGCCACCGATTCAACACACTGAATCGGCAGAAAAAACTCGGGCGGCCTAGAGCGAACAGCAAGGAACATACCGCAAAAACTAGGCTGACAGACGCTCACCGACGGCCCCAAACCATCCAGCTGTTAGCTTGGTATATCTTTACATTTACATACAGAGCGAATACTTCTCACAGAGTTCGGCATGTTTCACCAGTCCAGTACAGTTGCCCAGAACAGACAAACTGTTAACTTTTCCTGCTTGCGCCGGAGTCACTCTTATTGCCGCCACTCTCTCCCTCTCGCTTCACAATTCACTTCCCTCATACTCACACACTGTAGAGGTACATTCATTGTCACGTCAGCCTCAGTAGTTCTCCTACAGTACATATTTGGCTCACAGACGAGGCTTCAGTTGGTTGCAATCTGCAACATCACCACTAGATACCGCCAGATCGTACACAGTGCTCCTTTAAAGGCTGTCTAGCCTTTTAACATGCAGATCTATTCAGAAGTAGCCTATTAATGATGCATTCACCTCATAAATCATGACACATTTCCCAGCTGCTTCTATTAATAAAAAGTACTGATGTCAGTGATCCTGGCTGTGGTACTTGTTATCAGAGTTTTATGGTATCGCCCACCCCTACTATTTTTTTTTTTCTGTTGTTGTTGTAGCATGGCTTTCCTCCACTCCTTTTCTTATTTCTGATGAACTCCCCCACTTTCCTCTATTTTTATTTACATTTTCCTCTTTCTCTCCCCTTATTCCAGTCTGGGGCAACCCTCTCACTTAAAGGAAGGTTCATTGTCAAACATTGTTGTCCCAGAAAAGAAAAAAATCTGCTGCATGTACTCCACCTGGCACCCGTTCAGGCCCCACTGGTCAGGATAAAGCATTGGCATTAGAAGTGTTGACCCTGGCGCCACCTCCTCAGAGGCTGTCTGATGCAGAGGTTCCTCTATGGAAAGCGCTAGAAGGGAGAAGTGGGAAAGATACATCTGAAAAAAACTCTGCCATGGAGGGTGCAAAACCTTTGTGCAGAGGGTAAGAATGGATGAGGGGACGTTTGTCTGTCTGCTTTATCTTTCTTTCTAACTATTTGTGTGTCTGTCTGCTTTGCTGATGCTCTGCCTTCCTAATGATACCAAAGGAAGTAAATTTAATTTTTTTTCCCATTTTTCTAGCTCACACAGAGAAGATGCTGCTGAGGTGGATTCCCCCATCAGGCAGGAGCACCAAATAATAACAGCAAAAGACACAGAAACACATCATATAGTCCCAGCTCCTGCTGAACCCGGTGCACCACCAGTCAAAGAGGAGCCTAAAGAGCCAGACGGTCCCAGTGTGGAGCCAGAAACCCCACCAGAAGTTTCCCCCAAAATGGCCGCCGAGTGCACAACGTTGGCGCTGGAGCCGCTGCTCCCCTCAAAACCAGAATCGGGACTGCGGCCGGAACAAGTCCTCCAGCCGTCAGGAAAACCACACCAGGAGGGAGCAGATGAGGAGAAACCGGCCGAGGTCGTGGCTGGTGGTCAGGAGAGTTTTACCAACAATAAGGAGCCAGTGTGTGAGGCAGAGAAGCAGCTGTGGGCGACGGTGGAGGAGACCACAGCAGAGACAGGAAGAGGGATGGAAAGTAGTGAAGAGAAGGATGAGAAGCAGGAGGAGGGTGGTGTAATAGGGGGGTGAGTCAGTGACGTTCATTTGCAGCTTGGCTTTCAAACCAACACACACATGCACACACACACACGCACACTAACTAACATGGTGGTGCAGCCTAACCAGCGCTTTGCAGTAACCCTCATCTGATGCTGTTCTCTTCATCTCAGCCTCTGTCTATGCTGTTAGACTGGTTGTTTATTATTTGATGAGAGCTTTTCACAAGAGGTATGTTTTTTGTGTGTGTGTGTGTGTGTGTGTGTGTGTGTGTGTGTGTGTGTGTGTGTGTGTGGTAGTGCCCAGAGAAGTGCACACACAGAGGCAGATGTGTGTGTTGCAGAGCAGCAGATGGAGGCGCCTGCTGGCTTCATGTCAGCAGTCGTTGGGGTGTTGTATAGAGGGTGAGTCTCTCTGCCTGCCTGTCTGTAAAATTGTTTGTTGACGTGTGGGGCATTAAGCAAAAACTGGTTTTGTAGACCAAGCTTACATGCAGTGAGAACATATTTCCAATGATTAGATGATAATTCAATAACTTGTCAAACACAGTAAAATATCCGTCTAAATGTTGCACAAAACAGGTGCAATAAACACACAAATACAACCTCAAAAGAGGAAGAATATTTTACATGATTTTATGAATTAGAGTTTAGACTTAAAAATATAAAATCTTTAACTTATAATCATTATTTTATCAGATGTTATTAAAATGATTTGAAAAGATAAAAGTTATATCCCTTTAATAATGGCCAGGAAAGGTAGCAGTATGTTTGTACAGTATTGAATCCCTGATTATACCTTTTATTGCATCAACAGGTCAGAATTCTTTCTCTAACACCTATTTTATATTGCTGTGAAAACATCCTTCAAACTGTATTTAGTCAAGTTTCCTGACCAAAAACTATATTTTACAGGATTACATTTGAACACATGATATTATAATTTTCCTTTGCTCATTTCTTATTTTACTGAATAGAGCTTGAACGCGTTATAATGTAACTCAATGGAACCTCCGTTAATGTTAGTAGGTCCGTTAATTAGCTGAGCAGGACTCTGGTGCCCATTGGCTGCTAACAGCTAATGACTAACAAGATAGCATTAATGTCGATATCAAGAGAGACCAGATAAAAGAAAGAAAGAAAAGAAAGATATTCCTTTATTAGTCCCACAGTGGGGAAATTCAGTTTTACACTCTGTTGTTCACACAGTACAGTTCACACAGTACATATACATGTCAATGGAGAGATGTCAGAGTGATGGGGCTGCTCCTGACAAGCGCCCAGAGCAGTTGGGGGTTTGGTGCCTTGCTCAGGGGCACCTCGGCAGTGCCCAAGAGGTAAACTGGCACCTCTCCAGCAACCAGTTGGTCTTGGTCCATGGGGGATTTGAACCCGGGTCCTCCACATCCTAACCCAAGTCCTTACGGACTGAGCTACTGCCGCCCCACTTGCCGCCATAAGGCCATGGTTAATGTCAAACCCTGACTTTATCCCCATGGCAGTTATTCTAGTATGAGTTGCTTGCAACATTTGCCATAATGCATACAGTCAGTGTACGTCAGTGCTTAATGTGTAAAACCAGAAACAGTTTGCTGTTTAATAACTGCGATGCTCCACTCAGTGAGCTGTCGTACACAATGTGCCGTTAGTTTGTGTCATAGAGAATTTTCCTTGTGCATATTTATTAGCTGTGTTATCTTTCTCTGAACTGCATGGCACCAGAAATTGTTTTCACCTGTTTTTAATCAGGTGATGGAAATGCCAGTGGGCTTTACTGTGTTGCGTACTTGGTAGAAAAAGAAAGTGAAGGGTAGTTCTCAGTGCAACTGACAGTATCCTCGGTATGCTTTGGACAAACACCAAAACAAAGTCTGAGAAAACGGAACTAGTTAATCAAGCATGCTGTCTGGCTTCGTGTCACACTGTTCAGAGCCTGCCAAGGTCGTTCTAGGGTGAGAACTGTCTCAGAGATTTCCTGTCCCTCGTGTCTGTCCCTTTAGCTATGAGACAGTGGCCTCCATCCTGCAGACAACTGGATCCACTGGTGCAGGTCATCCACAACGTGATGAATGTCAGCCATCTTTACATGAAGTAGATGCAGAGATGCTGCATTCCTCTGAGCCAGATGATGAGCCACTGATTCCCATCGGTGTGGACATTTCTCCACCCACGGCCTTCTCCGACACACCAGAAAACCACACGACTAGTGAACAGGCTGGATTAGCTCAGAAACCCTCACAGGGGCTAAGTTTGGTGGCAAGTCTGAGACTGGCAGCGAGCGAGCAGGAGAAGGAGAGAGAGGAGCAGAGAGAGAGAGGAGGGAGAAGGAAAGGTTAGAAAATATGAAGAGGAAGGAAAGAGAAGAGGCAGAGAGGAAAGAGAAAGAGAGGTTGGAAAAGGAGAGAGAAGAGATGGAAAGGGAAGAGCTGGAGAACAAGCAAAGGCAGGACAGGGAAAGGGCACAGAAAGAGAGGAAGCAGCACATCGAGGAAGAAAATGAGAGAAGGAAGATAGAAAGAGAGATAAAGAGAAGGGGGAGGAGGACAGGATGAGGCAAAGGGAAGAGGATAGCAAAAGAGAGATTATTTCTGGCTCTACGTCACAGCAGGAAGTCATGAACAGCCAATCAAATGACTGGCCTCCTCTGAGGGAAGCAGAGTTGGATGATATTGCATATGATGAGAGGCTACAGGGCGATGAAGAGCTGTCAGAAAACAAATCTGATCCCAAAGTAGTGAAAACAGATACTGAAGCCCAACTGGTTTCGCCCAGACCCGCTGATTCTGACCATGCAGCCGGACCAATAAGCATACTCGATTCCACATCAGTCAAACCCGAGGACTCTGTGATTGCTGTTAAGAAAGCCCTGGATAATCCTGGTCTGAGTTCAGTTAAAAAATCCAACCTGAAATCTGGCGCCATCCCAGTGTGGTTGAGAGAGGAGGAGGACGAGGAGGTGGAGTATGAGAAAGGACAGGAAGATCTGGGTTCCGTCTGGCTGGCTGAGCTGTACATGGAGGGGGAAGCAGGGTGAGTAAGGGTGGGTGAGAGGGATAAATAGCTGCAGGGAGAGAGAGAGAGGTGAGTAATGGGGGGAGAGTTGGCTGTATGAGAGAGATCTGCTTCTTGTGGATCAGAGGACTGTGCCTGTGCATTTGTGGTGTATGCTTCCTCCAATAACTGACTTTGACTCACTGTATCTGTAGGAAAATAATACTGTAATTACCAGTGGTGGTTCTGCAAAAGTCCTGCATTAGTAAGTGCAAGTAACTGGTAGTATTAATAGAAAAAATCCATAATAATCTTTCAGCATATTGTGATTCAAGTGTTCTGAGAGAAAACTGGATTTCTGCACCTCCTCGTGGCACTGTGTTCAGGGTTTAGAAAATGTAGCCTGTGACAGGAGCATTTGACCAATCACAGGTCATTTCAGAAAGAGTTCCTATTGGCTGTTCATTCAGCGGAGGCAGTTGTCAATCACGCGCAGACTCCAATCAAATGGTCAAACTAGGCAGCACTGATTAAAATATGAATCAATATTTCTGTTACTGTAATGTCTTTTTCTCCTATCAAATTTTTTCAGAAACATCTTGTTGTTACATTTAGCTGAAAAATGAGGAAGCTTTCTTCAGTTGGTGGGCGGTGCCTGGTATTTCCTCAACTGATTTCAACATGGCTGCCGGGTCACAAATCTTTTCATTTTACAGCTAAACAGTAACTACAAGATGACTCTGAAAACATTAGAGGAGAGAAATAGTCATTACAGTAACAGAATATTGATTCATATTTGATCAGCGACTGTATACATATATTTCTGGCTAGCTTAATCTATAGTAATATATCATAATTATTAGTTAGTTGGTTTCTATTTTGTATTAGTAATGTGAATATGCAAAGTGACGAGTGACCACAGGTATCAAGTAAATGTAATGGAGTAAAAAGTACATTTGTCTCTGAAATGTAGTGGAGAAGAAGTATAAAGTAGCATAAATTGGAATTACTCAAGTAAAGTACAAGTACCACAGAATTGTACTTAAGTACATTACTTGAGTAAATGCGTGTAGTTACATTCCAGTAGTGATAATTGCTGTGTGTTACTATCCTTCATTTAATGAGGGTTTGGTCTTTTCCTGCAGGTCTTTCTCAAGAAAGAGTAGTGTGTTGGCATGTGTTTTGTTTCCCCAAACAACTTAATTATCCTGTTGTTTGTGAAGGCAACTGTAATTTCCTCTTCACATCTTGCTTTGGTTATGATCAGAGGTTTTCAAACTGAGGAGAGAGGGGGAGGCGTGGAGGGCAAATACAGCATCCAGGTGAAAGAAACAGGATGTTGCCGGTGTTCTAGAAACAGCAGGAATCAATTCTGAACACAAAGACATGATAGATATTTTTAAATTCAATGCATCTTACACTTTCTGTGGATATCGTTATCTCCATAAACATCCGTCAGTCTCCTTAGAAATCATAGAAAAAAGATACTCCAGAACTTGTCTGAAAACCATCATGTTGTCAAGTTTTTTCAGTGTAATGTAATCTGGTCATAGTCAGTATAGCAGTAGGTGCACTGCAAACGGGAACTGCTATTGGCTTATTTGGCTTACTTTTAATGGTGCCAATTTGCCAAAATGTTAACAAATACAACAGGCTAAACTGTTATACTTGCTGTTTACATCCCCCAAAGCATTATAGGGTTAGGAGGGGGACAGCTGTCTTGATTTTGTCCAAGGGTAGGCTCACAGTGTCAGACCTTAACAACCCCTGACTTATAGCATAGTGCTCAGTTTTTCAAAGGCATTGATGTGTGGATATGATTCCCAGTTATTGTCATTCATACTTGGAGAACTGAATTTGATCAAATACAACAGTAGTGCAGCAAGCATGGAATAAGGGGAGGCTTGTGCAATGGATGTATCTGCATCTGCTGTATGTTTCTCTCAATGTTTGTCTCTGCTGACATCAAGGAATATTGACAGGTTCCTTGCATTTTGTTGAGTACTCATTGCAGCTGACTAGCATGTGAAGTAGCATGGATAAATGGATTGGTTTGGTCGGTGGATATGTCGCAGTTCAGTGGATGCTGGAGCATGTTTTCAACGTGTTTCATTTCGGTTGTCCAGTTTGGTATAATCTTACATAGCCACACCTCCGTCACGTCTAACTTGCAAGTCTGGGGAAAATCTTGTCCAAACAATGGGGATGGAAAGAACATTGGGAAAGCTTGAGACAGCTGTGAGATTAGCTGGAGCGTCCTTCTTTAACAAACACCATGCTCTACCCTCAATTTACTCTGAGTAATGAGACTAAGATGGAGGTCTGGTTGGGTGAGATGAGTGGCGGTACACTACCAGAGGAGAATGGAGCATGACAAGGATCTAGGGATGCACCGATTGCAAAATTCTGGGCTGATGTTTAAAATATCAATTTGACCCATAGCAGATACCCATATGTCTTTTTTTTTATATACATTTAGTTTTTGCTGTTTGTAACAAAAAAATGAGCTGTTTTAAAGTCATTCAGCATTTCATTGCACATCTTTCAATTAGTACTAATTAAATTGTACAAATTTATGAAGCAACCTTTAATATAGCCTTCTTTCACATGATATATAGGGTTGGGTTTTTTTTTTTTTTCCAAATAACTGCTTCAAAAGCTTTTTCAGGACTCACTGATCTTTCTCCGAGACAGTGTATTACTCCCACATGGCCGACTTATTCTTTAATTTTTATTTGTAAACAAACCACATCTGCGTATGGCATCTGGCATCATGCCAGAGTCGTGTCCAGCCAGTGGCTTCTTCTCTGAATCAGCAGCTGGTTACTGTTGTCTGAAACCGACCACAAATAACCTAGCTGGCGCGAAATTGATGCAACACAGCAGATAAACATCAGCCTCTGCCATCTGCGAATGTTTCATTTGCTGATAGGCCAGTGGCAGTCAACAAGGTGAATATCGGCCAATACCAATGTTCAGCCGATATATCAGTGCATACCTACAAGGATTTGTTGCTGCTAAGTTTTCAAAGGCTCATCAGCCTTTAGGTTCAGCTCTGAAATCTCTTTTCTGTCTTCAGCCGAGGCCACTCGTCCTTTGGTGTTACCCAGACTCCCTCCTCACTTCCTTCCAGTGGACAAAGCCTTTACCAGAACTCTGCTGCCAGTCAGCCAAATATACCTGAACCTTCCCTAACCAGTCTGGCACACCGTCCTCATCCTAAACCTACTTCAGGGTCTAAGCAAGAGGAAGGCATCAGTCAGACAACTAGAGCCAAACCTGCTCCCCAATATACTGGAGAACAAAAACAGCCAATGAAAGCACAGAGAGATGATGTTGTCACCAAAACTGGCCACAGCCCGGAGGTAGCAGCCAATGAGGAGGAAGAACTTGTTCACTCGTCTGTGGTGCCTTGGCCCCTTCCTCTGAGCGCCGCCAGCACACACTCACACACCAAGATACACACAGACACCAACGTCCGTAAGATAAACGATGACACAAGCATGGCCAACATAGCTACAGAGTCACACAAGAGTCTTGAAATGAGGGATGATAAAGACACGAGCCACCTCAGCTTAAACACACACACCACAAAGAGTGACGGCCCTCACACACAAACACACACCCCTGATCTCGACCGTCTAACCAAAGAGCAACAGCTCCAAGAGGAGGAGAGGTCATTGTTGGCTAAAATCAGCCTGATGACAGGTGACACATCCCCTGTGTCTGGCCCTCGCAGTATGAAGCGCCTCATCCCCGACATCGGTGACATTGACTGTGACACCGCAGAGCTTGTTGATCGCAGTCAGTACTTGATACCCTGCTGTGATAGCCTGCAGGAAATATCGCTAACCGAGGCAGAAGAGCCACCAACCAATGAGCTGGAGCAAAGTCCAGGAGAGGGGGTTGTGTAAGTCAGCATGGGCTGTTAACCTGTGCTGCTCAAGAAAATGGCCGAAGCTTTGTGTTTGTTTGGGCATGTGATATGTAGAGATGTAGACTTGAGACTTGAGTTGGACTTAAGTCACAAAAATCAGCTTGATTTGACTCCCTAAAGATTTATCATGACTTGAAATTTGAAAGCAGATCATTCAAGACTAAAATTTTGACTTAGTAAAGTAAGAAATAACAACAAATAAACCTTTGTTTCAGCTTCATTGAGTATGTAGACAATATATGCGTCTACAGCCACGCTAGCTGCGCTGTCAGGCTGAACCTATGGTGCCTTCAAATGGAAATCGTGAACTCCTCTTTATGAGATGGGAAGTCATGAACACAACATGCATTTAACTGTCTGAGTCATTGAACTTGACAGGCATCCTTGTGGCCATTGTGTGGGTGCTGGTCGATGGGCTGCCACTGGACGACCTAATAATGCCTCAAATAAGGCCATTTTGATTGACCGCCAGACAGATCATCAGACCAGCATCCATAGAGCTATGCTGCTAGAATGGCTTGAAACACAAGCAACACAACTTAACAAGCAAAATGGGTTTTTTTTGACACGCAAATTACTTCAGACAGCTCTGGCAATATGTGTGTGTTGCCACCTGAGTGCATGGGAGGGGGCTGTGTATTTTCAAGAACTGCATCATACACAGTGTGTATGATGTTTTTCAACTGAATATCTAGAGCAGGAAAATACACAACCTGGACAAGTGTTTGGTGAATCTGCGTTGTTCTTATGTGATTTTTTCAAAAAAAAGGGCCAAACAGCATAGACTTGCGTTGAGGCTGAAAATCTACTGAAGGCTCATTCTGTTTAATGTTGTATGTTTCCCTGTGACACCCTCTAACATCAAGCCTGCGCTGCCATCTGTTGTGTCAGCAAGCTTGCACGCCTCTCGCTCACATCTACGAATCGCTGCTTGGATGATCTGCCTTGTACCACTAAACTAAAATATCTTTCTGTTCTGTTTTTCTAATTGTTTATGTCTTGTCTCTTTTTAGGCTAAAAGGCCAACTGGCCGACCTCCCACTTGGTGGAGAGAAGAAACCACCGTTGCAGCTTGGAGACACCTCCAGCACACACACCAGTGATAAACACACTGACACCCACATCACTCCTCCCCATCACTGTGAGATGACCACAACTCGACTTCCTACGTTACCAGAAGAGGAAACCTCCAACCTTAAGTCCCCTCATCCGGCTCCACCTCTGGTCAGAGAGGAGGCTGACGGGAAGGACGATTCAGCTGAGGTAAATATGCACAATACTGATGTGACAGTTTAATTCGCACACAATCAAAACTTCTACCTCTCTCCTCCTCCTCCTCCTGCAGGGCCTGGTGAACTCTAGCCAGTCACTGCTCCAGTGGTGTCAGGACATCACCAGCGGGTACCAAGGCATAAAGGTCACCAACTTCAGCACTTCCTGGAGAAATGGCCTGGCCTTCTGTGCCATCCTACATCACTTCCATCCAGACAAAATGTACGACATACAAGCAACAGAACCTGCTTCTCAGCTTTAAAGGAACAGTGTGTAGCATTTAGGAGGATCTGTTGGCAGAAGTGGAATATGATATTAATATGTTTTCTTTAGTGTATACTAAGGTGAAAATAAGATTGTCATTGTGTTTTATTCGTTTATATCTACATATGGAGCTGGTCGTCTTCACAGAGCCAGCTGCCATGTTTCTACCGTAGCTCAGAACAAACAAACCACACTCCAGCTCCAGCTCAACAGCTGTTGTTGCCTGTTGGGCTGCAGTTTGCCATGTTATGATTTGAGCATATTTTTCTAATGCTAAATGCAGTACCTGTGAGGGTTTCTGGACAATATTTGTCATTGTTTTGTGAAGATAATTGATTTCCAATAGTAAATATGTGTTTATGTTTCCATTAAGCAGTATATTTTCCCACTCCCATGTTGATAAGTGTTAAATACTTGACAAATCTCCCTTTAAAGTACATTTTGAACAGATCAAAAATGTGTGATTAATTTGCAATTAATCACAATTAACTATGGACAGTCATGCAGTTATTCATGATTAATCCATTGACAGTCCTACATATTATATAATTAGAAATTTATAATTAGAAATTTAATCTTTTGATGGTGTTTGACGAAACAAGACTATTGGACACGTTAGTTTTTGTTGGAGCATTTTTCTCTGTTTTCTGCCATTTTATTGACTAAACAATAGATTCATTCATCAAGAAAATAATAAACAGATTAATTGCTAATAGCCCTACATTAATTTGAATGCTGTAAACCTGCAGTAGGTATGTTCTCATGATATTTTTCCCTGGTTTTGTCCCATTAGAGATTTTGACCAGTTGGACTCTCATGACATCAAGCTCAACAACAAGAAGGTAGAGATGTCAATCAATTTCATATTCAGCTCTTTAGCACATTCAGAAATGTTGATAGCTCACATATTTCTCTTTGCTACTGCACTGATGATGTCTCTCTCTCTCGTCTGACAACATTAGGCGTTTGACGGTTTTGAAGCGCTGGGCATCTCTCGCCTGTTGGAGCCATCCGACATGGTCCTTCTGTCCGTCCCCGACAGGCTCATAGTCATGACGTACCTCAGCCAAATCCGCTCGCACTTCACCAACCAGGAGCTGAGTGTGCTACAGATAGAACACAACAGCAGTCAGTCCAGCTACGGCCTGGCCCTCTCCGGTCCTGGTCCCACTAACGTGGACGCCGCTGCTTTCTGCATGGCCAGGCTGAACGAAGGAGTGAGCCTTGAGGAAGGAGGGAGCAGCACGTTGGTCGTCCCGCCACCGAGGACCAAACGAGTAGTTAAAGGTATCAGCCCCTATTCCATCTTTAAACATTTCAACTTTCTTATACTTTAACTATCAGTGTTCTTACTGTGATTCATCCCATCTGTCTGGAATCTCATTGACCTTTCAGTGGGTTCAACATAACAAATCATGCAGTCACACTTATTTAAGATTCCAGTCCATATTCAGTGTTTTTTCTTGCCGACACACTTGATTCAATTGGAATGTGAAAAGAAGAGACAAAAGACAAAGAAGAGACAAATCATGTCAGAAAAGCAAAAGAAAAGCGAAACAAGGAAACAGGAGTGTGTCTCCAGGGAACTGAGGAATGTAAAGTAGCACAGTCTGAGCTCAGGAGAGGAATAAACAAATCATTAAATCAAGTTCAGACCACCTCAGTTAAGATTCTAGTAGATTTCCCCAAAGTTCCCCAAAGATACCAGATATGATAAACATTTTGGATATAAATATATCTCTCAGTATGACAATCATCATCAGTGTATCATTCTTATTTCGAAGCTCCCGAAAACATGTTTTCTCAATCAGCTTCATAATGTGAATGATGAGGTCCTACATAAACACATTTATGCCAATGTTTGAACAGTTTGGGTTATTTCAGATGGGAGAGGGAAGTCTGCCTGTGAAAAATGATTTTAAATCAAAATGTGATGACAGTTGTGGGATTGTTGGCCACCGTCCATCAAATCTGATCACGCCACACCCCTAATGATTAGCTGAGTTTTTGTAGTGTTAAACTTTAAATAACTAACGCCAAATTATAAGGGCTGTCAATGTTAAGGCGATTATGCAAATTTGTTTCAATGTCATTAATTTCTTTAATGTATTAACGCAATGTGTGATTTTTAGGTTGTAGTGGTAATCCATTGCTACAAATGATTTCATACTAGTTTGTCTGCAATGAGGTTGAATAACACTCCAAATTTGTGCTAACTTTTGGTGAGGAAAAACTGGCATGGCCATTTGCAAAGGGGTCCCTTGACCTTTGACCTCAAGATAGGCGAATGTAAATGGGTTCTATGGGTTCCCACAAGTCTCTCCTTTACAGACATGCCCACTTTATGATAATCACATGTAGTTTGGGGCAAGTCACAGTCAAGTCAGCACACTGGGTTTCTGGACAATATTTGTCATTATTTTATGTTGTTAATTAATTTATACTAATAGATAGATTGATAGATACATTGCATACATATATTTCATAAAGCAAGCATATATACATACCCACTTCCATGTTGATTAGAATATTAAATACTTGATAAATCTCCCTTCAGAGTACATTTTAAACAGATCAAAAATGTGTAATTTGCAATTAATCATGATATAATATTTTAATCAATTGATAGCCCAAATAATTATGTTAAATAATAAATTGATAATTATGATTGTTTTATCTCTAAGAATTAAATGTTAACCAGGAAATTGTGTTGAATAATTATGTTCAAGAATCCAACTTCTGATAATAGTTTTTATGTATTTTTAGTGGATGAATCAATAACCCCAGTCCCTCCTCCGAGGTCGGTTACCAAAGCAATGAAATCTGGGCTGGCTCAGGTAACACTTCCTCTGTTTCTGAGCACTTTGCTTTCACCTGTAGAAAAACTGTTTGGTAGTCTTTATTTACTCTATGTGTCAGCCTTGTGATAGTTACCATTAGTTTCATGTTTTTCTTGTCCAGGATGAAGATGCAAAGACAGGAATCACTGATGATACAGGTGGGTACCACCCTGAATACACTAACATATTACATTTGTATTCATTTCCCTTCATCATTTCTTTCTCTTTTCTTTCGTTTACACTTAGTTTACACTAATTTGCTTTGTGTGTGTGTGTGTGTGTGTGTGTGTGTGTGTGTGTGTGTGTGTGCGCAGAGTTGAAGAGCACAGCTGAGATCCAGCCTCCCAAACAAGAAGAGGAAACAATGGTCAGTTATGTGTTCCTCACTTTTCTTTTTCTCCTGTTTCCTCATTTCTTAAATTTGTCTTTCTCTCAGATCAAATGAACATAATTACTGTAACATGACTGATGGCTGCAAGAAAGAATGAATCATATTTACCTTGTTTTTCAATTCATTTCCATCCTTTTGGCTGCTCTCTAATCTTTTGACCCTCTTCTTCTACTTGTTTTCTCGTTTCCCCGACTCCCTTGTTCCTTTATTTTCCTTTCCCCCCTTTTTTCCTGCCATTGTCTTGTGTATGTTCATGTGGTTGTGTGTGTTTGCATGTATGTGTTTGTATGTGTGTGTTTGTATGCATGCATGCATGTGTGTGTGTGTATGTATGTGTGTGTGTGTGTGTGTGATGGTGCTTGTGGTCAGTGTCTGCAGGACACCAGTCAGTATGTGCTGAGTGAGCTGGCAGCGTTGGAGACCGAGCAGAAGCACATCGATAGCAGAGCCGCTGTGGTGGAGAGACGACTGCGAAGCCTCATGGAGACGGGTGAGTATACAGTCAGTTTACAGTACAAACTGTCAGTGTTGGGGAAGCTTCTTTTAAAGCTAACAACTGATTCACACTGTAAGAAGTTAAACTACAACAAAGCCACTCTAGAGAGAAATCTAGTTTGGTTAACTAAAGCAAACACAAACTGACAATGTACGTGTGATAGAAAATCATAAGAAAAAATGACACAAAAAAAGTCACGTCAGAAAACTGCCAGCCAATTAAGTTTTTTTCAAAAGTGCCCATTTGCTCACAGGTTATACATACAGTACCTCTCTAGACTCATCTGACCGACTTTAGCAAAAAAAAAATGGACCTGTTGTGTTAAGGCCCTGACACAACAAGCCGACGGTCGGCCGTCGGACAGTTTGGGGCCGTCGGTGAGCCTGTCGGCCTAGTTTTTTCGGTGTGTCCCGCACCACCGGCTGTAGTTTGCTTGTGTCAGGTTTTTTGGCCGATTCAGCGTGTTGGGGGCGGCAGTAGCTCAGTCCGTAAGGACTTGGGTTAGGACGCGGAGGTCACCGGTTCAAGTCCCCCATGGACCAAGACCAACTGGTTGCTGGAGAGGTGCCAGTTTACCTCTTGGGCACTGCCGAGGTGCCCCTGAGCAAGGCACCAAACCCCCAACTGCTCTGGGCGCTTGTCAGGAGCAGCCCCCTCACTCACATCTCTCCATTGACATGTATATGTACTGTGTGAACAACAGAGTGTAAAACTGAATTTCCCCACTGTGGGACTAATAAAGGAATATCTTTCTTTCTTGAATCCATGGCAGAGTTTGTCAGTGAGAGAGAAATTACTCTGATTGGCTGTTCGGCTTAAGCAAATCAGTGCACGAGAATAGAAATAGAAGTGAAGGAAGCAAGCCATCGAGTAAAGGCAAGATGGCAAACAGAGAAGGCTCTTCTCATTTTTCATCTTCATCTCATCAGATTATTTGAGCACATGGATATTTCCATGACTTGGCCATCTGGAATGAAGCTGAAGAGGTGAATGAGAGTGGGATGAAAATGGTCGGCAAACACTGCTTTGTTTGATATATGTATCATAAATCCACAGTCTTAGGCCTTCCGGTTTCCCTATTTGAACTGAGTTCTGTGTGTTCGGGTGCAACTTGTCAGCCAAAACAAAGGTGATGTGAGGCAGCGCAACAGTTGGCCTTCAACTAAAACAGTCTTCAACTTGCTGAAGGTGATGACGCTGCTGTGTGAGCACTGAGCAATGCCTGTCCTTTTGCACATGCAGGCACTAAACAAAGGTAAAAGGTCAGGTGTGTGGTGGTGGCTGCCTGGTGAATGCATTGAAAGAAAAATGGAGCAGGGCTGGTCAAAGGAGGTTCAGTTAGAGCAGAGAAGCAATGGTAAAATAAAAATGAAAAGGCAGTCTTTTCTTTTTATGGCCCAAAACTGTTGTAGTTTCAGTAGTTAATTACACAAAACATAGAGGGGAAAAAAGTAATTGAATTACTTGAATCACAAATATGAAGATAGTTTTACTACCAGCAAGCTGCTGCAAAATGGATTTAAACTACTGGTATAATTACATGTAGTGTCACTGCTCGCCAACACTGTTTTTGTGCTTCTACAGGAAGTGACCGTAATGAAGAGGAGAGACTGATCCAGGAGTGGTTCACTCTGGTGAACAAGAAGAACGCTCTGATACGCAGACAGGACCACCTGGAGCTACTGTAAGACCTTATGTACATACAAACAGTATACACACACATACATACACATACAGTATACACACTTCCTTTTATTTGTTTGTTTATTGTCTACAGACAAGAGGAGCAGGATCTGGAGAGGAGGTTTGAGCTTCTCAACAGGGAACTTCGGGTCATGATGGCCATAGAAGGTTAGTAACCAACAGCGGTGGAAGAAGTATTCAGAGCATTCACTTAAAGGGAAAGTGTGTAGGATTTGGTGGCATCTAGTGGTGTGGTTGCAGATTGCAACCAACTGAGTACCCCTCTGCTCACTCTTGCCTTTCCAAGACTGCAGAAACATGAGTGCAAAACTATCGTAACGCTATTCACTTCTCTGAGAGGTCACCTTGCCATAATAACGCTGACAAGCTGATAAATTAAACCAATCACATAGATTAAAAAAGAAGTGCATTTAGCTTCATTCCACCAGTTAGTTGTTCTAGCCTATCAGAGGAACAGCTGGATGGTAAGAGCCTTGCTCAGCAGCACTTTATTATTCAGTTAAATTGAATGACTGTAAACCCTCAGTTTGAGCTAGAATAAATAGAAGAAGGTGAAAAACTGTACGTGATTATACAAACCGTTACCTAAAGTTTTGGTGCTGGTCCTGCAGACTGGCAGAAGTCGTCCACTCAGCAGCAGAGGGAGCAGCCGCTCCTCCAAGAGCTGGTGTCTTTGGTCAACCAGCGGGACGAGATCATCAGAGACATCGACGCCAAGGAGAGAGGGTGAGTGAGTGAAGAAGACAAGTCGTAAAGAGATACAAAGTTCCCAAAATAAAAGAGAAAGCATTAAAAAATTAAATTTATTTTGTCATGGATTGTCTATGTTGTATCTTCATTATGTTGTTACTCAATCTATTGCACATCTGCCCATCCTGGAGGAGGGATCCCTCCTCTGTTGCTCTTCCTAAGGGAGTATTTCCTTATTCAATGAGAGGGTCACACTGTAAAGGACAGAGGGAGTTGTATACTGTGCACATTGTAAATCCCCCTGAGACAAATTTGTGATTTGTGATATTGGGCTATACAAATAAAATTGACTTGGCTTGACTTAAAAGTAAAAAAAAAAAAAAAAAAAAAAAACATCTTCACATTAATGGTGCTTGTAAAATGTAGTTATTTCAATGATATGTATTATTATTCATTATTAACAAGCAATACACTGAAACAGATCTGGGTATAGATGGCCAAGAGTCTCATATGCAATATGTTGTAATATGTGTTTGTGTTTGCAGGGCGCTGGAGGAGGACGAGCGTCTGGAGCGCGGTCTGGAGATGAGGAGGCGAAAATATAGCAACAAAGACAAATGTGTCGTACAGTGAAAAGAGAGGTCTCACACACACACACACACACACACACACACACACACACACACAAACAGCTTTTACTACTGCGTCCCGAAGTCCCGAAAGATGATCTTTCAAGACTTTTGGGGCTCTGTATTTCCCAGATTTAGTGCCTTTATTTTCCTGGAAAACTGCTGAAACCCTTTATAAGGAAAGACAAGATACGGGCTGCAAGCTGTGTCTTCTTTTAAAGTATTTTCTTGAAAATGAATGTGTTCATGTCGATTTCAGTCTGTCTTAAGTATTATTTCAATTCTGTTCGCATATTTTTATTTATTTAAATGGCGTGTCGGATTGTTGTTCATCTATTGCACATGTGTTTTGTGTGTTTTCATCTGTTAGTTTGTTCAGTGTTTGAACACTGGCTTTTCTTCTTTTTTGTCATAAAGGTTCCCCTCATCATGATAAGAGCTTGACATAATCTGTGCCTTTACTTTCTGTTGTTTCTGGTGATATTCGTCTTACATTTCTATTTCAGACATTTCCACCCTGAAAGTGAAAAACATTTGATTGCAACATGCCAAGACCTGTTAGATATAAAATATGATAAATCATGAGCTGGACTCAAACTCACAATATTGAGAGTACATGATTCATGTTTTTAACTTTACCCCCAAGCATCACATTTTTATAAACCCTAAAAGATTGTTTGTTTTCTTTTCTTAGATGTTAGATGTTTTTCATATTCAGTTATGAAACCTTGTGTGCACACAGATCCTGAATGCCTTAAATCACCCATATATAGGCGTATGGGTGTGATGTTCATGCCTGCATCATTCACGGAAATGAACGCGTGTCTTTGGACTACTGTATGCATGCTGCTTGAGGTGTGCTGATAAAGCGGTACTCTGCTTCACATCACTACTGTAATACCCATCACACACTGTATACCTGAGGTTGCTGTCTATATTTATGAGGTGAAGATATGATGAATGATATTGATAAATGTGTTGCAAAAACATAAATATTGGTTGATTACTTATACTTTGGATTTTGTTGTATTTTTTTTTCCCTTTTGACACAACATGAACCTCTGAAATATCAGTCAGTCAAACTTATTTGTATAGCACCCTTCATTCAGGATAGTGCAGTTCAAAGTGCTTCACGGATGAATGAAAAGACCAACTTAAAATTGAATTATATACAAATTAAATACAATAAAGTCAGTGATTTATAATATTAATATACCACTTAATAAAATTGGTGATTTATAAAATAAGTAAAATATAATACGATTTTACAACTTGAATATAATAAAATTATATTATATTATTTTATCAATCACCAAGATTAATAAAATACCAAAATATAATACAATTGTACAACTTAAAAATATTGAAATAATTAGTAAACTGTCAACTGTCACTGTAAAATGAACTCATAAAATATAATACAATTTTTACAACATGAATACCACAAAATAAGTGATTGATAAAATATTATACAATTTTACAGCTTAAATACAATAAAATAGATGATTAATAAAGTAATAAAATTATTTTACAACTTACGTACAGTAGAATTGGTGTTAAAAACGGTAAATTAGGTGATTAATAAAATAATAAAATATAACATTTTACAACTGAGATACAATAAAATAAGTGAATAAGATAATATAATGCAATCTGGTACAATGTTCCTGCAACAATCATGTTTTGTGAGGCTTATATTAATAAATATAACCGACTCCTTGGCCAACAATTGAGCCTCGAAATTTCATTTGTCATTTTAAGATTGTAGTTTTTGGTCTTGTTGCACTGGTTTGCAGTATAAAGTGAATCGGAACATTAAAATCCATTACATAACACAAGTTACACTCACTTGATATTAGTCTTAATTTAATTAAAAATGTTTTTGAAGAGCAAGACAGTGAAAGCTGGTATCAGGCCAAAGTTACCTAGTGCAAAAAATCTGAATAGGCACATGTAAGCTATGATGTAGGATGTAGTTTACTGGAGGGCTTCTTGTGTCCACTGCGTATACTACTGTAGTTTATATCTGTTAAGTCAGTCATTACTGTGTGTATGTGTGCGTGTGTGTGTGTGTGTGTGTGTGTGTGTGTGTGTGTGTGTGTGTGTGTGTGTGTGTGTGTCTGCACATGTCTCCTCCCAGTAGCGTATTAGAGTTAATCAGCTTGACTCTACAGCTCACATCAACACCTCACTGGGATCTGCTAATCTGAAATGACGGACAGAACTGATCCGATGTGTTCGCTGTAGCTCACCTGAGGAGCCTCCCGATAGCAAACCCTCAGTTCTGTCATGCTGGAACCAGAACGAGGCCCTGTAATGGTGGTGGAGCAGCACGGCCATACAAGGTGCTGGGTGTGTGTGCTGAGCTGCCTCCTGCTCGCCTGCTTGTACGTTGGCAGTTTGTACGTCTGGAGAAGCAGCTTACCCAGGTATACGGCTCACCAGCACACCTGTGATGGTGCTGTTACAGTGCACTGTTAAACAGTTTCTATGTATGTGTGTGTGTGTGCAGGGACCATCCCATTGTGATAAGGCGTCGCTGTGCCAGTGTGGTGCTGGTCACTGCACTGTCACCTGCAGTGGTGATGGTGTGGATGCACTGGGCTGATGTCAGGGTGAGTACATGAACAAAACCACAGTTTGCTGCAGCGAACAATGTCCCAACAAACCACTGAGAATTAACCCCTATTGTTTAAACACTCAATGAACTGAGCTGGTTAGTAGCGCAAATCTGAAGTACTTTACTTGAGTATTTCCATTTTTTCTACTATATGCTTAAACTCCACTATAATTCATAATTTAGAGGGACATACCTAGTAGAGCTCCTCTAAAATGACCAGTTGAATCACCACAAATTGAACTTGACCTTCTGGGAGACGCCGCTATCTATGCTGCAATTGTTTCGCTAAAGTATCTTCTAACCTTCTCAGTTCTACAATCTACTGTATATACAGTATACAGGTGCCTTAAAAAGATATAACTATCATGATAAAGTTCAATATTCTTCATCAGTTATGTAAGAAAGTGAAAATGTTATATATTCTGGAGTCATTACACGTAAACTAAAATGTTTCACACATTTTTTCATTTTAATTTTCATAATTTCAGCCTACTGCTCAAAGAAGACAGAATAAGGTATCTTAGATTATATTAGGTAGGTACATCAGAATATTTCATAAGATCAATTAAAAAAAAAAAGCATTCACAAATATGTCCAGCTTCTGTGCATTTATTCTTATATTTATTATTTAGGGGGCGGCAGTAGCTCAGTCTGTAGGGAGTTGGCTTGGGAACCGGAGGGTCACCGGTTCAAGTCCCGCCATGGACCAAGAACTGAGTATGAACTGGTAGCTGGAGAGGTGCCAGTTTACCTCTTGGGCTCTGCCGAGGTGCCCCTGAGCAAGGCACCAAACCCCCAACTGCGCGGGGCGCTTGTCAGGAGCAGCCCCATCACTCTGACACCTCTCCATTGTTGCATGTTTGTGCATGTGTGTGTTCGGGTCTGCATGTACCGTGTATAAGTTAACAACAGAGTGAAAAAATTGAATTTCCCCTCGTGGGACTAATAAAGGACTATCTTCTTCTTCTTCTTCTTCTTATTCATTCAATACTTGGTAGGGGCTCATTTAGCACAAATTACTGCATCAATGCAGCATGGCTAGCCTTAAACATGAATTGCTTTACATGCATGTGTGTGTGTGTGTGTGTGTGTGTATGTCACATCTATGTAGATATCTACAGTATATGTACTGTGTGTATACATAGATATACTGTAGATATACAGTTATACAGATATACTTCTGAAACATTATATCTGGCCCCAACAAAAACAAACTAAAATTTAATGTATAAAAACCTAGAGCACTCAGAGAGTGCAGACCTCCGCCAAGGCGTCATCATCCATGTGTATTTTAGTTTATGTTGAGATCAGCTGTGTGTAGCGCAGCCTCATAAAACACTTCATTCAAACTGGACAGAAACAAAATAAAACTCACCTGCACCGTCGTCGTTAGTCTTTCCAACAATCACCAGTGTGCTTTGGTTGAAAAACTAAAAATACAGCCTTCATGGCAACTGAGTGTATACAGTATACAGTATACTTATTATCAATGCCCAATCAATAACAAAGCGATCCAGCACTAGCACAGTAGAGCCAGAGGCGAGTAGGAGGTCAAAGGTCAGTGTCAGTCAAACTGACATAGCTTCATTTTCTTTTTCAAACTGAACCCTGACTGTCCAGGTGAAAGACGATGTCCTCACTGCTGGAAGCATATTCACTGTATACATAAGCTCTTATGTTAGGTTAAGCCTGAGGTCACACTGGCTTAACTTTATAATCACTTCAGGTTACTATGTTTATAAAGCTACACTGTGCGCCTCTAGGTGGATGCGTCTGTGTGGGAGTTGATGGGAGTTCGTTTGGAAGGTCTGGTTCCTGCAGCCATACTGCCACTACTACTAACCATGGTACGTGAGAGTCTCAACCCGGATTAAACCTTGAAGAAAAACATGTTTCTGTCCCTAGAAAAAGAGCATATTTTCTTTGATTTACAAGAATTAGACATTGAGCACCTGGTTGTCTCAGTTGATTTCATAATAGGGGCTTGGCTGACGGCACAGAGAAGATACAATTCAGAGCCTGAGGAAAACCAAAGACAGAAACAACATTCACCTTCACCTTTTAATATTAACTTTTACAACCATATTTGTCTTCCATATACGTCTTAACCCGCTAAACATTAAGTCAACCTGAGAAGCTATAGGGTTAAGTTACTCTCAGGATCCTGTTTCTCTCTTAGAACATTTTATTAATGCTGCACTTAAGTGGTTTTGACATTTCAGAGGTTCAGTTTCCATTCCCAACACGATTCAGCATGGCTTTACAACCTCCATGAAATTCCCATAAGCATGTTTTAACCATATGTTGAAAAAAAATGTGCCCTGTAGATCCTCTTCTTTATTTTTTTGTATACTTCCACTGGATGTAATAAAAATTTAATTTCACTTTAAACATCAGGTATTTTATCTCGGCCCAATGGTTCATTCTGCAGTGGACAACCCTGAAGGCTTCACTGGAGAGCTGCAGTCTGCAGTAGGTGAGTTCAGCTTCGTGTCTACTGAATGTTATGTCGTGGTTGGGGGGTTTTACATGTGTGCTTGCATGCATATGATGTGCATGTCATCATAAGACTTTTATTTTCCCAGATGTTCAGTCATGGAGGCTGTGTGTGGGAGATGCAGTGTGGCTCAGGAACCAGGTGGTGGCACCAGTGACGGAGGAGCTGGTGTTCAGAGGGGCCATGCTGCCCATGCTGCTCCCCTGCACAGGACCCACGGCTGCCATCGTCACGGCTCCGCTGTTCTTCGGTGTTGGTATGGCAACTCTCATTTTCAGGCTGTAAACAGCTCATATTTACATGTTAGCAAGGGCTACATTATTTGTTTTATTTTCACCACAATTCATAGCCACTCTATGTGTCACCCTAGCCCATTTCCACCACATCATAGAGCAACGGCGCCTCGGCAAGGACAGTATGAGTAACATCCTCTTGGTGTCAGGTCAGTTGGCTTACAAAACTCTCCTCTAAAGCTAAATGTAATAATGCAAGCAAATTAAAGGAACAGTGTGTAACAGGGCGATATTAAATATGTTGTCTTTATTGTATAAACACCTGAAAACAAGAATTGTCTTTTTGATGCCTTAGAATGAGCCGTTTATATACAACATACTCTCATCCCAACTCGTCACATACCGTCACTTTGTCGTGCCCCTTGTCGTCACGTTAGGATTAGCCAACAAAACCACTATAGTTAGGTTTAGGAAAGAACGACATGATTGGGCTTAAAACTACAAGGTTGTGCAGTGAAAATGACACTGAATGTAACACGAAATAGAAACGAACAGCTGATTGTAATGTGAAAGTGAAACTTAACGAACAAGGCACAAACAGCGGTCTCCTGGATGAAAGCCCTGTGTTTATTGGGACCATCCAACTCCCACCTGCCCACCCTCCTCGTCTTTCTTCTTGCTCTTTAAATTACGTCACCACACTCCTGGCGCACTTTGGGGTTTATATTGTAATTAATGTAGCACCTGGTGTGTCTCATACTTGCGCTAAAGGGTGCCATGTGCAGTGATACCAAATGCCGGCAGCCGAGACAAAGCCTCGGTATTTGACACCCTGGGAATGAGAACAGGACTGTTATTTAGGGACGGGGTCCTCTCTTTACAGACGTGCCCACCACTAATTCAAAGCAACTTGAAATTTTAAGGTTTCCGTTTTATAGCTAGTGAGCTAGTGAGTGAAGACACCAGCATGATATGAAACTATAAAACCTAAAGAATCCATTGATACCAACCATGTCATACTAGCTTGTTGGGAAGAAGGTTAAATAATGCTCCAAACTTGTGCTAAGTTTTGGTGAGGAAAAACTGTCACAGCCATTTTCAAGGGGTCCCTTGACCTCTGACCTCCAGATATATGAATGAAATGGGTTCTCTGGGTACCCACAAGTCTCCCCTTACAGACATGTCCATTTTATGATAATCACATGCATTTTGAGGCAAGTCATAGTCAAGTCAGCACACTGACACACTGACAGCTGTTGTTCCCTGTTGGGCTGTAGTTTGCCATGTCATGATTTGAGTATATTTTTTAGGCTAAACGCAGTACCTGTGAGGGTTTCTGGACAATATATGTCATTGTTTTGTGTTGTTAATTGATTTCCAATAATAAAAATATACATACATTTGCATAAAGCAGCATATTTGCCCACTCCCATATTGATAAGAGTATTAAAAACTTGACAAATGTCTTTTTAAGGTATATTTTGAACAGATAAAAAATGTGTACAATTAATCATGATTAACTATGGACAATCATTTGATTAATCATGATTAAATATTTTAATCGATTGACAGCCCTAATTCTTTCACAATATTTGTGTCTTTTTGGGATTGATATATGGGTATTCATCACTAATTTTTGGTCATCAATTTTATACAAAAATCCTGTGCTGTTCTGTTGCAGGGTTGCAGTTCTTGTACACAACTGTGTTCGGTGCCTTCACTGCCTTTATATTCTTGCGAACTGGTGAGAGATGAACAGCATATTAACTCGCTAACACCGTCACCTTCTGCACACACCTCATTCAACCTGTAATCTCTTTAATAGGTCATGTTGTGGGTCCAGTTTTGTGCCATTCGTTCTGTAACAGTCAGGGCCTGCCTGACGTCAGCTCTGCCCTGCAACACCCTCAGCGCTCAGCTCTACTCTTCTTGTATCTGATGGGGTTGATCCTGTTTCTGCTGCTACTCTTCCCGCTAACAGACCCCTTCTTCTATGGTGCCATTCCTGTCTGCAGCCTGGTTACCCCAGCAGCATCTGCATGCTAGATTAAATTAAATGAAATATACTCCCACTCTGAAAACTTTTTTTAATGATGGATTTCATTTTGTATTGGGTTTTCTAATTTTAAAAAAAAGTAATTTTATATAGAGTGTGTGTGTGGGTGGATTTGAGCATGAGAAGAGAACAAGTCTAGCACGTCAGACATTTCCTGCATGGCTGAAAATATTTCCTACTGTATTGAAACACAACACCAGAACAACGCTCACTGGCGGAGGGAGAGATAGTGTGTGTGTGGCAGAGAAAAACAGATGAACTGTGAAAGTGAATGAGTGAGAAGGGAAGGCGGTGCAGGAGACAGCAGTAGAGAAAGACACATATGCAGACGATGAGACGCAGACAGGCAGAATCACAGACACAGCGGCCAGCAAACACTCACAGTGGAGAGAAGCAGCTATGTAAAGTCACATTGTTAGGACAAATAAGGCTATGAAAGACAGGCTTGTGAGAAAAAACTGTCAGAGCCAGAAGCAACACGGGGAATGCCAGCAGACATTAAGAGAAGAGAAAAATAGAGGAGAACAGAAGAGGAAAGATGGAGGGGGGTGGAGGAAACGTTAGTGATTCCCCGAGGAAATTGAGAATGTGGAGTAGCAGAGTTGAGGAGAGGGTTAGGACTGAGAGGTGAAAGGTCATGTCGGACAATTAAGATTAATGGGACAGACTGATGAGCTCATTATAAAAACTTTGTTTACAACCCAAACCAGGGAAGATATTCACACAGACAGCTCCAGACTGTAGTTATGCATATTGCATTTCACTTCATGGCCCTGAGTTTGATGCACCCAAACACTTTACATCATTTTATGTGGTCTTTTTGTAGTTTTTGACTTGATGAGGTAGTGGCTAGAAGAAAACCAGCAAACTGGGGAAAAACTCTCTTGAGACTGTTAAGGTTAGGCCGTGATCTTGAATTGTTAAAGTTAGGATAGGTCATTGGGCAGCAAGCCTCGCCAGAGTTTTTGCAGGTTTCCGAGATCTCAGATCAGATTTTGCAATTTGTGGGCTTCCTTCTATGACCAGCTAGCCAGTGGGCCATGCTCACATGCATGAGCTTGGGCTAAGAACATGCGTGGCCGGCCCAGCAATGTCAACTAAGCACAGAGAAGCAACACATTACAGCAGAGGGAGAGTGACTTCATTCTCTGCTCAGGTAGACATTACTGCACTGTCTTTACATAGAAAATAGTTGTTTGCTGCTATGTTAATGCTCTGAATATCAAATTTTGCAGCTTTAATGAAATTTTGGGACATACACTTATTTGATTTTTTGAGGAGAGTAAGATGAGAACATTAACACCAATCTCTGTATGGCAGCTGGTTAGCTTAACATAAAGAGTGGAAACATGGTGAAACAGCAAGCCTGGTTCTGCTCAGGCGACAACCTCCAGCTCTGAGAAGTGAAGCCAATGCTGAGGTGCCTTAAACCTGCATTCTTTCTAATAGCCAGCAGGGGGTGACTCCTCTGGTTGCAAAAAGAAGTCTGATTTTATAGAAGTTTATTATGTGTATTCAGCGTTTGGTTGGATTCGCGCCACTCTCGTGTCACTTCTGGTTGCAAAAAAACAAGATGGCGACAGCCAAAAACCAAAATGCCGAACCAGTGGGTGTTGTCACACTACGGTTGTGCCTGAAAGTAACAAGAATCTCTCAGCAACTCTAACGCTTGGTAAGTGATGTATCTGATTCATTCAAAAACCAAAGCATTTATGCTAAGCTAGCCAGTTCACCATTACTTCTGTGCCAACTAACCTCTGGTCACAAACTGGGGTTTATCATCTGCTTGTTGCTGTGAAATGTTGTAAAGGTTTAATGGGAACACGGAGGTGTTTTGAAAGACTGCTTACTTCCCATCATGCTCCATCTCTGCTTTGCTTTCATACATTTCAGCTCAGTCACAACTTGGGATCTCTCCAGTGTAACTAAGTCTTCAGCTGCTGGCTGTTGAGAGTTTGGGGATTTGGGGGACTTTGCTGCTCTGGATCAAGCTTGACAGCTGTTTTTGCAAAAAGCAACTGTATTACTGTACCTATTTACCTTCATCTGTGTTTTTACAGGAGAATTACACTGAGATTAAGTCTAACAACCTCGGAGTTGGCAGCCACGTGAAAGGAAGACAGCAGAAATAATAGAGCGCAAAGACAAACAAGCTGGTATTTAACTTCCCTGCACATAATTGGTCTGCAGAAGATTTTGGCATTGTGGTTAAAGAATAATTTACCTTCTTTTACTGATGCTGAGTCAGGCATTTTACTGTTTTTCTACACTTTCTTTGAGAAAGACTGTTTTTTTCTTTGTGAGGAGCACGGTGAATATTGAGGTCAGGTTACGTGAGGAATGTGGGCTACAGAAAGTGGAGTTTCAACAGGAGAAGACCTGAGAGAATAGGAGGAAATGATACAGAGAGAAGTCAGACTAGTGGTGGGTCATCAAAGGTCCTAAACATCCAACGTCTGTCTGTCTGTCTGTGCTGCTCTGAGCCTTTGTGTCCCATCGCTTTCTAGTGGCGTCGTCATCCTTTCTCCCCACTGTTAATGCATTTACCATTACACACACAGAGAGAAATGGCTCCGTCTCTGGAGAAATATGACTGTATCATGAAAGACACTACAAAGAAGTGTGAGATGTCTGTGTGTACGTGTCTATGGAAAAGCTGAGTCTATCATCTGGAAAAGGAATAATCTGTCAGGAATTATGCTCTCCCAGTGCTCTCTCTTTCTGCTTCTCAGCAGTTTTTTTTCAGTTTTCTGGTGATTTTAGCAGTTTCTGTTTATCTGGGGTTCGTTTTTACACGTGTGACTGCAGTCCAGACGATTGTGCATTTGTGTCACCCGAGCCTTTGCAGCTAAAAAAATGCTTTTGGACAGAAAACCTGGGTGCTGCAGTTTCCATCAGCAGCCATGTTTGTTGTAGACTTGCCATATGACTCCTAACTGGAAATTCGGTAGCAGCTGTTTAATGATATTCACTTTTTCCATTCTCCCATTTTTCTTTTTTTTTGCCAGTTTAAGGAATGCGAGAATACTTGTAAATGAGAGTGACTTACATCTTGTTTAAGTAAGAAAATGAAGACACATAATTGGGGTTTTCCAAACCCTCCCAGTGCCCAGTTGGTTGCCAGTTACCAATCTGAAAATCTTGAATTGTTCCACTGGAGCTGTTGTGTTTTTGCTGGGCAGCTCCCTGGTGTGGACATGAGTGAAACTGAGCGTGAAGGACTGAGGACATGGGTGAAAAGCATGCTCAGTAAACTATTCCATGGTTAAATAAAGGTTAGTAAAGGTCACATGGCACATAGGCATAGCTGCAAGCAAGGTGCACCTACAAAACAGAAGTTGATTCAGGTGTGCTATTAGTATACTCATTTTAAACATAGAATAAAAGAGTACACATTCAGTTTACTTATCAGAGATATACTTAAGTATTCTTAATATATACAGGCATACAGAAAAGTCTAAGTATACTTGGCTTATATTTGCACTTACGAAAAGTACAATTAAGTATTCTTACCTTACAGGCCTGCAGAAAGGAATACTTGGCTTGTACTTGTTGATAGAGTAGTCTGTTAAAGTGTGTTTGTGAACTGATGTTTTGATATGAATTTACTTTGATCCATCAAGAATTTAATCTACATCTTTGGATTCATTGTTCACTGTGGAGGCATGCGAGAAATATACATTTTATTTATTTATTTTATCATCAAATAAGTCTCTGTGTGTCATACATAAATCAATGGCTAAGTACTGTACGTTAAAGCACACAAAGTGTACTTTCAGGAACTAAAAAGTTGGCTATGAGTATATAATTATTAAACAGTATACCTTTAAGTTCTTTTGTAGTATACAGTAGTTCAAAGTATAATTGCAGTATAATATACAACTTAGATGTAGACTAGTTGTGTGCTCAAAGTTTACTATTCTTACATTATTACACTATTCTTCTGTTCTTACTTTCTTATTTAGTCCCAAGAAGTACTGAAGTAGTACTTAAAAGTATACTGCTAGAACATTGATATTAGTATACTTTACTTAAGTATATATCATAAAATAAATCTGAAGTATACTACTTTTTCTAGCGTTCTCGTAAAAGTGTTTCTGATCTCGTTTAGCTGATGTTCATGTAACTGTAGACTTCGGCTGGCAGGGGGTTATTCCTTCTGGATCCATCCATTCGACAGCGACCCTGGTCTGCTCAGATATTTGTGGCGAGGATTTGTTGACAGTCTGGGTGTAGATGGAGAGCACATGGATGTCTGCTATGACAGATGAAACATATGGACCTTGTAGAAGAAGTGGATAAAAGTCTCGTCTTTTTCCTCCACTCCACAGAAAATCACCAGGAATGCCTACTCTCCGTTATTTCACCACAAGGCCGCAGCTAATTGCTTCAGTGTGTGTGCATATGTGTGTGTGTGTGCATGACATAAGACACCAGTGGTTGGGAAAAATGACTGTGAAAACTGACGTGTCCTGCTGTATTTGATAGGGCACAAAGGGTTCAATAGGCCTGAACGGTGCGAGTCTAATGCTGCACTGACCCACGACAACGAGGAAATACAGTTTCCTTGACATCGGTCTGGAAGTTTGGTGACTTCAGCAGCAGCGGCAGTTTTTTTATTTAGCCAGAAGTCAAGAAAGCCTGCACCAAAGCAGAGGAAGAAAGAATTAGGACACTTAACCCTAGAACACTAACGTTAAAATAAGTCACACCATCACTAACGTTGGGTATATTTTACCCAATACAATATCCTTGATAAAAAGCAGTTTTATCAATTCGGGTAAATTCCACCCGTAAAATATGTTACTCTCTATCACTAAAGTCGGGTGAAAATCACCCGAATGCATGCCTCTTGAAAAAACCATAGATGGGAGGAGGGAAACAAACATACAATTAATAACATCAGTAAGCAGCCTGGAGCTACCCAAGGACCCATGAAACTCAGACAATGGCAACACAATGAAAATCACATAACAAGAATTGTGTGGGTGAAAATCACCCGACGTTAGTGTTCTAGGGTTAAATAATTAGCCTACACTTCAGACTGCTGCTCCTCCACACACACATGAACTAGGCTGTTTACATCCACAATCTCTCACACAGGAACAGAAATATGTTTTCCATATATGCACTTTAATATATTGACTGACAGTGGATTTAACAAAGTATTTGGGGAGTTTTGTGTCTGTCTGAGAACGTGCACTATTGTTATCCCTATATTTAAATATTTTTTGTGTTTCCCCCCTCTCTATGGCTACGTTCACACTGCATGCCTTTCGCCAAATTCACACCAGGCAGCAGCAAAGTGCAGCTCGCTGCAATAATCGCATTGTTCTGCAGCCAGTAGGCGTATTCATGTGTTTAACGCGGGAAGAAATTTGTCACAGGAGTATCACAGGTGTCGCAGGATCTGTTTAGTGACTGTGGGTGTCTCTGATTGCTGCTAAAAGTTCAATTTTTTTAAACTTTTGTTTGGTCATACGGTCTGCAGGCCGCACTTTGCTGCTGCTTTGGTGCGCTCAATTCTGATTTATTGCTCAGGTCTGACTGTCTTGTGCGGCCATTCACATTATCTTTTGAAAGTGGTCAGTATCAGATTTGGGTGTGAACTGACCCACATGCACAAAAGAAAATAACAAAGATGTCCCACTGCAGAAGTAAACATGGAGGCCACTGAAGTCAGTGTTTGCGGTTTTGTTTATAAGTGGATGCGCAGTGGAAGCCAACGAATTTGTGAGCAGATGATATTGAGGACGAGGCTGAGAAAAAAGAGAGCCAACTTTTAGTTTTTTTCTGACGCACTGGCTGCAACTTCTGGAGAGGTGTGTGTGGATTTGGAGTCAGACCCAGGAATAGTGGGATTGTAATGTGCATAGCTTCACGGTGCAGAATTGTGACGAATGTCGATTCAGAGTGACGTAAAAGTTGCATGAATTCTGACATGACTCTGTTTGTAATAAATCAGACCCATATCTGATTTAGGACCCCATGTGAAAATGGCCCAAATCAGACTTGATAAAATCAGATTCCATGTGATTTGTACTGTTCACACTGTTATGAAAATACAGATCACATATCACATATGATGGGCAAAAAAAATCTGATTTGGGCCACTTTTGCCTGCAGTGTGAACGTAGCCTACGACAGCTGGCTTTTTGTCCGCCCTCGACTGTGACTGCTTGTAAACACTTGCTTTCCAACCAGTGGTCTGAAAAGTGAAGCCAATGCTGAAAACATGCATTCTTTCTAATATCCAGCAGGGGGCGACTCCTCTGGTTGCAAAAAGAAGTCTGATGAGAAAATGAGCCTACTTCTCATTTGATTTATTACTTCAGCAAACATTGTAAACATGAGTTAATGGTCTCAATCACTAGTTTCATCTTCCTCAATGTAGGATGATATTCTAAATTATGTAAATTATTGTAAACTATGGACCCATTTGGACTCAAATACACCATAAAGCAGGGTATGATTTAGGGCATGGCCACCTTGTGATTGACAGGTTTCTACCTGTCTAGTGTTTTCATCTTTCAACTTACTTATGAAAGTTAATTCTAACCTTTTGGGTCGCCTACAAATGTCTTATTCAGCATTCGGTTGTTACCTCCACCCTCTCGTGTCACATCTGTTTGCAAAAAAAACAAGATAGCGATGGTCAAAATGCCGAATTTGAGGCTTCAACACCGTAGTCCACAAATCAATGGGTGACGTCTGGGTGACTACGTCCACTTATATATAATCTGTTTCCAACATGGATGGACAACACATTGTACAACTAGCTCTTTTCTGGCATAAACAAACCTTTAGTCTTCTTAAATACATGTCACATGTTCTTTGAGTAAGGGAAAGGGCCTTGAATGTATATTCAAGTGTTATCCATCCAGATACCAAAGCTTTAGTGGCCACCAAAGAACATCAAATCCAGAGCAGCTATTCAGCTGCTAGAAAACAGAGTTAGCGGTTGTAGTGAAATGGAGAGGCTTTGGAGCTGGACGGTACAGTTCAGCTGCTTGGAAGCTAGAAGTTGAGAATATATCAGAGCCAGTAATGATATGTGGCAAGTGGCTAGGAGTCAAGGAGGTAGACAGTAGGCTGTGACCTAGGACGAGGGGAATCAGGAGATCTGTATGTTCCATTAGAGGTCTTTGGGTTGGGAGATAGAGCTGCTTGGAAGTACTGTAAGTAGATTAATGTTAAAGAGGGGAATAGGGAGTGCAGGACTATGGAAAGGAGAAGTTTTGTCTGCTCTATCAATTACATTTCTGGAATGTGTCTCTGGGGGCGTGGCAGTCCGAGCAGGAGGAGGGGTCAACCAGATAGCATAAACAGACCGAGAGTGGGAGGACTGGTGCAAAATCTGAGGTTCTGGGGAAGAGATTGCTGACTCGGGAGCCCAGATAAAGAGACTGAAAATAGAGGAGGGGTAGAGGAGTAGCAGGGAGAAGATAAGGAAAGGGAGGAGGATAAAAGAAAGGGGGATGAAAGAATAACAAGGAATGAGAGTGAGGAGGCAGAGGAGGATGGGGGTAGTCCAAGAAAATCAGAGGATAACAGGAGGAGGATGTGGAGGAGGAGGAGGAGAAAGAGGTGGGGAACAAGACCAAAAGGCTCTTTAGGTTCTCCAGGATCCTGAGGTTTTGTTCTTTCTCTAGTTCCGATGGTTGTTACATAACTGGAAAAGACTACTGAACAGTCTGAATGTATATATTATATCTGCCAAAACCAACAGGCCACAGCCAGCCGGCGCATCTGGTGTACACAGAGGGAACACAGGCTCGGACACACATGGACTGCGGCTAATAACTGATTCAGCAACACAAACGGCGGCATGAGTTTTCCATCTCATCATGCTGTGTAGAGAAGCTGCATATATAATAACATCAAGCTGTCTCAATTGTGTTATGGCAGGTCACACTTTCCACAGAGAAGACGTGATGAGCTTTCATGTGAAGGACTATTGTTTGCCCGAGCACTTTTCCACTTATGTTGCAAACAATCAAGCTTGTTTGTATGTGGTAGACCTCAATTTATAGTCTCCCGCCCAGCTGTTTAAATCTGTAACATCCCCAGACACACTGCCATTGGCTTCATTCAGTATTCTTTTTTGTAATTAAAGTTTTTTTTATTGACGTCTTCAAAAACATTATGACACAAAAAAACAGCTGCTACAATAGAACAATGAAAATCAAGTACCTAGAGAGAAAAAATAAGATGAAATAAACCTGGGCACACCAAATTAATTACAAGTACAGTTAAAAATATGACCAGTAAGATGTGGAGACAAGTGAACAAAAGAAATAAACGAATAAAGGGGGACCATGTATCAGGTAGCATGTCATCATGGTAGCATATTTTCCTGTTCATTTATATTAGGGCTGTCAGTCAATTTTATATATATTTTATACTCTTATCAAACAAATACAGCAAATATACTGCTTTATGCAAATGTATGCATATATTTATGATTGGAAATCAATTAACAATACAACATGATGAAAATATTGTCCAGAAACCCTCACAGGTACTGCATTTAGCATAAAAAATATGCTCAAATCATAACATGGCAAACTTGCCCCAAACTGCATGTGATTATCATAAAGTGGGCAAGTCTGTAAAGTCAGAGGTCAAGGGACCCCTTTGAAAATGGCCATGCCAGTTGTTCCTCATCCAAATTTAGCGTGAATTTGGAGCATTATTTAATGTCCTTCGTGACAAGTGAGTATGACATGGTTGGTACTGATGGATTCTTTAGGTTTTCTGGTTTCATATGAGCCCTCTACAACCTGATATTGCAAGTTGTGTTGATCTGTTAAAGAAATTAGTGGTGTTAACACATTATTAGTACATGAAGTTTTTGCATAAACTTCAACTAAACTTTGAGCTATTAGTCTTTGCGATTACAGCTTCAAAAGAGCCTGTCATCAATTTGAACCATTCAGCAAACCTGGATTTGTCTGGCTCTTCCAGTGGTGAATAACTATCCTTGTCGTGGAAATAAAGCCAACCGGTGCAAGTCCACAATTTAATATAGGTGTATAACCGGTGGTAGATGAGACCCGTCTCCTTCATTTAATATTCCTTATATTCTCTAAAAAGTTCATATTTTTATGCCCAAATTTTTGCCTTTGCACCAGATGCATTCATGGCGGACAGATCATGTGACGGCAGCAGAGGTACCCCCAGTCTACGCTCCTGCTCCCCAGCTACTGAGAGGTCAGGCTGATGCACATCTGGCATTTCCTGTTTCCTCTCCTCCAGATGCCCCAGAGTGGTAGCCTCACACACACACACACACACACACACACACACACACACACTGAAGAACACTATACGCTTAGACATCTGTGCCCGTACAATATTATTGTTCAACAGCGTAAGAATGAACTCACTCACACACACGTGCATAGTCCAACAGGTATTACTGCTTCATACTCAAATGTTTCCATTGGACTGTAAAAACTTCCAGTTGGTATGGACTCGGTAGACCGAGATTATGAGGACTGGTGGCAGAAAAAGAGAGTGCGGGGGAGATTAAGAACGAATTTGCACCCAAAAACAGTTTTTAGTATGATAAGGAAACATGCCACTTTTGTTCTGATTGTCTTGAAATTTGGTCCAGACATACTTTGAGTAAGTATCTAAGAGTACAACACTGACATTTTTAGATCACATGAAACATCACACCTTTACTGAAAATAAGGATTTTTTAAAAATGAGGAAAAACATTGTGCCTATTAAATGTTTTTTTTTTTTACACTGCATAGGATGATGTATTTTTGTAGGCCAACCAGGAAGTTAGCATCGCCACAGGTTCACTCATCAAAAAACTAATAGGATTTTTCCATTGGGTTTTGGATTATTGCAGAAAATAAGCTCTGTCACAAACATTTGATGCTTACACATTTTGTTCAGCAAGATAATCTCCACAAATGAAGGCCACTTTTATGATTTTTGAAGTATGAATGTGATCGCCAGAAGTAAAAAGCTAACTTTAGGCTATAAACAAACAACACCATGGTTGCATGAGCGTAAGTATACACAACGAGGCTGTAACGGCGGACGTGTTGGCGTGATGCCGATTAGTTGTCTAATGTAGCAACTTGTTGGTAGCTGTCTTTAAAGTCACATGAAGGCTTAAAAATTCACGAGTGGGATATGCCGTAGAAAACAAAACGTTAAGATCTCTTCAGACATCAAACTAAAAACCCACTGACTACCAGACAAAGGAAGTGGGAGTGCTGAAATGCCAATTATTTTCTGAGTTTTAGGACTCATACCTGTTGCCCTCAACATGTTTGCTTTTAGTTAAGTTTCAAATCAGAATTTGGAAACTCAAATATCAATCTGAAACTACCTCTAAATATAGAACAATAGAAACAGCTTTTCTACACCAAAATTAAGAACAAATAGAAGATTGAAGATAAGTTTTTGTGGTTTAACCCATTAAATGCATTGTGAACATATTAGAAAGTGTCCTAAGGAGTCTTTCATTTCCATGTGTTTGTGTATTGCGTTCCCAAAGTCTGTCAAACTTAATGTTATTGAAAATAAGAAAGGACTTTGTTATGAGCTCATACATACCAAATACTTGATTGTGCTCCTTGTAGTTTCTGAGATACATTTTATTATCACACTATAGTTCGTCTCTGGGCACATGGGACTACTGTTTTTTCTTAAAATATTTCAAAAATACTAATCTGAATACTAGCGATAGTATGATAAGGAAAAGTAGCTTTTCAGCCAAATTTGAATTTCTACACATTTATGCTTAGGTAAACCCAGAGAACACTAAGGAAATTTAAGGAAAATCAGATGTGGGCACAAATGGGGTAAGACAATTAAATATAGACACACAAAAAAAACAATGCAGTGCTGACAAAGAACAGGAGGATCAAGCAGAGAGACAAAAGGTGGATGAGAAATGTGAGGAGGAGAAGAAGGGGGAGACGATCTTTGCATCTCACAGAGCTGACAAACACTTTCCACTCCTGTGGATGCTGTGCAGCGTGCACTGCTTGGAGCCTGAGTGTGCGTGTGTTTATATGCGAGTGCATGCATCCGAAGCCATAGGCATGATAGGGGGACAGAATGGTGCCGTATGGTTTTCATAACTCTCTGAGGGTTTTCAGTCCTGCTACACACACACCAACCCGTCAACCCCTCCAGCCTTCCTTTATACACTCACACATTTTACCAGCCCCCTCTTCCAAAAAACACACAATTCTTTTTCCTCTACGTAGCCTCCCTCCCCTTCCCCTTCCCTCCCTCCCCCATCCCTCTCTCTTTCGGAGGTTCAGTCCAAAAGCCAACTTTGCAGAGGCAAGAAAGCCCCAGCAGGATCAGATACAGGAGAGGCTTTCTGTCACTGAATTTCATCACATTCATATATGGAGTAACTCACTCTGGACTCAGATTGCTCCATTCCACCTGGACTATACTTGTACCTCACTGGACTTTATTTTGGACTGTACTGGACTCTTTCTAGGGGAATCCACTGGACTGCATTGGTTGCTATTAGTTTTATATATGATCTTGTGCTTTACTGTGGCGGCAGTGCTGACAGTTTGTTGTTTAATGATTGACCGATACTGCTCTGCAGGGACATTTGTGTAAAGGCTTGGGTGAATTAAGGGAATCCGATGTCAGTTTTGGAGTTATCTGCCTCAGATTACTTTGAGTAAAAGGTCAGTTAGACCAGATTATTTATTCGAATATACTAACAGGACAGAAAAAAAGGTTCAGTTTGTTAAATTAATTGAAGCACATCAGGTTTGTTTGAATAGGAGATCAGAAAAATCCTTTATTAGGTTATTTATTTTGACTGTGAGGTTGGAGCACTCATTTGGATGTTGGCCTAGTTTAAACCTCATGTCTTGGTGGAAGATGCAAAAGACCATCAGTAGCTGCAGCAGCAGTAGCAGCATGAGTCTCCTGTGTGTCCTGTGGCTGCTGACGGTCTGTCTGGCTCCTGGAAGCCAAGGCCAGAGGTTGAGGGAGACAGAGGCGGAGCAGCCAGCGGCCAGAGCGCCGCTGGCGGAGAGAGATGCGCTCTGCCACCAGGAGGGATGCTACACCGTCTTCCTCCAGAAGAGAACCTTCAGGGAGGCGGGGCGGAGCTGCCGGGAGCGAGGTGGGACCCTGGCAACGATGCATACCCACGAGACAGCGGGTGTGGTCCACGAGCTGCTGTCAGCCATCGAGGGGACCAGGTCGAGATTTCGCCTCTGGATCGGGCTGCACAGACCGCCACGCCAGTGCTCGTCCTCTCGACCGCTCAGAGGATTCGTCTGGGTCACAGGCAAAGTCTCTTCTTTTTTGACATTTGACCCTTCCTTATGTTGACCTTCATCCCCATATCAGTCATTTTACTGGATTTTAATAACTGAGCTCAGACAAAATTGCCCCTGGTTAGATTTGGGGTTTTTTACAATTAAGCATTCAAATTTCAAGTTCCAGTTCAAGATTTTTGACTGTGAGTGGAGTGGAGTCAGTGGATAAACTGTGAGTCAGTACAACCCAGGCTACATCTGTTCAAAAATCTTTAGTTAGTTGAAGGGGACCTATTGTGCTTTTTCCCTTTTCTTTAGAGTGTCATATAGTTTTTTGTGCATGTGCAAGGTCTGCAAAGTTACAAGTCTATGCCCCCACAGAAACACTGCTCCTGAACTGCCTGAAATAGCTTGAATGAAGTCCCGCCTTTTCTTCTGTAACATAGTGATGTCACTAAGTAACACATTTGCATAATACATGCCTAAGCAGCTAGTTTAGCACACCCTCAAACAAACCTAGTTAGAGCGGAGCTGGAGCAGAGTCCAAAGAGTTTAGTTTGGTTTATCAATCAAAAAGAGATACTGTTGCGCAGCCAGTATGTGAAATAAAAAGTCTTTTTTGAACATTAAAGCATATAAACATATTCTAGCAGAAAACCAAAATATGAAAATTATGCACCTGAAAATAAGCACAATAGGTCCTCTTTAATCAGCAACTTGATTAAATTGGTTCTGGCAGTGTTTGTAGCTTAACATGTACAAAGCCAACTTAATTAATGCTGGATTTAGGCCTATTTTTTACCATATTAATTTTAGTTTTGAGCAAAATATGAACCAGTAGTGATACAACAATAGACTAAACTTGATTCAGCATTTACAACCATTAAGCCTACTTCAATATTACTGCTCGCACACACAAATATCAGTTGTATCTAGAGGTTATGAATAGATGATGCTGGCCCCCAACTCTAACCTCTCTGCCAGCCTCCAGAGCTCGGCACTGATAGTTATTACATTACAACTACTGTCATTTCACAGATATGGCGCTGGTACAACAGAGGAAGTTGAATCTCCTTTTAACTTCACTGCTGCTACTCCTTAATGATTTGGTTATTACACAGACTTCACCCACTAAACGGCAGCTTGTTTTTTATCACTCAAAGTGTCTGCCTTCGTCTGGAGTTAGTGCAGACGTCACGTTTTAAAGAGTTATGTAGCCAGCTTAATTGTTTTTTTCATTTGCCATGATTTAAAAGGGTTGGTTTGCCGAAATTACAGAAGAACATGTTTTTTTCATTTACCCATGGTAGAGTCTAGCGTTAGCAATGTGGATAGCTTTGGTTTTATTTAACTATTGATATACAGATTTCTTCCAATACAATGAATGTGACTGTTTGTGGTGCTCACAGCATTGAAAAAATGTTAATAAAAGAGCAACGTATCAATAAAATTACAACCCAGATATTCTAATGTGGTAGAACCAGCTTTGTATTGAGTTTTATCCAGAAAAACAGGCAGCATTTCAATTTTATTGCAGCAAAAACATAGACCTAAAATATCTGACTTTGGCGTCTCCTACTGGTGATCATAAAAAAGACACAGTGGCTGACAGTAATGCAGTAATAATCCCAACCCCTAACTGACCCAACCCAGAAAAAATCAACACTTCAACACATACTGCACTATTTTTTCTCAGAAATTCACTTCACAAAAATTCTCCACATGGCAGCTTTAAAACACGTCATGTCATATCATGATGTGGGAAAGCAAGTTAAATACTAGAAGAGAAATTAAATACACTAAAAAGAGGGAGTTTCTACTATTACTGACCTGGTGCTTGTCATTATTTCCCAACAGGAGACCAGGATGGCCAGTTTACCAACTGGCTCCGTGAAGACACCCCTGGGACTTGTGCGGTCCCTCGCTGTGTCGCCATGACAGTCCACACTGAGAGCGGCCGTGAGAGCAGCAACAATTTCCGGTGGCTCGACGGCTCCTGCGCGCTGCCGTTGGATGGATACATTTGCCAGTACAACTACAAAGGAATGTGTTTGCCACTGGAGGACGAGGGTAGTGGTCCGGCTGTTTACACCACCACATTTCACCTTGTCAGCACGCTGCTGACCCACGTGCCCTATGGGTCTGTAGCTGCTCTACCGTGCCCTACATCCGGCCCAGACCCTGAGGCTCTGACTGAGCAGACGGTGCTGTGCATGGAGAGAGAGGACGGCACAGTGGGCTGGTCCAGGGATGCCCCACTCTGCTCATCCGGTGCAGCTCCACAGAACCAGGACTGGTGTAGCGGGGACCACGGCTGTGAGCAGTACTGCCAGAACACAGACACGGACTACTACTGCTACTGCTCCGAGGGCTTCATGATAGATGAAGATGGGTACAGCTGCAAGCCCGATCCCCTGAGCCAAACTGGCCCACCTGAATTACCCGCTGACTCTGCCGGCCCCACTGAGCAGCCCCACATGAAAGAAGTCTGCGTGGAGATGGGGTGTGAGTACGACTGCATGGAGACGCTGCGGGGCATCCGCTGCACATGCCCGCCAGGTTACCAGATGGGTCCGGATGGCCGCAGATGTTCTGACGTGGACGAATGTCAGCAACAACCGTGTCCACAACTGTGCGTCAACATCCCAGGCACCTTCCACTGCACCTGCCACACCGGGTACCAGCCAGACGATGAGGGCGAGTGCGTGGATGTCGACGAGTGCCTCGATGAGGCCAGCTGTGAAGGCTCCTGTGAGAACACAGTGGGGTCCTTCACATGCCTGTGTAACCCCGGGTATGAGTTGGGCAGCGGGGGAGAGTGCGTAGACATAGATGAGTGTGTGGGGGAGTCACCCTGCGAGCAGCAGTGTCTCAACTATATGGGAGGGTACCAGTGTTACTGTGACAACGGCTACGACCTACAGTCAGATGGGCTTACCTGCCTGCCTTCACCCGATGATGAAGAGTATTCCACTCTGACCCCTGACCCCAGTGACTCCGCTCACATACCTGACTTAGATGATATCCCCTGGTCCACCTCATTCACCCCGGACCCAAACTTTGAAGCTGACACTAACTTTGACGTTGACTGGCTGACAGAAGCCCCTGAAGTGCTCTCGTCTGACATAGGTCATGGGTCAGACAATCACCTGAACCAATGGGATGCTCTGTCACCAAAACGATATCAGACAGCGCCATCCCCAACACAAACATACAACACAGGCAACGAAATTGATAATGAGGCCCAAACTAAGAAAGAAGGTAGAGAAGCTAGTGATGGCGTGGGAGCTGAAACTGCAATCGTACCATCTAAGGTAGATGGCACGGAGGATGACGGCGACACGAGCGAGGTAGGGTCCGGATCTGCTGCAGGTAAACGGAAGCACGACAAGAGCTGGTTACTGGTGGCCCTGCTGGTGCCTCTGTGTGTGTTCCTCGTAGTGATGCTGGCTCTGGGGATCGTCTACTGCACCAGCTGTGCTGTGGACAAGAGCCTGAGTTTCTCAGACTGCTATCGCTGGATACTCCCCACAACGCCTCCCGACAGGAGGAACGGCAAAACCCAAGCATGAACCCTAAAATAAACAACACACAGATGTGTTGAAGGCCCAGATGTTTTTCTCCTGTGTATAGCAGGGCCGGTCACTACCATTTGGATACAATAGCTAACTGGCTCTCCCAATACTTTCTGTTGCACACCCCTTGTAAATAATTCACTTTCTCATGTTTTTAGAATTCAATAAAACCAATAAAATGATGAAATACTGTGTGGTTTTTAAGCCTATCGAGGTAATAACAGAAAATAATGTTTAATCAATGGGATGAAAAAGTGTGTGTGGAAAGAATGTGTTTATGATGTGTGTAAAAACAATTTAAAGGCTTTGGTGATGGAGAGTGAGGAGGAGGGGGAGGAAGGGGTTGAGGGAGGAGGAGGAGACTGCTCAGGGAGGGTAAAGTTGCCATCTGCTGGTACAACGTTTATTTTAGTGTCACCTTGTCACGACTCCCAGTTGTGTGACCATTTTCCCCACACTCACTAACATACCGGCATCAAATGATGTTAAGATGTCTTCGATTATGGAAAAGGACGCCGACGAGGATGGGATTCGAACCCACGCGTGCAGAGCACAATGGATTAGCAGTCCATCGCCTTAACCACTCGGCCACCTCGTCCTGTAGCCACCGTTACAGGTAAAATTAATAGTTATTTCTGCTTATGTTCAGACATATTATTATACGTTTTGGGTGTGTGGTGTTACGGTAATGTGTGCCTGTGTTTTAGAAGTCCACATGTCGTGTTTTTTACGTTTACCGTTGGTCAGAAATTCATGACGTGAAGCGGCTGGAAAAGTCCGGCGCCGCAACTTCGTGATTGGTTAGTTTTCCCATCATTCACGATATACAAGCTGGTGATTGGTTGAGGGGCGGGTCTTCGGTTGAATTAATACAGGAAGTGTACAGCCAAGCGTGAGACTGCAGTTTGACGTTCGCCGGAGCTGTTGAAGAAAATAAGGTAACAAGCTGTTGAGTTGGTATACGCATCTATACCTCTCGAAATGTACTGAATAGTAGTTAATCATACATATAATGTGGTTGCATAATATTTGCGACTTGCTGTTTTTCTTACAGAAGTTGTGGCAGCGTGTTAAAATGCTCCAATCACTCAGTAACCAGCTTAGCATGCATGCTAGGTGCTAACGTTTACGTTGAGTTAGCTGTTTGCTGTAGCCAGAACACTAAACATGTTTCCAGTATTTACTTAAATGTCCAGTTTTGGTATTTGCTTGCTGTTTGTAGGCTGACTGGTTTTTATTTTTGATTAGCCTGTAGGTTTTAATTGAAAGTGAAACTGAGGACTGTCTTCGTGAACGTTAATTAAACTGACTCATTGAATCTGTGCCATGGCCAGTTATGATAGATGAAGGTTCGGGGATGATGAGCACCTGCTGTTCGTATCAGAAACTTTCTACTGGATATCTATAATTTGAATAAACTCGTACTTTTGTCCACATCCCAGGCTTTTACTTTGAACTTAGCTTATTATTCTGTAACATTATCTCAGACCTTTCATGACACTACACACCACTTTATTCACTGCAACTTTACCTTTTCAGGAAAATATTTAAAAAAAATCCCCTAATATAAAGTACCACAGACTCGATAATAAATCACTATTAGTGCTTTAGCAATTTTTGTCAACAATACTGATAATACATTAATAATGAGTTATGGTTTTGGTGCTTTTCTTGTATATCAGTTTACATTTAATATTGTTTTTGGCTGTGAGTTGGACAAAACCTGCATCGGTTAAGGTCGTTAACTGTCATGGTCATTCAAGATATTACATAGACTAAACAATTGTGCAATTTGACAAACAATTTAATCAAAAAAGAATGATAATGGCAGCCCTATTTTACAAGTCTAAAACAATAATGTATGACTTGTAAGAACTATACCTTATATTCTTTATACCAAAACCATACTATGCAAAACCAAGCTGCAGACTTTATAATGTATAAATCAAGATTACTGTTTTACCAGCACATCAGTGGTGGTTAAAAAAATGTGCATTTGTACTATGTGTTTAACCTGCATGTGTGTAAATACTTCTAAGAACTCATGGTTATGTAAAAAGAAAATGCTATGGTTTCTAACATGCAATTTCACTTTTATCTCTTTATCCCACAATCTGCTCATCTCATTACTACCCTTTGTTTTTTCACCTGTCTCTCCTATTTCATTTCTTTGTCTCATCCCATTTATATTTACATACTCCTTTTTCCCTATCTCTCTCTCCCTCATTCTTTCCTCTTACCCCATTCCCCTTCCTCTGACTTAATTCAGTTCTTCATCGTCAGTGTTAAGCCTCAGACTAAAGATGGTGGACTCCCAGTACTACCTCCCAAATGAGATTGGCATCTCTGCTCTTGACTGCGGCGAGGCCTTCCGTTTGCTTTCACCTCAGGAGAAGATGTACGCCCACTACCTGTCGCGTGCCGCATGGTACGTTACTAATCTCAGGATGTAGCAAGTTCAAGTCAAGCACTGTCGAAATCTAGAAATAAGACACGTCTCACCTGTTTTAAAGAATAGGAACTTAAGACTTTTGAAGAGCTGAAACCATTTTCTGTCTTAGGTATGGTGGTCTGGCAGTGCTGCTGCAGACATCCCCAGAGTCGGCAGATATCTTTGTCTTGCTGCAGAGAATCTTCAGGAAGCAGACGCCTGCACAGCTGGAACAGGTCGCCACAGCAGCTGGACTCAGCTCCGAGGAGTATCAGGTACACAGTCTTCATGTCTTTGGCTGTTTCTGGTGCTGTCTTGATGCACCCTTTCACCCACATACAAATGCAAATGTGTGTAAAAATGTTTATTAGGCTGTACACAGGATGAAAATGATTTATATTATATTTTTTTTCTTGGATGATATTTAGGCATTCTTGGTGTATGCAGCTGGTCTGTATGCCAACATGGGAAACTACAAGTCTTTCGGAGACACCAAGTTCATCCCAAATCTGCCCAAGGTAAAAATGCTGTTCAGCTGCTTTGCAAACAGGTTTTTTTGTTTTGTTTGTTTTGTTTTGGTTTTTTGCAGGGTTGGACACTAGGGCTGCAACTAACGATTATTTTCATTGTTGATTAATTTGTTGATTATTTCCTTGATTAATCGATTTATTGTTTGGTCTATAAAATTGTGAAAAATGTCGATGAGTGTTTCCCAAAGCCCAAGATGATGTCCTCAAAATGTCTTATTTTGTCCACAACTCAACAATATTCACTTTACTGTCATAGAAGAGTAAAGAAACCAGAAAATATTCATGTTTAACAAACTGAAATCAGAGAATTTTTTTACTTTTTTTCTTTATGAAATGACTCAAATCAAAATAGTTGGCAATTAATTTAATATTTGACAACTAATAAAGTAATCATTGCAGCACTCGTGGACACAATAATATGAACAATCTGATGAAATAGCACTTCTAAATATGGTGTAAATATGGTCATTTTTGAAGCTGTCTGTGTCTGTGGTGTTTCCACCCAGGACAAGCTTAAAGCTCTGGTGAAGGCCAGCCAGGCATTTCAGGACCAGCCCACTGAGATGGAGGCTCTGTGGGACAGCTGTTCGTGTCCCCTCTACTCCCTGGAAGACCGACAGAAACAGCTGGGGCTGGGCGACAAGGTGGGCTTGTATCATTTAATGCAGATTTCAGGGTAGCTTTGACCATGAACTTTTTTTCTGTTTAGTTTAAGATATCTTGTATGATTATTTCAACACACAGATATTTTCACGACATGGCCATCTGGAATGAAGCTAGGTGGTGAGGGAGAGTGATGTGACAATGGTCAGCAAGCTTTGTTTCATGTACATATAACAACAGCTTGTATATCTGCCGTCCTCAGTCCTCTGGTTTTCAGTTTTGAATGACAGATACAAACTGCCACTACCTGCTGGTGTAGGGAGTTATTTTCTCCCTGGCACTGAATGTACGTGGCAGTCGGCCATCAGCTATAGTACTTACGGTGTGTTCAAGTGAAACTTCTTGGCTAAGACACAAGCAACATAAGGCAACGCAACAGTTGGCCTTCGTTGCCGCTGGTTCTCTGATGATTGTTTGGTGTGTCTGGGTCTTTAGATTGGTTGTAAACAACACCAGTTGCCCTTTAGGAAGCCACTGAGCTCCAAACGTCTAGTGGGTTCTACAGGTGACCCAGCACTGTGACCCCTATGGGAAAATGCTTGGCTCATGAAGTATTTTGCTTTTCTTTTTTTCAGGGAATTACCACCTACTTCTCAGGTAACTGCTGTCTGGAGGATGCTGAGCTGGCTCAGAAGTTTCTTGACTCAAAAGTGAGTAATGTTCTTATATTGTTGTATCTGCAGTCTTTTATAATAACCTGCACTTTCTTTTCCTCTGTACTCTATTCTGACACCTCATTGTTTGCTTTGTTGCATGTAATTTATATTTGTCCTAACCTTCTTTCTCCTCTGCCCTCCTTTCTGATGGTCCATCCTGTGTCTGTCTTTTCTCGCTCCTGTCTTTATCTTTCAGTCTGATTCAACATATTCTCAGCTGTGTTCTTGTGGTTTATCTCTAGAAACTGTCTGCTTACAACACCCGTCTGTTTAAGAGGGACAATGGAGGTAAAGCCTGCTATGAGGTGCGCCTAGCCTCAGCTGTGCAGAAAGGTCAGAACAACAGTCTTGTATAAAAGCCAGAATAAGATTTCTAAACATCTGTCAACCGTATTGCACTTGTGACAGAATGTAATATGTGTCACATGTTCATGTAGACTCCACATGTTATGCTACAGCCATTCCAGCTTGTGAACTCGAATGCATTATGATACCAACAAATTGATTTTTGAGAGATTTGTTTGTGACTAATGTTGTCGATGATGCTACACAGTCCATCAAAGCAAATAAATGTACACTACTGCTTCACAGACTGTGCAGTGGAGGGGGAATGTGAGTCATGCTGCGGCAGCTTCAACTTTGAAGACAAAGAGTTCACTGTGAAGAGGGGAGACTATGCTCCTCTCATGGAGAAAGTCTCTTATTACCTCCAGCAAGCACAGGTGAGAGTGAGGGATACAATGTGGATTATAGTCAATGTTCAAGTTGTATTGTTTTAGCTGTGTGGAACCACAACAGGAACAAAACCACCAAAATATGAAGTTGATGGAGAGATAAAACACAAAGAATTGTTTTTGTGTTGTTAGATTTGATAGCAAAGGAAAGAGGAGGACCAAAATGTCAAACAATGCCAAAGTTGAATCTTAAGATGATTGTAAATAGTATTGGCTTTTGACAAAACAATATTATGAAGAGAAGGTGAGAATGCACAGACGGGCTGTAGTTTAAAATTTAAAAAAGCTGTGGCTCAGAAGGGTAGAGCGGGTCGTCCTTTAATCACCCCAGATTTCATTTATTTACCTGTGTATATGTTAGGGGTGTAAATCACAAGTTTCATCTCAATATGAAATTCTATTGATTCTTTGGACAACAATACGATATTCGCTGGTATCACAAAGTCTACCGTGTTACGATTCACTTCAGTGGACTGTGATCAATATGAGACGATATCATGTGGATATTTAACACATTTATATCAACTAAAATACGCGTGTAAAATGCGGTGTAATGATTTTATTACTGGGATTGCTTGGACATGAATTGTGGCACAGACGTGCCATGAGAATTTCAAAATAAAGGCTTATATTTAAGATGATGATATGTATCAATGTTTTCCTCTAGGAATGTCACGAGAACCGGTACTTTGGTACCAAGTTGATGCCAAAATTATTTATTATTCTTTTCTACACTACAGCAGAGACCCGTAGTTGTCCGCTTTCTTGGCATCTCATGCCTCTGACTATTGATTCTTCTGTATCGATGCTTTCTGATAGTTACACATGCACAATGATGCATACGCTGTATCATGTTTCAGTTTGATTGGGAATGGAGACACAGCAGAGAGAAAACCGTGGCTCAGCAGCATGGTACTACTAAACCTGAGGGGTGCACCCTATTTTTTCCTCTGATAATGCATCATTGAACAACAATTCGGGGTTGAAATCATCAGAAGGAGAGTTAATATCGTTACCTGTCAGCAGCAGGTGGGCAGCACAGTCCTGCTGGGATAATTAGTGGAGCTACTAATGTTAACGAAGGTGCCATAGAGTTACAATTATGAGACCTTCACGGTCTGCTCAGCAAAAACGACAATTGGGCAAAGGTAAATTACAACATTGTCATGATGTGTACAAACGTAATCTCGTAAAATTTTGTCTTTTGGTGAGAAATTTTAGTAAATCCATTTCTTTGAGGGGGTTTTCACATTTTAGTAAAGGAATGTGTGTTGAATTACATGGGATTTATTGATTTTTTGTTTGTTTTTTAACATGGTATTGGTATCAACTACTAAATTTGTGGCATCATAATATCTCTATTTGATGATATTGGATCACTGATTGTTGCGAATTGTTGCGTCCTATTATGTAGATGACAATTGAAATAGTTTCTAGGTTTCTTTAGAAGTGACTGAATAAGCTGCAAAACATTTTTCATCACAAGATGTGAAAACAGTCATCCTGCCACAGTTCCACTGTTGTAATTCTTCTGCTGTTTTCAAATAATGAACATAGGCCTATGCTGCCAACGAGAACCAGAGGAAGATGCTTGAAGCGTACAGTCGCAGCTTCACCTTTGGCTCAGTTGAAGCCCATAAAGAGGGATCGCGCTACTGGATTAAAGACAAGGGACCGATTGTTGAGAGGTGAGCCCAAGGAAAGAGAGCAACTTCAGATTAACACAAAATCATCTCCTTACTTCCGATAGACAATGTGGAGAAAATCAAATATCACAATATTTTTGGTTGTGATAAAATTGCAGCTGAATACTACTCTCATGTAATAATCTCTGAAACCTTTTTGTCTCTCTGCTCTTCACTCCTCCTTCTCTCAGTTATATAGGTTTCATAGAGAGCTACAGAGACCCATTTGGCTCCAGAGGAGAGTTTGAAGGTAATGGTGATCAAGAGCAGTGATATTAGCATCTTTATTGCCATGCAAGCTGTGATTATTGGCCTCTACAGGTTTTATTGCTGTAGTACGGAGCTGAAGACTATTTGGGTGAACTTAATATTGTGGTTGAGCTACTTTATAACAGTTACTTAAGCAGATATGTGCAGCTCTAAACTCCAGTAGGTCATAGGTAAATGTTTCATCCTATTTTAGAGGGACATATTGTAAAGAAGGTTGTTCAATACATGGAATGACACAATATTACACTATTTATTAAGTTTGTACTCTGCTATCAATCTTTAAATCCATGGTCAATATGTTACCATAATATACTTTACTAACATTAAAAGAAGGGGGCTTGTGTGTGACTGAGTTTGTTTGTATGTGTCTGTATATGTATGTAGATTTCAAATAACAGAAGGGTTTATGTACTATATGTTTACTGTCTGTTCTTCAAAATTAGTTAGAAATAGTTTTTTCTTTTTATCAGTTCAGTTTGTGATGTCGCCTCCTAGGTTTCATTGCGGTTGTGAACAAGGCGATGAGTGAGCGTTTTGCCAAACTGGTCAGCTCAGCAGAAGTCTTGCTCCCCGAGCTGCCTTGGCCAAGGGAGTTTGAGAAGGACACTTTCCTTAAGCCCGACTTCACCTCGCTGGATGTCCTCACCTTCGCTGGCAGCGGAATACCAGCTGGCATCAACATCCCCAACTGTACGTACGCAGAGATTTTACATGCTCTGTCAAATAACACAATTTAAGTTGATCTAAGTCACATAGTATTATACTTAAAAACAATGTTTGTGTTTTTGTGTGTAGATGATGACATCAGACAGTCGGAGGGCTTTAAAAACGTGTCGCTAGGCAACGTGCTGGCTGTAGCCTATGCTACACAAAAAGAAAAACTCACCTTTCTGGAGGAGGAGGACAAGGTATCTCATGCAGCCTCCTGATTCTCCTACACACAAGAGACCTTTCCCATTTCCCAGTTTGTACATCCTTGATTCCTTTCCTCGACTCCTCTCCTCACGTCTTAGTCCCTCCCACGTGAGATGAGGAGGAGGCAAGGCAACAGGTGTTTAACAAAATGACACATCCTGGTCTGGGAGCCGTCATATTAAAGTGACATAGAACAGCTGCATCAACTGTCCATTGTTTTGTTACACTTCTGTATTTCTGATCTGATGACAACTTACAGGCTACATTTATGATTATTACCAATTCAGTTCACAATGCGGCACATTGTGATCATCTTAAATAATTGCAGCTGTTGCAAACAAAATGAACAGTTACATTTGTAGAGTCCAACTGTGATCTGAGATTACTCCAGATGTGTGTCACGCCTCTTACATGTCACAGGTGCCGAAAACGCCTCTGCAAAGGATACATTGGTGATGTCCTTCAAGATGGAGCACTGAGATTGATTTCTAGGTCACAAGCTGGAGAATCAAGGAGACACAAAGTCTTTGAGAAGCAGCTCAGCTTTTGTCTCTTACACACACTCCCATAATGACACTGTACATTCTCCTGTGTGTTTGCACTAGGACCTGTTTATCAAGTGGAAAGGCCCGTCGTTTGAGGTGCAGGTTGGACTTCATGAGCTGTTGGGCCATGGAAGTGGCAAGCTGTTTGTCCAGGTCAGTTAAAGATTGATTTCTCCCTGTTGTTTAATTTGCTGATATTGGATTGAAGGGTCTTCAGTGAGGAAATAAATCTGATGTTTTCCTCCATCTCGTCCTACAGGATGACAAGGGCAACTTCAACTTTGACCAGAATAAGGTGACCAACCCAGAGACTGGAGAACAGGTGAGTTTGTTTTAGTGGTCACTGATTTTTAACTCTGCTGGCGAAGAAACAAACTGAAGATGTGAGTGTATTTTTTTTTTTTTTTAGGTGTCCAGTTGGTATCAGGGCAGTGAGACGTGGGACAGTAAATTCTCCACGATTGCTTCATCTTATGAAGAATGCCGCGCCGAGTGTGTCGGACTCTATCTGTGTCTCAACAAGCAAGTGCTCAGGTATATAACCGCTGATCTTCTTCTATGGTTTGATGTTGGGGTGGGAATTGACTTTTGAGGGGACTTTATTGCAGAGTTCAAAAGCAGGTGAAACAGCCCATTTATAGCCTCTATATCCTCAAATTTTTTTAAGCTCGGAGAACATTTTGTGACTTTAGGAGCCACAACAAAATCAGGAAGTCTATCTAAGTATGACAGCTGTTTAACAAAAACTTAGCAGAGGAACCCAAAGAATGCGTATATTCAGTTGGAGTTGTTTAGTTTGCTCATACATCTGGCCAGCTCTGTACAGGGGATGCTGTGTTATTTGTGTCACACACACACACACACACACCATCTTGCACTTTGTTGATGTTATTAGGTTGTTTTAATGAAAATTATTGGAAAGGAGTGGTTATTATTTCTGGTAAATGTCTGGGTGATTTGTGGCTGGTGGCTGATGACTGTGACGGAGGACAGCCTGTTAACCGTTGCCTTTGTGTGATCCAGTATTTTTGGCCACGAGGGCCAGGATGCGGAGGATGTGGTGTATGTCAACTGGCTCAGCATGGTCAGAGCTGGACTGCTGGGTCTGGAGTTCTACACACCTGAGAGCAAGAGCTGGAGACAGGTAATCTGTCAAACTGCTTTTCTCCATAACATGCCGTCTCTCTCACACTTTACATGGACTGGTTTGCAGCCTGTAATAATGATTCGTAACTTCATACATTCTTTAATTTATATAAATCTTCAGAGATACATAGTTTTGGCTGAACAGTGTTTACAAGACAAGTCAACATACAGACCATTAAGCATGAGTTTCTTACAACCTGACTGGCTTGGATTTAAGTGTCTGTGTTGTTTTATAATACAGCTTACACTAAGTCTGTCTCTGTTTATATGAGTGTCAGGAGGCGTATACAGTGAATGTCACATCTATACGCATATATCTGTGCATCTAAAGGCTCACATGCAGGCTCGTTTCGTGATCCTGCGTGTTCTGCTGGAGGCTGGGGAGGGCCTGGTCGGCCTGGAAGAAGTGGCGGGACAGGATGGCAAGCCTGATGCTCGAATCACACTGGACAGAAGCAAGATCCACACCGTGGGCAAGAACGCCATCCACAGGTTCCTCCGTAAACTGCAGGTATAGCCGTACCTTTGGCCCCAGACAGCAGATCCTATATAACAAGTACAACATACTGAAGAAAATACAACAAATCCTGAAAAACAACATTACGGATTTCATAAAATGAAAGCAATATACTGTAGATACATGTCAGCTGGATGCACTAAGGCACTGCTGTTACACATGCTTATGTGCATGCAAGAGCCGAATACAAAGGGGTTGCATTAAAAAAACTACTTTATAGCACTATTAGAGGTCAGAAACTTCACACGGTACCTTCTGACTGACCTCTAAATCAACTGAAAAAATAATCTGCAACAATTTTGATAATCAAGTAATCATTTAAGTGATTTTTAAAGCTTCTTTTATTTGTCTTCTATTATAAACAGTTCCATATATTTGGCTTTTAGACTGTTTGAACAAAACAGACAATCAAACAAGTGAGCTTTGGGAAATTGTCTGTATTATTATTATCATATGTTTTATAGACCAAACAATGAATGGTTAGAATCAATAAAATAATCTACAAATTAATAAATAATGACAATAATTTTTAGTAACAGCCCTAAGTAAATTATATAATGAAACGTCGCATGACAAAGCCAACCAAATAACCTTCTCATGTTGGCACAGTTTGGAAATGTAAAAGTGCAAATGGAAATGTTGATGTCATTACTTATTTATCTGTATGATAACCATGTTGATTTCAACCATCTCTACACCCAACATGTTGCTGACCTGATTTCACCGTTCTGTAGGTCTTAAAGGCGACAGCAGATGTGGACGGAGGCAGGGCTCTCTATGACGGCTACTCCACCGTCAGCGACAGCGGTGCTCACAACTTCCTGCGTCTCCGGGAGACGGTACTGCTGAGGAAGGAAGCCCGTAAGATGTTTGTCCAGGCCAACACCAGAATCAGTGGTATGTACCTGCATTTGTACCTGCTATGGGTGTACAGATGTACATATACAAACACAAACTGTCATTTACCCAGTTAAGTTCACTGCATCAGTGACATTTTTGGGGTTTTATTGTGTCACTAAAACAATGGAAATCTATTTATCTTGATTCTATTTTGTGCACACACTCACAACGGTAATGTGACCGAGAGAAGGAACAGCTTTGAACACTGTTGCCTTTCAGCATGTCATATAATCCTCAGTCCTTTAAGTTTTATTTGAAAGACTACAGAAATAACTTCTGACTAAATGGTGCTCAAAAAACAAGGTCTCATTTCATTTGTTTGTAAGCTCTGAAATAATTTTATATCACCGACTGTATATAAGAACTGGTCATGGTCATAGTGACATCACTCTTCAGTTTGTGGACTGCTGTTTTGAAGTTTGGCTTTTCGGCCAGTGAACAGTAGGGATACAGTATCTTGTCAATTGCAATATCAGTGCCCAGCAGCAAAGCTACACTTCCATCATTTTGGACTGACGGGACGCCAATAAATTGTCCACCTAAAAAGTGCCGTACAAAAGTAAAACTAAATTTCTATTATCATATTCGACCCAAATGGCTTGTTTTCAACAATAACACATTATAATTTTGATAAATGTTTTCAGTTAAAAGTAGCAGCAGTGATCTATTTGACTAAACGGGACCATAATTTACTAAATGAACATCATGCTGTTTTGAAGAAGACTTGAAACTAGCAAATGAGACCATAAACTCATGTTTACAATGTTTACTGAGGTAATAAATCCAGTGAGAAGTAGACTCATTTTCTCATAGACTTCTATACAAGCTTAAGGCACTTTTGTATGGGCTTCACTTTTCAGAGCTGCAGGTTATACGTTATCTGTACTTGAAAACAAAACAATAAATAGCATTAAATTGGTATTGAAAATAACATTCTAAACATTTTAACGTTCAAAGTGTTGTCATTTCCAACAGCAGTTGTACATGCAGCGAAGCGATTGTAAACACTGACAGTTATTTATTCAGTTTGTGTCTGGCTGTGGTTTCCAGGGGACAGCGTAGAGCTGATCGAATACGAAGGCAGCGCGGCAGGTTTGATTCGCTCCTTCACTGAGCGCTTCCAAGACGACGCAGAGCAGCTGGAGGCTGACCTTTTGGAGCTGTGCAAAAGAGACGCCCCCTGCTGGTGTTGATGATCTGCTCCATAGGCTTCAAATAAATACCAACTGAAATCACTTTTTTATGTGAAAGCAAATTGATTCTTAATGGATATTGAAATACACAAAACTGTAAAATGATCCAAATCCTTTGTAAAGGCACTTCTAAAGAAACTAAATTAAAGTTTCATACAATACAATAAAGCCATAAGACTAGAACAGATCTGCCAAAGACACCAGCCACAGTTTTTCAAGCCACGACTCAGATCCAACGTCAGGTGCTCTCTTTAATAACACAATCAAATACAAAGAAATGATATGACACCATCACTTTTTCAGATACATTTAGGACACGTTTTTCTAATGAGAAGTATCGATAACTGTCCATTAAAGAAATGCTGCCTGACAATAAAAATGGTTCCTGGGTATAAATGAAAGTAACTGTTGGTAGATTTCATTCCTAATCTTGGCATGGTCAGAATTTGGCTTCAAATCTTCACAAAATGATCATTATGACATGTTTTATGTGTACTCAAAATGATGTCCATGAATTGATTTTTACATTAATTTTTCAGGCTAAAAATGTTTCCATCTTTACAGCTTGTTCATTAACATGAATGCACATCCAGCCTTGGTGTTTTGGTGTGATTTGACAGGTAAAGGCTCTTGACTAGCCGAGATGATGGCTCAAGGCTGACTAAAGGTAGAATAAGACTTTTGCCTGGTTTGATATAAAGAAGTTATGACTGATTACTTGACTGTATAAAATATTGCCATGTCTGGAAGGCCTAAAAAAGCTGTACGTAAGAAAAGTGGTGTTGAATCTGCACAAATAAAATTTGTTTGATAAGATCTTAGTGGTATATTTTTCTACCAGAACTATTAGAGTTGCATGTTTAATTTTTAGGAAATTCACCCACAATCTGAGATTGAATTTCAACATATTTTAATAAACATAGGACTTTTATCAAAATGGCACATGCTCAGCTGTCACTCCACTATCACAGTAGAAGGCTGCTGTGGTGGTTTCCCATCACAAGAAGCTTCAACAACTTCAAATCCTGTACGATATACTGTGATTGCTGACAATAACAATTCCACTTTTCTTCCACAGAAAATGATTCTGCAAGAACCCCTAAATTATGGGTGTCTGTAAGTGATTCACAATATGGTATTTTATGTTTATCTGTTGTTGATCGACTCCTACAGTGTTAAAAATGCAGTAGGCAGAATGTTTTTTGGCATCATTAGGCAAATAATCCATTATAACCTTTAAGCATTTTGTAATTCAAGTGTTCTGAGAGAAAATTAGACTTCTGCACCTCCTCATGGTTGTTTTCATGCTTTAAAAAATCTAGTGATGGGACACTGGCCAATCACAGGTCATTTGAGAGAGAGAGCATTCCTATTGGCTGGTGGGCGGTGCTTGGTATTTCCTCAACTGATTTTACAGCTAAGCATTAACTACAAGATGTTTCTGAAAACATTAGAAGCAAGAAATAGTCATTACAGTAACAGAATATTGATTCATATTTGATCAGCGCTGCCTCATTTGATTGTTTGATATTTTTTTTTTCAGATCACCTGTCATGCACTACTGTCAGGATAGAGTGACCGTTTTATAAAAATAATTGGCTTAATTGGTGTTTTTAATCATATTTACTGCAACCTGCCTACTTCAGCTTTAAAAAGACACCTGTAATAGCTAACTGTCTTGGGTCGTCTTGGAACAAGTGATTTAATATAAAGCCTGGAAGTTGCCAGTATTGCCTTCAACAGGGAACAGATGGTCTCAAAGTTTCCTGTCAAGAAAATGTCCTCAAAATTCATGCAACCTTGCTGAGGCAACTGCTTTGTCCAGTACTGACTAAAAGGCTTCTTTTCTATGTATTGTGGCCATTTTATATAAATAACTTTTTTTTAATCGCTTTAGAAATTTGCTCCATTTCTACCCACTGCAGCTTTATCACACAACAAACAAAAAAAGGATAGTGTCATTTTTATTTATACCGTAAATGAAAAAAAGACAACTTAAGGTTAATTGTGATAGACTGAACGTAACTGGAAATTTCTTAATTTAATTTTCAGGAAATACTGATATCAAAAGCAACAAATATCTTCCTGTTAGGTAGAAAAATGTCTTTCTATGCTTTAGAAAATGGTTGGCGATAGATCATAATAAGACGTGTGCACAATTTGCAGTTAAAACATGCAAAACAGCCAGTGTTGATTACAATTTTGTTTTTTTAAAACTTATTTAATTCAAAGTTTTGCTCTATACTAACAATGATTTCAGGGTGAGATGCTGGGATGCTGTCACCACATCAACACCTACTATTCTGCACAGTACTTCGTAATAAAGTAATTCAGTTAAAGTCTAAAGTGTATGTTCGCTAGAGGCTTGTACCGTTGTCCAGTTTGTGGGGTGAGTGAGGTGGAGTCTCTGCTGCCCCCTCCAGACTGCTGAAGGAACTGTCTGTGTCATTTAGAGAAGTGGCATTCATCTGTAAAACCAGACCCTTTTCCTCTTCTTCCCTCTTTGTATGCAGTTCCCCATTTGTCTCATCGTCATCCTTACATTCAGCCTCCCCTGCTCCCTCCTCCTCGGCCTCTCTCTCTGGTCTTTGCTGATCTGCTCTTGAAGGAGTGGCTGGTATGTGATAGGCCTGCTCCACCAGCTGAGGGAAGGATGGGGAGGTGAAGGGAGAGAGGGAGAAGGGGGCCTTAGGAGAGGGAGACGGGGACTGGTAAGGTGAAAGAGAGGGCGAAGCGCTGGGCGAGTCATATGGAGAGAGGGAAAAGGGAGCCTTGGGAGAAGGAGATGAGGATTGATGAGGCGAGATGGAGGGAGAGTCATGAGGAGAGGGGGACCGAGATACTTTGGGGAAAAGGGGAGGCGCCATGGGAGAAACAGATGAGGAGAGGTAAGGAGAGAGTGAGAGCGTATTGGAGAAATTGATCATTGGAGAGGGTTGCATGTAGTCTGAATCGTTGGGAAGATTCTCCATCACTGCTGGCAGCTGAGCTGTGGCCTCCTCTCCAATGACTCCAGCTTGGTCCTGCTCCTGCATTTCACCCTGGGAGTGAGGAGCTGCTGACGGAGGCTGAACTTCAGCCTCACTGGGGGTGTCCTGCATCTGTGTCAGAGGCTGGGGCTGGGTGTCCTGAACTGTGGGATCGATCTGAGCAGCTTGACCTTTACTGGGATGGACGGCTCCTTGTCCCTGTTTCTGGGCTTTACATTTTCCTCTGGTTTTGGGCATCAGAGGTGGTGGAGGTGGAGGAGCGAGGGGGGGCGAAAGCAGGGTGGATGATTCTGTGGAAATCCGAATCTTGAGGCTGCGTTTGAACATGCGGCGTCTGGATAAAGGGTTCTGGGACTGCAGGAAAAGGGGGTTGATGAAGCAGAGAGCGCCCTGGCCAGAGCCACAGTCCAGCTCTTTGGGGCTGCGTGTCGTGATTGGACAAAACTCATGGAACAGGGTGGGACTGGAAGCTGACTGTTTGGAGGCAGTGTCTGGTGTTGGTGCTGTCAAGAGCTGGTTTTCGGGGTTGGGCTGCGGAGCTGAACCAGGCTGTGGGGCAACAGCGGGCAGGACTGAGGCTACAGTGTCTGTCTTCTTGTCCTTCTGGGGCTTTGATGCCTCCCGTGGCCCACGGACGTTTAGGTGGGAACGCCAGAATTCTATCAAACAACATGGATGTTTCTTTTACTCTCAGTGAAATCATATTATGCATTAATTTTTGCATAATTACTCAAACTTGCAGTAGGCAGAATATTTTTGGCATCACTGAAAACTAGACTTCTGTCCTTTCTCATGGCTCTGTTTTCATGCTTTAAAAAAAATCTAATGACGGGAGACTTTAACCAATCACAGGTCATTTCGGAGAGCGCTGCTATTGGCTGTGCTCTAACTGGTGGGCAGTGCTTGGTATTTCCTCAACTGATCTCAACATGGCTGCTACATCACAAACTTTCTCATTTTACAGCTCAACAGTACACTACAAGATGTTTACAGATTTACAGAGAGAAATATACATTACAGTAATTGGTTATAAATGATTGGTTGTTTTCCTCCGGTCTGTGAAATCTTGCAGATGCCATTAGGAGCACACATGACTTTTTTCAGCCTCATGCACTACTGTCAGGATATAGTGACGTTTTATAAAGATAACTTTTTTAATCATATTTGCTCCATTTATACGTACTGCAGCTATAATAACAGGAATAAGTGAAAGATAAACACATAATAAATTAAATAGAAAAATAAGTTGAGGTACAAAGATAATTTAAAACAGTTAAAAGAAAAACAAAGATACCAATTAGGTTCATAGCAGACAAAGTAAATATACGTCCACATATTTCTCTATCTTCTAGGGGTTTGAGGGATCAGTAAGTTGGGGTTATCACTATACATTAACAAGCCCGTCTGGATAGTTGGCATTATTAATGCATCAGTCAGCCCATAAGGTGAGTTGAGGTAACCACTGCATTAATAAGCTCATTATTGGACTCCATCTCTTATCAAAGTTCTCCTTTTGTAATCTTAGTGACTAGGTTATCGTCTCCGTCTCATAGTTATACCAGATTCTGTGGGTCCACAAATTGTACAGGACTGGCTTAGACCTCAATCAGTTAAGAGTACCACACTGCACAAAATTATAACCGCTTGATGACTTTGAAACCATCTTCCAAAAATTATCCCAGAGTATCAAAGAGAATATGTCATGGCACATACACTATAGATTACATTATAATTCACCAATACAAGTTAATTTCAGCAAGTTTAGTCTGTCTACTCATTCGTCCTTCAGCAGACAAAAGGACAACAGACAGAAGCAGGGAGGTTATGATCTGTTATGTAGGACTAGGTGTTGCAATCCCTCAACACAAAGGACAACAGACAGAAGCAGGGAGGTTATGATAATAATGTGTGTTGTATGTGTGCAAACAAGGAGTTCACCAACCTATTCCCATGTGTGAAATGGACTCGAGCTCTTTGTGGGATGTTGCCCTTGCAATGGCTTCAGGAAGCTCCAGAGGGAAGCGTAATACATCTCTGATACACAGACAATATATAATATTAACACCAACACTATAGTTCTTGCAGATCAATGCTGATAGTGATCAATGTAGGGGAAAAAAAGGAAAAAGCAATGATGACATATTGTAGAGGAAGGGAAGGGAAGGAAAAGAAACAAAGAGAATAGGAGAAGATTGTAGAAAGAGATTAAAAAGGAGGCACAAATAGAAAACAGCTGAGGAAAATGAGAATAAGGAGGAAAATATTTTACCTGCTGACACAGTAGAAGGAAATTAGTCTCGGGAGATCTGGAAAGCTAATGGCTGAAGTCTCCAGAGACAGAGCTGTGGGTGAGGATTATTCAAAGGTGAAGGGATTTTTGGAGGGGGGAGAAAGGTAGTTAGATGTAGTCATGTTTAAATACTGTGTAACACTGGAGTAAAGCTGGATCATACCAGTAGTTTGCCATTTTATGAAGCGTGCATACATTTGTTAATGATTCCAGGTACTTGCAGGGAAACCAGAAATAGCTGCTTCATAATCTATACTCACTGCCTGAATTGGACCAAAAAAGGCGCCAGTGCCCTAATTCAGCAGTTGCATGTCATGATCAGGAGTCTATTTATCTTGGTAAATTATTCTACTTCAAAAACTTCAAATATGACATCTGTTTGCCTACAGATTAAATTGGATAATGAGAATATGAAAGGCATTTTTAGCGCAGCATTACGCTGGTGTTTTGGGCAGCACACCTTGACTCAACAGGAGGTGTTGGTATGCAAGAAGAAGTAGGGGTACTAATGTGGACAAAAATCAAAAGTGCTAGTACTCAGTACTATGCTGTCTATACTTGGCAGTACTGTAAAGCATAGACCGACATGAGTAGTGGTCAATTAACTGAATAAACAGTAAAAAATGTAATTGGTCTGTTTTCAGCTTTGTACCTGTGGACATCTGTTGATATTTTTGTTTTGGCGAAGTAACCAAAGCAAAGTAGTCCCTTATTTCATGCAGTTTAATTTAATTCATGACGATATCTTTGTGTTCAAAAGAAGGGAGATTCAGTCTTGCTGTCCGAGTGTTTGGGGGTCAGACACAGAAATCACACTAAAACTCATGAAAGGCTGCCGTACTCTTGCTGGAGTGTTCCTCCCTGATGCCAAACTGCTGCACAAATGACGGCACGCTGTCATCCGCCAAGCGGACGCACAGCACGTTTCTCTGGGACGTGCGAGACTTGCGCACCAGGAAGGTCTGCAGGACAACACAAGTGATTACTGAGAGAAGTATAGTCAGCGTGTATGTAAGCACAATGGTGCACATGCCATTTTCTTTAGCTTAAAGAAGACCTATCATCCGAATTTTCATGTTCATACTTGTATTTTGTGTTTGTCCAAGAATATTTTACATGCTTTAATTTAAAAAAAAACGCTATTTTTCTCATAGCAGCTGTGCTGCAGCACTTCTTTTCACCCCATCTGAAACAATCTGTTAGAGCTCTCTGGGGGGAGGGACTGGGAGGGATTCGGAGGAATCAAAACTCCAGGAGAACAGCGGGGGGAAGGAAGTCAAAGGTGTGGGATGCATGTGGTATCATCTAATCTGAATCAGATCATTTATATCACATACCGGTAATACATCATTTATATAGTTTATGGTAGAATATCATTGTGTTTTCATGCCAGATTCGCTCGTGTCACGCAGAGAAAATACACCAAACCATCGCTAAAGATCGTGAGCCGGCCGTGGAGCTCTGCGGCACGTCCTTTGTGAACAGCCCAATTAATTTACATGGGCGACGAAAATCGCAACCTATGTGAAAAGGCTGTCATTGGCAGATAAAGGTGGTCAGGGGCCCCTGGGCTACTCTTTGTATGTCACCCCTACCCCCCACCCTTACTCATCATGCTTTAACATTACATAAAAGTGTGCTCGGAATATTACAGGGCCCACATCTACACAGTTGGGGAGCACTAGCATATACACACATATTGAGACAGCCTTTAAGCCTTGAAATATCTCAGTTTTTTCTTTAGCCATTGTGTTTTCTGTTTTTGTGCTCCCTGATCATATTTCCTTTCTGGCATTTTAGCGCTATTCTGTCCAGTTGTAACGTATTATTTGAAAACCAAACTGATTGAGTAGATGTGTCCCACATCTATATAATTAGTTGCTTAATTTTTTTCTTGTGGATGAATAGGGGTAAAGTTATTTTTTCACTTAAGTACAATTAAATAATTTAAAGTATTCTGGCCAATCTGGGGCCCTTGCAAACATGGGGCCTCCAGGCTGCAGCCTAGGCCAGCCTGTGCATTAATCCACCCTACTCAGCCATAACTCCAACCGGGACTTTGAGCTTTGTAACGTCACAGACTTTTGATGTGGAAAAAACTATATAACACACTAAAGGAAAGGGAAAAAGCACAAAAGCATAAACAGTCCTCTTTAAGTGTGCGTGGCTCTGACCCCAGGAGGCTCCCTCTGCAGAATGTGCAGCGCGGTGGCCGGGTTGATGGACAGCTGAAGCCAAACAGGAACTGTGAGAAGGAGACGGTCCAGTACGCTGATGCTCTTCAGGGAGCCCTGTCCTCTTTGATGCCCCATGAACTTGCGCTCCGATGGCTGGGTGGGCTCAGGAAAATCATACAGCGGTTCTTCTTGTGCCATCTAAGCATGCACACACGACAAAAGTACACTCATGATTATTACTGTCCTGCCACCGATCATGCACTCCCACTGTGTGCATGCTACAGACAGTTATTATCTCTCCCTGTGGCTCACACTCACAAAGGAAGATGGGTGAGATGCCTTCCCTTTCAAAAAAGTAGTATACTTCAAGTTTATTTTATGATCTATACTTAACTGTATATTTTCCCCAAGTATAATTTATGTTTTAAGTACACTAATATCAGTGCACTAGTACTATACTTGTAAGAGTACTACTTCAGTACTTCTTGGGACTAAACTGGCCCACTTTTTTGTTTATAAAAGTATAGTTTTAAGTGTACTTTAAGTGAAAGAATAGTAAACTTTGAGTACACAACTAGTTTACATCTAAGTTGTATTTTGTGCTGCAACTACACTATGAACTATACTACAAGTGACTAGTAATACTCTTTAATATTTATATATTTGTAGCCAACTTCAGTTTATGAAAGTACACATTCGATCCTATAACTTGTAGTTTATTATTAAGGTTTTTGCGGATAAAAGTATACTTGTCAGAATAAACCAAGTATACTTAGGCTTTCTGTATGCTGTATAAACCAAGTTTACTTAGACTTTTCTATCTACTCGTCAGTATAGTATACTTTTCTGTATACTTCTTAGTATAAGCCAAGTATACTTAGACTTTTCTGTCCACTTGTCAGTATATACCAAATATAAGAGTTTTCTCTACACTTTTTAATATAAGTATTCTACAGTATATCTCTGAAAAAATAAACTAACAGTATACTCTCTTTAGGTTTAAATAAGTATACTAATATGTATATATTATATTTGGTAAGGTTTTGCACACACACCTGCGTAATAAATCTACCTGGATTGGGACAGCAAGCCCAGACTTGGTTAAGTGCTGCAGCTCAGACGGGGCTTAAATGAAATAGACACATAAACGCCACAGAAGGTGGTGTAACATTACATATTTCAAAAATAAGCATGTTGGTTTAAGGATATTATTCTGACCATATTAAATAGGTCTGTCTCCTTCTTAAAGTCCCACCGCAGCCTACATGTCAACATCTGTCTGGATCTGCAGCGCACATTCCTGTAAAACTCGCATATTTCCTCTTTTAACTATGATGCACATACTGAGTCTGTCTGCTCTGCAATTACACAGCGTGTGTTCTGCGCTATTCATAATTTCACCACCACCACCAGCCTCCATGTTGTTTACCTCTTTTCCCCGATCCTTCTTTTTTTTATCCCCTCTGGATCCACTTTATGTTGGCATGCTACTATTCTTCCATCAACTTTAGTGCGATGAAAACTCAGCTCCTCTTCCACTTTGGCCTGTCATGACGTGTATTGTTCCCAGATCCGGAGGTGTCTCTCTTTTTTGGCTCCTCCTCCTCCTCCTCTTCCTCCTCCTCCTCCTCTCCCACCTGATTTCACCTGGAAACAACCATGTGATCTGTAAATGTCATGAGCCACAGCTACACTCACGTCCCATACTCAATTATTAGTAGTCTGTTATATTCATACCTACTTATAGGCGTAACTAGAAGTAGTAGAAGTGTAATAGTAGTAGTGGTGGAAGACCTGCAGATATTTACTAAGGTAGCAATAACACAGTAATACAAGGCATGCATTTACAAAATATGAACACAAGTATTATCATCAAGTTGTATAAGTAAAGTAGCTTATTCATGATGTAGAATGGCTCAGAAAAATGTAGTTGGATTATAAAGTTAAGGATCTCATTGACTATTTTTCCTCATTTCATTTCATTTAAAGAAAAACTGTAACTGGCACACTTTTATAATATACAGTATGTTGCACATTGCACATTTTACTATTGTGTATAGTTATTATGTGTTCATATTTTGTATTTTCTAAGCTAATTGTTGTAGTCTGGAATTTATAGTGTATTCTAATATATTTTATATATTGATATGATATGTATATTTATTGTATATTTACTACCCCTGTGCATTGTCTGAATAACCTGCTGCTGTAACACAAGAATTTCCCAATTTGGGATCAATAAAGTACATCTACCTATTCCCCACTGCCAGCCATTGATATAAAACTATTAAATAAAAAAGGCTAATAATACTATCTTGTAAATGTATTTAAAAGTATATAGTCAGAGAACTCTAAAAGAAAAGTACAGTGGGGTCACATTTTCTGACGACAGCCGTAAGAAGTGGTGACCTCTTATGTTGCCTGCTCGTCGGTCGTGTCTACAAGGGAGCCCTGCAAAATCTTACAGAATTCTCGCGAGGCTCACTGCTCCGAACCTAACGTTTCGAGGTCCATGCTTAACCTGAACAATCTCGCGAGAGTTTCCCCAGTTTGCGGGCTCCCTTGTAGCCACTGCCGGGCTCCTCTGCCATCACAGATTTCGATGTACCACCGGCCCTCTGGCACACAGTCCTCCACAAATTGAAATTGCAATCGATTCAATCGATTTAAATGATTTTAAGTCCCGTATATAGTATACTTATATTAGAGTGCATCTAGTCTTGAGGCTTGTGCTTGTGTAAACCTGATGAAACTGCGCTCCATGGCTGCCAGCGCACCACAAGAAACCGGAACCGGATGTGAGGTTTGAAATACAGCTCCAGGACCGCGTTGGGTAAGAAGTCTGTGTAACGTTACTTTGCTAGCACAATTATAATGCTTTTCCTATTTTTTGTACAAAATTTAAAACACAATAAGATTAACAACAGTTAATATACTTTGTGATATGTCATATCAATGATGAATATCCATCTTAAGCAAACGTTTTAGATCACTATGATAAAACCAGTACGTTGGCTAGCTAGCTTAGCTAACGTTAGCTCCTCCGTTAATGTTTGCGTTTAACAAAATGGCCAGTGGCTAGTATCCGTAGTGTTTAGCTAACCGTTGATCGTATAAGTGAGCTTACGTCTTACCATAAAACCAATTCTGTGGTTCAAGTTATGCGTCGTTTGTCTTACATTAGCTATGTTAGCCAACTTAGGAGCTAGCTCTAACTTCAGTGGATCCGCTTTCGCCGCGAAAGTTAACGGCTTTATTAGCTTAGTTAATCATACGTGGCTAGCTAATGTAAATACGCCTCTTACCAGCTAAATAACCCCATCATACAGCAGCACTTCATCTGAATAAAGTCAACTATGATCAGCCACTCGGGAAAAGAGATTTTCACCCTGTCTTCTCTGTTACAGATGCCTGGTTGATACAGAGATGAGTGGTGAGAACGTGAAGTTGTTTGTGGGGAACCTTCCATTAGACGCAACTCACGACGAGCTAACTAAGCTCTTTGCTCCATATGGAGAGATCAACACCTGCTCTTTGCTCAGACAGTATGCCTTCGTTACCCTGAAGGGAGATGGTGCAGCAGACAGGTATTCAACTCTTCATTACCTGAATTACATAGTATGAAACAATTGCTATTCTAGAAATATTCTTGCAGCGATTGGGGATAAAGTTAAGTAGATAAATGAAAGTTTATACACAGATTTAAAAAATAGTTGTTGCCACTTTTTAGTCAAGAAAGTTTGGTAAATTCCATTGATCTAGTCAGCTTTGAACACATTAAACCAACATACAACTGTTGCTTCTACTGTCAATGTGTGTTTAAACAAAAGGTAGAAGTTTATTTACCCTGAAGAAAATGTATGTGCCAATGATGCTCAGTATGAATAGTAAAATGCATAACATATACATAGTATTCTGTGTATACTACCTATACGTATGCAGCAAATTATACATATTGTGTTGAATAAAATAAAAAGAATTGTAGATCAGATGTTGAAGGAGAGTGCAGGGTACCAGGTTATTTATTTAAGGTGTGTCTCTTACTGCTGTTCATAATACCATTTTATGGGGACAATGGAGCAAAAGCACTGCTGGGTCTTTATGGTAATCACTTACTTACAGGTGCTCTTTGGATCCTTCAGGTATATTGGGCCCATTCAATCTTGCGAAGGGCTCATTGCATGGGTGGAATGCCATCTCAAAAAAGTGCAAAATGTATGAATGAAAAAATGTACAAAATGCAAGGCTCCCTCAAAAATAATCCAAGGCACTCTGTAGTGTTTGAACAAATTTGCATGCCAGTTGAATGCTGTCAGTGACCCTGATGAAGACCTATGTTGGTCGCAAAGTTTTTGTCATTTTAAACAATTATTGCCATGTAAAATAAAGGCATTTAAAATTTGTTCAAACACTACAGAATGCCTTGGATATATTTTTGAGGGAGTCTTGCATTTTGTACTTTCTTGAGATGGAATTCCACCCATGCAATGAGCCCTTCACAAGATTGAATGAGCCCAGTATACCATTTTATGGGCTTCAAATGCATTGGTGTTACTGTTATAAATGCTACAGTCAGAAGTGTATAGATATGTAGTTTAAAGAAAATTTGACCATACCAGTATACTTACAGTAGTATTGGGGCTGGGTGATATACCCAAAATTTTCAATCACGATATGGGTGATTTCATATCTTGATAACATCATCATATATCTAGATATAAATCATGACATACGTTTCATGTTTTCTGGTAATTCAACAAATGTATAAATAGTCTATATGAAATAACCACATGACAAAGCCTAGTTTTTATACCTTTTATACTGTGATTTTGAAATAAAAACATTTGGTGTCATTACAGTGTAGAAGTATTTTGACATGTAGTGTGACAGCGTCAAACATTCAAACCAATTGAAAATGTGCCACTATATGTTCAATTTTTATCTATTATGTTTCTGCACAAGCAGCCACAAACAAAACACTGTTAGGGCATTTCTGTGTACCATAGTTTGTAGTCAGTTAAAGGTAAAGGTGAAAAGAGGCATGACATGCTGGTTAATGACAATGGATCACTTGTATCACTTCTTGTTTTGGTTGGGCTGAGTCTGAGAAAGTTTCGGCATGTTAGAAGAAGAAGAAGAAGATCTACCTTTATTAGTCCCACAGTGGGGAAATTCAATTTACACTCTGTTTTAACTCATACATGGTACATGCAGACCTGAAACACACATACATGCATTAATGGAGAGACTTCAGAGTGAGGGGGCTGCTCCAGACAAGCGCCCCGAGCAGTTGGGGGTTTGGTGCCTTGCTCAGGGGCACCTCGGCAGTGCCCAAGAGGTAAACTGGCACCTCTCCAGCTACCAGTTCACACTCAGTTTTTGGTCCATGTCGGGACTTGAACCGGTGACCCTCCGGTTCCCAAGCCAACTCCCTACAGACTGAGCTACTGCCGCCCCCATGGCCTCTTGAAGCAAAACAGTTGCCCTCCCAGTCCAGCTCCCATGCAAGGAACACAAAGCGTCATTGAAAATATGTAAATATTACCATAATGCAGTTCGACTGGTGGTTTCTGTCTTTAGAAATTATATAGAAAAAAATGAAAATGATAGACATTTTAAGTTGTTTGATGATATTAATCATATCGCCCAGCCCTACCTAGTGTTTATAAAGCACTATTTAACGTCGTAATTTATGCACATAACATTCTAATGGAAGAGCTAACCAAACAACACTTCCTTACTTTATAGGAGAACCCTAAAATGCACTCAGCAGTTACTAGAGTGCAGCAGCCTTTTTGCAACTGAAAAAGTACACTGTCTGAGGTGTGAAAATCCAATCTAGCTTTTGGCAGTTGTCTCTTGTGTTGTCAAAAGACAGCTAGAATAACCGAAAAATGTCTGACAGACCAGGATCAAAAACCAGAACAAAAGAAGCTCATAAAGGTCTAAAGAGTTGCATAATAGAATAGACAAGTTTGTTTGGTGTGGTGCAGTATCTTAAAAACTTTGAGTTACCAAAATAACCTAAGAAGCTTTGCTGGGCGTAAAAACAATACAAAGTGGACCGTTGCAGAATCAAAAACTAATTAGTTCTATGATACTTCTTAAGTTTAATTTATAGATTGAAGCACGAAATTTCCAGTGAAATGTAAAATTGCTAGTAAAACAAAGAGACTAGCAGTATTTGGCTGGTTTCAGTTTCATATCTTCAATTTTACAAGTTGTTTTATTCATTTTTAACCTTAGCTAAAATGTCTGCAGTATTACTATTACTGTCATCTGCTTTACACCTGATGATGATGCAAAGCTATTTTACTCTCACAGGGCCATACGACATCTTGATGGCAAAGAGTACAGAGGCAGGCCCCTGGTGGTCGAAGAGTCACGCGCACGCCCACCCAACTCCACTAAAGTGTTTGTGGGGAACCTCGCCGCGACATGTTCGGCAGATGACCTGCACGGGCTGTTCTCAACCTTCGGAAGAGTTTTAGACTGTGATAAAGTCAAAGGTGAGTGAGAAAGCCTGTGTGTCACCAATACGGATGGTACAGCACAGAAATATACAGGAGTTTTCATGAAAAGTTTGAGATTGTGATTTGAACTAATATGAGCTGGTTTCCATAAGTACAGTGTAAGGTAATCTTTAGGTTATGTCGTCAGAATGCAGTGTTGTATGTAGACAGTTAGGTTTTCATAGTTTGAAGCCCTAAATGTGAAATTATTAATGCTCAAGAAAAAGTGCTAATAAAATATGGGATGGATGCATTTTCTTTTTTGAATCAGTGTGTAATACTAACTCTGATCTCCCTGCTTCCCGTATACTCTACAGCCAGATTATGTTCAAATGTTGGCTATGCGTTTGTGCATATGGAGAGGAAGGAGGAGGCCCTGGTAGCTATTGAAGGACTCAACGGGACCATGTACAAGGGCCGCCAGTTGGCTGTAGAGCTGTCCAAAGCCCAACCTTTGATCAACCAGCTTGCAGTGTCTGGAAATTCAAACTCCGCCGGTGTAGCAGGTAAGGATGGACGATCCATTTGAGTTTTTTTTTTTTTAAATGTTTTGCATATACTGTATTTTCCGGACTATAAGGCACACTTAAAATCCTTACATTTTCTCAAAAGTCGACGGTGCGGCTTATATATGAATTCTGGTTGTGCTTTCTGACCCCCTCGAACCAATTTTATGTGGTACAAGGCGCTCAAAAATCTGTCAAAATGTTTTTTTTTTTTTTTTTTTTTATTTTTTTTTTTTTTTATATATGTGTTTGGTAAGCGGCACCGCTGGGTGGATTGTAGGAGCATTACGGTAACAGTAGTCAGGTGCCTGGCGGAGTAATACCTTTTGACAGTAGTCAGGCACCTCGTGGAGTAATACGTACTGAGAGTAGTCAGGCGCCTCGTGGAGTAATACCTACTGACAGTAGTCAGGCACCTCGCGGAGTAATACGTACTGTTACTGTGCTTTGACAGCCACCGTAATATTATCATGTGTGTATAAGGAGCCCAAAATGGCACTCAGATTTCAAGCTTAAGGCTATCAGTCACGCAGCAGAACATGGGAATAGAGCAGCGGCGAGAGAATTTAATAGTAATGAATCAATGGTACGGAAGAGGAGGAAGCAAGAAGATGACCTGCGCCACGTCAAGAAGACCAAACAGAGTTTCCGAGGGAACTTATAATCCGGTACGCCTTTATATATGAAAAAAGACAGTGATATTGATATTTATTGATAGTGTGCCTTATATTCCGGTGCGCCTTATGGTCTGGAAAATATAGTAATTAAATGCTGAACGGCTCCTGTTCTCATTGCTTTTTGTGCTCCCTCCCTTCCTTCCTTCCTTGCAGGTGGCAGGGAGGGTCTTCTTCCACGACCACCTCCATCACTAGAGCACCATCAGAGTCAAGCAGCCGTGTTAGCAGCAGCTGCAGCAGCCGCGGCTGGGCTACCCATACAAGTAAGTTAATTCTCTAGCAGAGCTTCCACTATCTTGGAAGAAGATAAAATATGTGTGACTTTATTCTTATTGTTTTTATTTAAAATGCTCGCATTGCTCATCTTTCTTTGCAGGTTCAACAAAGTGTCCATAATTCATTCTACAACACCACATCCTTTGACCCCACCTACGCTGCTTTGAAGGGTATTACAAGCGCTAAAGGTGCAGATGGGGTCATATACGGTGCTCTCGCCAGCCAGGTGTATGGATCTGTTGCCGACCAGGTGTACCAAGATATGGCCAATCATAATTCTGCGTCCGTCGCCGCTGTTGAAGAAGTAGAGCCACCGAGCGGCCCAGATCCAACAACACTATTCGAGGCAGCAAGAGCCAAATTCTTTCAGGAGGGACAGAAGGTCTTTCAACATTTTTCCGAGTCAAAATATATAATGTTTTCCTCTGTGTTGTACATTTCATGTTTATTTTCTGACTTATTATGAATTAAAGGTTCTGGCAGAGCAGCAGGCAGGAAGGAAGGCAGCCTCTGCAGACAGCGATCGCGACCGCAGCCCAATCAGAGGAAATCGAGCCCCCCTCCTCCCTGACCCTGTTCCGGGTTCCTTCGCTCAAATACGACCTAAGCGTCGCGCCCTGCTGCCAACGCCACCTGGAGTACCTGAAGAACCCCCAGCTGCCACCACCACGCCGGAAGGGTCAGATCCTGTTGCTAGGTACACATAACACATTTTGATAAAATGGGATAAATAAAAAAAAAATAGAGAAAAATAAGCATGTTAAGTCTGCTTCCTGCACATATAATAACAAGAATAATTTATGTAACTCTTCTTTGTTTCTGTCTCTTCTTCTGCTTCAACACTCCAGGTCTTACTCAGAGTACTACCAGCAAATGCATCAATACCAACAGTATCAACAGTACCAGCAACAGTACCAGTACCTCCAGTATGCATACACCAATCCTCCTCCCCCTCCGCCGCCACCTCCAGCGGCCACCACACAGGCCCAGGCCTCCACCACAACCCCTGCGCCCCCGGGGACGTACACGGCACCCCCGACGTATGCGGCACCGGCAGCCTACCCACCGCCAGGAACATACGATGCTTCGGGAAGTTACAACACCTCAACAGGGAGCTACAGTGCTTCATCTGGGAACTACGACGCCTCGTCAGGAAGCTATGACGCATCTGCAGGCTATGGGGCACCGGGAGCATATGATTCATCTGGAGCTTACGCTGCAGCGGGAAGCTACTCCACATCCACACCGTATGAGCAGACACCCGCACACGGGCAACCCATGCCCCAGCGCCATGATTACCCTTACAACACGCCAGAACCCCCTTATCGATAGTCCCACCCCCACACACTCCTTCCACACTGCAGATGTGTGCGTGTGTGTGCATGTGTATTTACGTAAGGGACAGTTTAAAGAGGAAAACCAGAGAGGGAGCAAGGTTGTCATTCGAATGTAACTCAAATCTGAAGCATCTCCCCTTATCTCCATCTTAACCTAATCTCTAGCTTGCCTGCCAGTTGGTGGCTGTGTGGCCCAGTGGGACAGCTAATATTGTAATATTGTCAAGCATTCACAGTTTGTGTTAGAAGTTATGAGGCACAGCTGGTTCCTCTTTGGATGTTTTAGAAGCTTAAACATTTCTTGGGACTAAGTTGGATTCCGAGGTCAGGGTAGGAAAAGCTTTTCGTTCGCACTGAATCAAGGCCTTATATTTACTCTACATAACCATGTACACCAAATAAGGGTTTTCTGGAAAAAAAAAACCTAAGACAAAATATCTATTTGAAGTATAACAATCAAAATTCTTAAATATTGACCTACAGACACTTTTTCTTTCAGTTTGTAGTGTCGATCGGCTAAATATGTCTGTAACACGAGGTGCTGATACACAAAAATTGACTTAATTGGTGGGCAAGTAAAGTAATCGGTGTATGCCTGACACGCAGACTACTGCGGCAAGCAAAGGAAGAAAATGATTCATCTGGCCACTTTATTAGATGCATTAAACTTGCTGCCCTCTTTTTAAAAAACATCTTTAAGAGATCCATATGTCTCCATGTTCACAATTTTAGAATATACATTCAAACCCACACACGTAGCATCACCCAGTGTGGAGTATGTAAGAGGCCTCGGCTTGAATTCAGCTACATTGACCCTTTTCTAACAGCCAGTTTGCTCAGTCGGTAATACGCGTTGACTAGAAGGGAAAGCAGAACTAAAGTGAAATGGAGCGGTGCATCAGCCTTTACTGTAAAGAGGGAGAATGTTTGTTAATTGACTGGTTTGCTTTGTGTGTCAGGTTGGTTTCACTGAGCAGACAGGTTGAGTGCTCATCAAGCCATTCCCACTCAAAGTGATGGCGTCTAACTGTTGCTCTTCTCTATTCTGGGTCATGGAAATCTCTGGTATGGCAAAAAACAAAATATCACAAATTGACTCTTTGAAATCGAAGGCTAGAAGGCCTCTTAGATTCTGTTGCAATCCATTTAACGCTGGCTGATTTTCTTACTGCATTTTGGCTGCTGGCATTACAAGTTTTCTTGAGGCTACCTGTTGAGACTACAGAGTAAATGTGTAGTCAACACAGGCCTTCCCGTTTACCTTAAAATGGATATTACCCGTCTGATTGTGTGCTTGGAAGTTTCATAGTCACAAGGGATAGCAAGTGTGAATGATTTCGGTAACAGGATAAAAATACAGTCGGATGAAACATTTTCAGCGATTTAAATGGAAGTACTTGGATATTCTCACGGAGCAGTTTTTCATAATCGACCTTTCTTGTGTTTTCTTGCTTATCCCAGTCTCTCTGTGCTTCTCGAGGTCGAGACAAACTCAGGAGTTCAATTTATCCTGTTGAGATTTTTTGATTGAATGTCGGTGTTTGCCTCTAAAACATTAGCAGAATCTTTTAGTAATTTTGTAGTCATTCACATCTATTTCTTTCTCATTCAGTTATGTGTTGAATTGCAATCAGAGCATCCTGTGTGAAAAGAAAGTTGAAAGCATCCATGCGTTTCTCTAAGTTTAGGTAGCACTCATTTGAACCCAGGGTTTTGATATTTTCTCAACTGAAGAAGAGGAGTTGTGGTTTTTGGTTTGTAGATATTTGAATTTAATAAAAGATGCAGTGAGCTTTGTTTGGTCAGTGATTGTAAAATAATCAGAGCATTATCAATACCTAAATTCCCAATTGTTTTTTTTGTTTTTTTGGCATCTTCTGTTAGTTTTTCTCATCAGCTGTTGTGCCTCTTCTCACATTGGAAGTTAGTGATTTAGAGATAAAGTGGAGCTAGTTTTCAGACCAGGAAATGTACAATTTGGTACTATAGATATTACTTCTATAATTAAAACCTTACTTTAGGCTGAGAAACAAATGCCAATCAAGATTTGGTTGAAAAATAAGAATACTGACTGTTAAAAAGATGAAATGATTGTATTTCTTCCTAAACAGTTGGAGAAGGTGAATAGATGAGATGAGGGACAGATGTGTTGGTCTGTTTTAAAATAAGGCAACCCGTTTGTGTGGCAGCCCTCAAGCAAGACGGTAAATCGGTCACAGCCGTGTTTGTAGCGTGTTGAATCATCGTGGCATGTGGGTATGTGAACAAAAACACGTCGCAAAATCAGACATTACATACGATTAGAAATGCAGGTTCTAAAACATTGGAGGAAAGGTGATTCACCATTTGAGCTGAGGGCAGGTACAAGCGCATTGTGTTTTCTAAATGCAGTACAGTGGCGTGTTGCTGATGAGTATAGCGTAGGGTTATTGACTGAGTGGATATGAGGTGACAGTCTTGGTGCTGTAGGTGAATAGAGGGTTGTTTTTAGTTAAAGGCCGCTGAATTTCTCGTGCAGCAGTGAGAGACGGGCCGGTGACCTTTCCTTTTCCCTCTTCTGATCTCACGAGAATCACACACATTATTTTGACACCACTGGCTTTCTCTGCAGTCACCCCATGCCTAGACAGCTCCACACGTCTATCTAGATGTACTTTTAACTGGGTTCATTGCATTTTCCTCATGTAAAGCAGGGCTACATGTGCAAATGATACTAATGCACACCTGATTCCACTTGTATTTTACTTACAGTAGTTGTTCCGTTCGTGATTGTACCACACACTCATCTTCTTACTCGCCACCTGAGTTGGTAGTGCTGTTGTTAGGTTTAAGTGACACATAGCCTCTCTAAATTGCCACATTATTCCACCATCTCCATGTGAACTGTTAGTTGCATGCCTTGTTGTTGCTGCTGCTCCAGCCACCTTCTTCCTCTTGCTGATTATTGCAGCTAGAGTGGGAGGGAGCCAAACTGAGCCCTTGCCCTGGACGTACGCCACACGCAGCTGTAGCGTGGGATGGGGAAAACAGCAGCGTTAGGCCTGAAACTGCTGTGGACGATGGGGTGTCCCCCCACTAAGGTAAACACTCAGACCACACACTCCTGCCCCTCCCTGAAAACACACTCACAAACACATTCATACACGCATACAGATACCTATATCCATACCTCATATCCCGTACCTGTCTTCAGGGAGTTTTATTTGTCAGGATTTCAGATTTTTGGAAATGGATTTCCCATCCTTTTTTTAATGGGAGATTACCTTTTTCCTGCTTTTGAGTTTCCTGATTCATATCCCTGCATTTCCCCCCCACTGCTCATACATTCCTGCTCCCGACATACTGACCGCTCACACACACCAGATTTGGAGGACGTCTACCGTATTTTAGTCTAAATCTGAACCCTTTCTGCTGTTAGTACATCCCGTATCTAACAGCCTGTCATTCAAGAGTACCAGGCAATCACAGCCAGAGCTGGGACATTTAGGTAGGAGGGGTTGTTTTAGTTTTTGTAAATGCGCCCCTGGGGCCACTTCGGGGTTAAGTGCCTTTGCGTAAGAGCACATTGGTAGGCCCTTCATTTCAGAGTTGAATAACCCGGCTCAGGATCGGTTGCTGGTTCAACGCTCGACTCCCCCCTCTCCCCTAAAACAACGATTTTTGATGCCACATTCAACTTGTATGAATGACAATGAACACAAATATTATCATTTTGTTTTAAATAACAGTTTGTCCTATGTTCTTTGAAATGTTTAATTATCAATAAATGAATTTGAACTGAATTGTAGCTTCTTGTGAATGTTTCAGGATAATCATGAATTGTTGTTACCAGCTAATTAATGTATGATTACCTTTTAAAGTTTATTTAGCTCCACTTCAGCTACTGTATAGAGTGCTACAGGAATGGGCCCTAAAGCACCTCTGGTTCCCTCAGTTGAAAGTCAATGGGGTTTTTATGGTTCCCTGAAATAAGGTCTGCGGTTAACACAAGCTGAAGAGATTTTAACATTTTCTTCTGTCAGTACATATCCCACTTGTGAATTAAGAATCTCTTATGAGTCGTGAACAAGGTAGTAGCTATCAAGTGACTAAATGAGACTAATAAATGCCTTCATGCTGAACACTAGTCCGCCTTTAGCTTAGCGATGGTGACGTGAAGTCATGCAGCCGTGGTGTAGTTTTATACCCGAACGTCATCTTTTTACTTCTGGCGATTGCATTTACGCTCCAAAAATCATAAATGGTTGTTAGTTTGTGAAGATTATCTTGCTGAATAAAATGCGTACGTATCATAAACAGTCATTTGCCACAGAGTTTATTTTTATGCAATAATCTAAATCCCATTGGCTTTTTGTGGAGGGAACCCAAGTGGTTGTGGTGGAGTCACCAAATAAGTATAAGAGCTCAGCATCAGATGACGTTTTATTCCATTTTCTTCCAAAAACATCAACCTATGCTTCTCAAATAAAAACCAATAAATTTGATAAACAATCCAAACCTGTTGATAATTCAATCACTTTGATATACAAAAAAAAAAAATAATAATAAAATGAGAAGAAATTGAAGGTTATGGAACCTCATTCCCTGCAAACAAGACGTTTTCATGGACACTGCTGAGTTTCATGCCCTCAACAACAATGAACAGTTTACAGATGGACACTAGAGCACTAGATGAGTGTAGTGAACGCAGTATACACAATACTGAGAGTATACTGAGGTAATATGGTGAGTAGGCCTACCTAAATGGACGGAGCATGGAGCGTGAAACTGCATAGATGTCATGCGCCTTTCACTGGCAAAAAACGACATGGAAATGCAGTTTCTGCTCTGATAACACACAAGTCTGGTTTCCAGCTGCCAGATTCGTCCGTGAAGTAGCTTCAGTGATGAATACAAAAGTTTATTTTGTAGGCAGTCAGTAGATAATTGACTTGGTAGTCTTCCATTATGGAAAATACTACCAGCATTGAAGTTCACCTCCTATGTTCTATTTGTAAAGTTAGAGTGCAGGTAGAAGTATTGTGTGTGCTGATAATTTACGAAGATACTGGGGTGGAAAACTTCTTTTTTAGGCCTTTTTATTAGATTTGAAGCAGGTTTTCTGAAACCCTGAGAAACTAGTCTGAGAAAGTCAACCACAGATTGTTTCCTAGTTTTGCTTTATAGCTTTTATGCGGCATCCCTTACATTGATTTAGCAGGGGCGAGGACAATTAAGGTTAATTAAGTTAGGTGCTACAAAAAAGTGTAGAGAAGAGACATGACTGGGATACTAAATTTTTACACTGGAAAATAAGGTTGAAGCTTCCGGTGAATCCAAGCCTGGTTTCAGGAAACCAGTCCGTGCTTCAAGAGGATGACTGGGAAAGAATAAGTCCAGTTGATGGCAACAGACAGGACGAGACTGGGCAAACACGTTAAAAACACCACACAATGTTGACCAGACCAAACACTTATTACAGTACTTTGACTTTCAATCACAACCTCCCATGATGCTGCTGGCATAGTATGAAAAAGGAGCGAGCATTCAAACACACGTATTGAAAATAGCAACGCTTTAATAAAGAGCGATTTTTACAAGACTGCAATGTCTAGCTAGCTAGGTGATAACTGGCATTGACATCCATGGTGTTTTACAAAGATGTAGTCATGGTAACTGGGTTTGAAGTTTGATGGGTTACTTGCAAGTTGCATTTCTGCATGCGAGGCAGCCTTCAAACAGTTACGGACCCTACATTGTAAAACAGTTGATTTATGAATGCCAATGAACGTTCATGTCGAGAGGTAAGTAAAAAATCTCATGGAGAAATTTCCTTAACGTTTTTCCAAACACACCGGTAAGTGAGAGTTCACACAATGGTCATGCTTTTACCGGGCACACAAGCCAATAAAAAGACGACACTTAATCATGCAAAAAAAAGACAGTTTCTTTGTCTCTTAAAAATAAACGAACCAAAAAAATCCTTTTGAGTTCTGATATCATCCATCCGTAGTGACCTTGAATAAGAAGAAGCTGCGCTTTGATGATGACTTTGGTGCAAAAAAATGTTCCTGTTTCGAAGAGGACAGACCCTGTCCTGTCCACTTCCTCGATGAAGACACTCTTGGTATAGACCAGTTGTGATAGTTTACCCTTGATCCCCCTCCCCCCGCCCGCCCGCCCACCCACCCCACAAGCCCCGCCCCCTTCCTCCTCGAGATGGACACAAACATCACAAACATCAAGCCCACCCACCCACCCGTCCCTGGATGATGACACCTTCAAAATACAACCATTCAACACACAGATACAGCAATAAATTGTCCCACGTACAGTACGTCATCCAATGGGGCTTCGTTCACTTTACAGAGAGCACGTCTAAAAACACATGAACGGCATTACCTATATACAGAGGACACAGTAACAGTCAGAGGTTGGCCCAGGATGGATCGAGCTGCGTCGTGGGAGTGAAGTGCACAATGAAAAGAGCATTCAGCTGACGGAGAAAAAGACAAACCACCGGGACGAAGAGTAATGGAGGACTATTTTTTTTTTTTTTCCAAAGGAGATATCCAAATGTCAGCTGGCCTCGCGGTTGAGAAACCTCAGAGAATCTCTGCCTGCTTGGTGACGACCTCTAACACTGAAGCCTCTCTGCTGGTAGTAGAGTCGTAGCTGCGGGGAGATTATTTTTTGCGTAGCCAGCAGTTACGGTCGAACGTTGAATCACGATACGCCACCATACAGTCGCAATTCTCTGGCGATTTTGTTGGGAATCACTAGTGTGTGCAGCTCCATCTGTCTGGAGAGATTCAGATTCACTTTGAGTTTCCAGGTCCGGTGACTTTGGGGCGTTGTTTTCAGCAGATGAGAGATCCTTGGAACCACCTTTAATTTGATGTTCGGGGTTGTACAGACTGAGACACGGTCACGATAACACTCTAAGTTAGTACACGCTACCAGCTCACTAGAGACCTTTCATCTCTAACCCTGTTTATCTCTGTGGGAAGGCATGTGCACACACAAACACACATACAGTACATGTACATAGAATAGACACAATCAATAGAAAACGGCTTCATCCCCAATCGATTATTGCCCCTTTCAACTGTACATCCCAGCAATGATTTTAGGTTTTTGTGCAGCAGAGCGTTGTCCCCTCTTCGAAGGTTTGTGCTATATATATCTATATATCGTCTGTCTGTCTGTGGGTCTGACTTGACCTTGGATCTGCCAGAAAAGCCACATTAACATTTAACGTCTCATTAAAGCCTCCCGTCTCTGGCTGTCCGAATTAATCTGTATGTCGTCACCGCAGGCATTACTAGGGTCATGATCGACAGACATTACCCTCACTCGCTTTACGGTGGTCTGGTCCTCGTTTGACTCCTCCGACTGCCCTTTAGCTGTCCTATCCATAAATGTTAAGACTACATTAACAAACTCTCTCTCTGTGGTAGCAGTGTCTTTCAATTCCTCCAAGTGGAGGTGAGACATTTGTCTGCAGTAATTACTTTTTATCCAGTTTTTCTGGAGTGTAAAGGACTTCACAGGAGACTCGTTTTTGAGCAGGAAAGGATGCTCAGGACAGGGTGGAAATCATAGGAAAGTTGGCAAGACTGAGAATCACCTTCTTACTAATGTCCAGTCATCTTTCCATCTGTCTCTCAGTGCATTTCTCACTACTTTTAGAGCAGTACGGGTCAAACAGAAGAGGTTAGAAAACAAAATAAAACAACTTTCTGTACAGAAACCTGCGCACAACAACAGCAGGGAACAGCTTTCTAAACAGCCTACAGATGGGTGGAAAAGACAGTAATGGAGATTGCATGATATTGCACAGCTGCAGAGGAAAGTAAGGAACAAAATACACAGTGTGTACAGCATGACCCCAAGTAGCAAAGTCAGTGTGAGAGGTTTGTTTACATCCAAATGCGATGCCTGGGTCTGGCTCAGTGCTTTCATCAGTTAGTTCCAGTGCAGTAACACATTGGTACCTGGCAACACAGTTAATGACATCAGGTGCCAAAAGAGAAACACATACCACGTCCACACACACACACGCAAATTATCGTTCCACGCCGGATGTTTTGATGTGAAGTTGGCAATTAAGAACAAATGGAGCTCATAAAAAGACTCATGTCGATGCAGCACACTGAAATGTAGAAAAAGGAAACACGCATTCAAATCGATCACTTCTGACATCAGGTGATGGATGACACACAGACCGGGAACCAATCTGAACAAGACGCTAAAATCACCTACACAGACATACAACCCTTGGCAAAGTTCACATTGAGTAAAGTGCCAGCAAACAATCCAATCAGAGAAAGAGACGCACGTCCTCCGAGCATGAAGTGGGCAAGTTTTTATACAGGAAATTATCGGGATGAGGAGGCCGGGAAGTGGCAGTAGAGCACTTCCACAGAGCTGTCATCATAGGTCATAATCGCCGTTTGAATTGGCAAATCAAACAGAGGATGAGTGGGATTGATGCGGAGCCTCTGGTGCCCCATTCAAAGACAGAGAGATCAGTAGCCACATGGAGAGAGGAGAGGAGATTAGAGGGCGAGGCAACATGGAAACAGACATCAGCATTTCATCTTTTATCCATCCTCTGGTCCTCTCTCCTTCTTCCTCTCCCCTCCCTTCCCCTCTCTTGTCCTCCTCTTTCTTCCTCCGCCACTGGATTTGGTTCTGGATTTGTTTTCTTTCTCTCTCCATCTCTTTCCCCCTCGCCTTCTCTCTCTCGGCTTTGCTGCCATGGTTACAACATCATCCCTACATGAAGTGCATCTGCAGAAGACGAGAGCAGAATGGAGAGTAATTTAGTTCGACAAAACACCTCATCAAGTGTTCAGGCATCTATTGGCAAGCATATTACCTGCCGCAGTGCCGGGAAAACAGCTTCTTGTGGGTGCAAGTGCTCAGCTGGCAATTATATTACTCTGTTATGTTTTGAATAATTGGCCAAAATATACCTGTTTGTTTTCCTGAGAGTCTGGTGGCCGCACCAACGCATGATTACTCACTGTGAAAAACACTATGTTCACACTTGCTGGTCAATTATCTGACAACATGATTCATCCTGCTTCTAGAAGGGTCCGAACCTTGAACGTTACTTGAACATCAATTATTCAAGACGACTTGCAGACATGAAGTACACATACAGTGAAATTCTGTATATATTATGCTGTATATATCAATATTTAGGATGTCCTTCTCTTATTTGGTCTGCCCAGTTTGTTTTTCAGTGTGCTTTGCCTTCTTCTGCTTCAGTTCGTAATTCTCTGCACCTCCCAGAAAAGTGTCCAACAGCCCCCAGATAATTGGCTATAGATCCACACTACTTCCCTTTAAGCTACACTCTCTACAGCATAAAAGTAAGAATAGCCCCAATGTTCAGTCAAGATTAAATTCAGATCGTTTGCCCTCACACCGTCTTTATTGTCTTCTGAACATGTCTACATTTGTTGTGGGATAAACTGTGACTGTCTTGAGAGATAGGTTAAAGTATTTATCAGACAGGTGCCTCATATTTATGTGTGAGAGTTGGAGCATTAGTCTGCAAAGTTAAAATGACATATGCAATATAATAACAGCTCTAAATGAAGGTTTTAAGAGGACGTCACCATGTTGCAGAAAAAAGGGCAGGACTTCAAGCAAGGCGTTTCAGTAACTTCCCTGTACATGCATAACAAGACTCAGTCAAAACCAAGTATGGTCAGTATGTGAATTTGTGGCTACATATTTGGTCAGTCATATTTGGTCATATATGCTCTGCTCAGCTGGTTCTTTAAACAGTAACGTACCCTATTGTTGAACGCACCAGATTGGTCTCTGGTTTTCCGCTTGCCATTTCAAACAGGAAACAGCATGGTGGCCTCCTCGTAAACTTTCTATTCCGTCTAAACAGTCCACCAAAATCTACTACTGAAAACGTTTTAAGCAAGAAACAGGTTACGCCACGGCTGAATCTCGTTTCATTTTAGAACTAGATAGCCTAGTTTGACAGCTTGGTCCAAGTTTTGTGACGTGTTGCGCTGGACTGCATTAAGGACTGTATCCGCTTTTTTCATTTTGAAAGAGCAACAGCTAATGAGGAAATTCAAACACTCAGCTAAGCTAAGCTAACTGGCTGTAGGCTTATTTATGGTATGAGTCCAGATGGGTGTTTTTGGATGTGAGGGATCTTCTTTCTTGCTTGATGGGCTGGCGCTAGGCACTAGGAACCTGACGGGATGAATGCTTTCCCTTATGGGCTTCTACTCCCAGCTTTCAAGTCGGAACCAACATGGCGGCTCGGTTTGAAACTTGATAGTGTCTGTTTCTGAAAATATTTTAATGCGAGAAATAAGCCATGCAGTTACTGAATCTGTTTTCATCTTAGATCAACAACGGTTAGTTTGGAAGATTTTTGTAAGTATCCAGAGGCAGCAAGTGACGGATGCCCCTGATTTCTATAAAAACTAGCCTAGACCTCAGCTTTATGCAAATGAGGAGCAGGCAACATGACGGTCTGTCTCTTGAGGAGTGGTATCAATCTTTTCAGCAAGAAAGAAAATGGGCGTATATCACAAATTGTCACACTACTCCTTTAACATATACTTTATGTTTGTGTGTTACCTGTGTCCCCGGGATGGGTCCAAAGGGATTGGTGGGTCTCAGGACAGGCTGGTTGTACATGACAGGCTGCGGGGGCATCATGGGAACGCCCCCCATCTGATGACTCATCTGAGGAGGGAGCTAGTCCGAGGACAGGTGGGAGAAGGGATGGCAATAGGTAGGGAGTGGACAATATTTCAGATTTAGAGTAGAGGAATGCCAGCAGAGTATGAATGTAAAATTGATTAAAGCTATTCTTTACCATTCCATAAACAGGCACTTGGGGTGTCGTCATAGGGAAAGCCACTGGTGCGGGAGCCTGTGTGGTAAATAAAGAGAGAATGTATACAATACACTACTTTCTGGCTGAGCTGCAGTCTTTCAATCTTTACTTGAAAGTTGATTACAAGTATAATCCTGACACTGTCAGCCTCATGTCTAACCTGTCAAAGATGCCCCCCTAAACAAAGACAGAAATGTCTTGACTTTTCGGGGCGCATTTGCATTTCTTTATAGCAAGACATCTTATCCTCAGCAACAAAAAGAGGTGCAACGTTTAATAAAGTAGAATTGAGGTAGCAGCAGATTGGCAGCAAAGGATGAATCAACAATGCCGAGGTAGCACAAGAAGAAAAATAATTCCCCTTTCCTCAGGTATTATCATGAGTACAAACAGCCCAATAATACTGTAAAAGTGCCACAAGCATAGATTTAAAAAAGGGAGATTCTTGGATGTCAGGGTGAAATCAGGTGCAAAATGTGGGGGAGGTGAAATGATGAAATGTACTTACATAGCCAGTATAGATCATCCCATTCTGTGGAGAGTTGCAGAAAAAGAGAGTTACAACAATAAAAGCAATGCTCAGGCCTTTTTTTCTAAAAGAGCAGACGATAAACCAGACCTTCACCCATTCGTCATCTTCACCTCTACTTTCTATTCATGTCATGCCCCTGTCTTTCCGAGCCATTTGCTGAGTAAATGAACGGTTTGAGTCGCGAGGTCAATCAGACAAAAATTAAAAGATGAAACCAGATTGAATGGAAGAGACTTGCGGATAATTAAGAGTGGAACACAAAGGACAGACGCATATTTGGCAGCTCCTTCAAAAAGCCCTGAATGCAGTAGAGAGTTACATTTGGCCAACAGGTACATTTAATGAGTTTCATTCAGGAATGAGATATCAGACCATTAGGAGAAACTGACTTCTCTGACAGAATGATGGATGGCACCAAATTAATACAAAATACAATACTTCTTACAAAGATTTTTGCTGGAGCAGTGCAGTAATGCCTCCCACACAAAAAGGCCACATTTACAGACTTGACCCTATGTAATATAGAACAGGGGTCTCCAACCTTTTCTGCTGTGAGAGCTAATTTAACACAATGAAAGTGGCCAAGAGCTATTCACAGTTGTACATCGCCAATAACAGCCAAAATCTCTGTCTTACTTTTATGGTTATTTAATAGCGTTTCAGTCACCACAGTAATTGCCTCTGTTACAGTACCGCCTTATGCAGATGTGTGCCACTAAACAAAGCCTCTGTTGCTGCTTTGGCCTTCATCGCCGGTTTGATAAACGGACAATGTTGTCTTTTTAAACGTTGCTTTCAGTCCCTTTACCGTTGCTGTTCGTGGATGCTACCAGCCAGAAAGATTGGATAGAACTTTAAACAGGTTTGTAAAGTGAATTTGTGCTGTCAAATTCATGTATATAATCTTTGAACCTTTAGCAAGCCACTCAAAAATGGGTTGCGTGCTGCTGATATAGAGACTTAAGCATATCAGGGAACTTCAGGCCTTCAGGTAACATAAAAATGCATGTTTGGTTTTTCTGTTGTGTGGACTTCATGGTGGACTCTGTGAAGAAGACCTGCTCCCTATATAGATATAAAGGGCTCATTCTAAGCTAACGAAAAAACACGATTCGTAGTTTCAGGTGATTATATACTAATGGAAACACAGCTATGAATATTATACTCCATTTCTGCTAATAGATCCCCTGAAATATTACTCAGTAAAACAGTAAAAACTGCCAAATATTCTCTGATTTAATTTTTTTCTCTGTTTTATATCAGTATGAACTGAATATCTTTTAGTCTTTGATTTCATCTTTCACAGCTCATAACTGTTGGCAGAGACACAACACTTTTTCCATTTGGATTCCACAACATCAAGCAGTGTGAAATATGTCTTTTTGTTGGGTGAGTGTCAAACCCTAAAAGGCACAGTGCTGGTCTGGTTTTAGAGTGCACCCAATGATGGTGTAAATTGTCCTGCTCATGACTAACAGGAGAATGAGTGTAGCTATAAATCAGTCTGCGGTGCCACGTGATGATGCATAACAAAAACAAAATTGTGCCAATGTTGCCTTTAGATTACCATCTGAGGGACAGGCATGGGGGCAGGTGCCATGGGATGGGTGGTGTGAGTCCAGTTGGTGCTGGTGCACATGGTCTTCGACTGCCAGCCGCCTCCTCCTGTTGGCTTCTTCTCCACCAGCTGACTCCACTGGAGCTCCGGCCTGATGCACACACATGCAGCATTTTCAGGTGCACAGATTATGCAAAATCCAAATGAGAAAAAAATGGATTATAAGAGAGTCTGAACTTTGAAAATGATGGATAGCCAACTGAGTCATTTGCTTGTGGCTAAGTCAGGAAAGCCCACTCACTTTTTAGCTGGCGTCCCCCCAAACTGCAGGTCTGAGAGGAGGAAAAAACAAACATATCAGCTGAAAGGAAGCAACACAGCCAGAGAGCAGTAACGGGAAAAACGGAAGCAATATTTAGAGAGAGATTCTGCATACTCACTACCAACAAGGTTGGCTAATGAAGAGTCCAAATCATTGGGCAGCATTTTCCCAGAGTGCAACGGGACTCCAGGGCTGTGAATTTGAGCGGGTGGTGCTGGCTTTAGCAGGTCACCTGACATCCAAAGGTTACCATGGTAACATGAAAGGAGAAAAGAGGGGAAATGAGTCAACAGCATGAAGCAACCGGGCATCACTGTCACAGCGTATCCAGCTCTCAGCAGTGTGTTTATTTGCACGCTTCGTTGTATGTTTGCATGATTATATGTGTGAGTGGGTGTGGGTGTGGGTGTGTGTGTGCGCGCAGTCCTACCTCCCCAGGCATTGTTATTGTTGGGCACAGTGTGTGTGGTCTGGATGGGGGTGAAGTTAGGCTGCAGGGTGAACAGCTCACTGGTCAGGTTTGGCACACTGCAGCAGAGAAAGTGGAGAGGAGAGCGCAGTTTTGCTTCTCATTTTAATTTTGTGTAACGATTTTTTAAAAAAAATCTAATTTATAACGACAGCCAGGCAACAGGGCTCCTGTTGAAGACCCAGAGTCTTCTTTCCCTTTGTAGCATTTTTACATTGCAGACTCACTGGTTGCTGACGGGTACGATTGGTGAGTTGGAGAAGAGATCTGTGGCCCCTCCACTGCTGTTGGCACTGCCCACTGACTGGGTGCTGGGTGACACATTGGGTGTCTGAATGTCGATCACTTTATGACTGTCCTCCTGCAATGAAAAGCATCAACGCTATAATATGATATTTCCATGTTTGTAAATAACCCTGCAGCACACATGAATAGTGTTGTATAAACAACATAAAAAGATGTAGCCATTATGCTTCTTTATTTGAATGAGAAATCCACTGCAGAGGGTCTTGAGATTGTGACTTCATTGTCATTCTCTGTGCAGCTCTGTGCTATGGGCCAGTAGCCAGAGACAGACAGTGTATTTCACTGTACTGCAGGACTAATGCATTTGTCCATTCAACTTCAACAACAGTGTGGAAGACAGAAAGATGTACAATACACTTCACAAGCTGAAGTGATTTCAGTGTGCTTTTCTCACGTGAAGGCAAAAAAAACCTAGTTAATTTCATTGTGGCTTCATTCAGTGCAATATTGTTGGTATGTAGGTATGTAGATATTGTTGGTATGTATGTAATGTAATGTAATGTATGCATTAGCTGTCTATGTGTGTATGTCTGAGTTTAAAAAGTCCTGCAAATGCCTCGCCTTATGTTGCTGCAGTCTGTTGTCCTCTGTCTTGTCGTCCATACAGCTCAGAGAGATCCCAGTGCTGGAGAGAGAGGACACTGCACTGGACAAGGTGCTGGATCTTAAGGTGAGACACACAAACATATTTTTTTGCAAAGCTGGTTGCAGTGTAGCTGTTTTTGGTTTGTCGTTGCTCCTTTTACTGAGTTGCACTTTATAGTGCCTTCTAACCTAGCTTTATTTTAACAAGACCATACAGTATGTCTTGAAGTAATGGTTACAGAAACAAAAATATACATAGTTACATTTTGACCTGATGATGCACCAGATGAAAGGTCTGAGGTCATGATGTTTCATCCTCTAGGGACTAATAGATGTAATAGATCTTGAAATATTTCATAACGGTGGACTGACTGACTTTGCCCTGATCAAAGTGACGCTGCTGGGATGGCAAAGAAGTTCTCAAGCAGTAGTACTATTTTATACTGTCAGTGGTTCAATGAGAAGCTGTACGTGTAAAAGGTGAGAAACTAGGCAGAAATAAAAACAGCAGTAGCGGGCTGAGTTCTAAAGCTGAAGATACTGGTATCATATTAAACCAATGACAGTCTATATATTAAACTAGACCAGCTTTTCTCAACCACAGGTGGGCCTCAGAGCGCCTCCTAGAGGGCTGTGGAGGTACAGCCAAATGGTTAGACGTTAGACCTTTTCAAAATCCGGCAGCCGCTATTCTGTCTTTCAGATGATGTAACGGGCTCAGTTTTAAAGCGTGACTTAAGATACTGGTATCATGAAACTAGAACACCTAAGGAATTCATGCTAGCTTGTCGACTGGCATGACCATTCTCAAAGGGGTCCCTTGACCTCTGACCTCAAGATATCTGAATGTAAATGGGTTCTATGGGTACCCACGAGTCTCTCTTTTACAGACATAACATGTCACAAAATGGAGCGGCTCCTGAAATGTAAAAGTGATGTTGAGAACGACCCTGCACCAGTAAAAGCTCCGAGGCGTGTGGTGAATACTTTGGATTCATAATGGCATGCAGTGATGGGTGTGGGTAGGATATTTATGTAGGTCATTACACCTGTCAGTAGCATAACACATATTTATAGCCCAGTTTGTCATTTATTTGGGAAGGTGGTCCTCAGAATTTTTTTAAACAATCAGAAGTGGGCCTCAAGTTATAATAACCCCTGAACTAGATGACCTGGAGTGGGTGTGGATCAGGATGAAGGGCCCAACTAGGAAAATTTTGTCCCCCATGTCCATTATTCTTAATGTCTGGCCTGGTAGTTATAGGAGTAGCCTACATGTGGTAGTCTAAATGCACAACAATAGACCAATTAAGGATGATGTCATTATGGTTATTGCATTAGCATTATTGTACCTCAGCATAATTTAAAAATAAGGCTGCATCACCAGCCGGTGTTCTGGCAAATTCAGCTTCCCACTCAGGATGACTACCAGTAGCTCATCCTGTCACACTGGTCTGCTGCACCTCTATAAATGTAGTTAAGTAGAGTAGCTCATTATGTATGTACGTATATAATGTAAATCAATGTTGGCAAAACTTAGGAATACATTTTGTAGCCTCTGAAACGCACTGCACATGCGCACATCACGTTGGTCGGCTCACCCTGAGCTGTATCGCTTCGTGACACAAATCAAACACACCCACGTTGTTTGCGTCGTGAACAGGTGCATGCTGGGTGTGGCTAATATGCTAAATGCTAAGATGATCACGCTAGCGGTGATTTCTGCGTCGTTCACCGAGGAGCATCTGCGTCTTGCGAGGTGAGGAAGTCTTCGTGAGAGACAGAGAGGGTGAATGGACTGGTTATAGTGGGACAAACGGGCTGACGGGACTGGTTATAGTGGGACAGAGTGAATGGACGAGCCGGTGCTGGAGGCTCACGTCCGGACAGTTGACAAGCTAACGCCAATTAACTGTGATTGTCGTAACTACGCCACTATGTGTAAAATCTGTGCTGCTCTCTTTTTACTTTAATGGGTCTGTTTTTTGCTGTCTGGCTGCAGTTTTATTTTGCTTTTGGTTCTATCAGAAGTGTCAGGCCATTCATTTATGTAGCTTAATGTAGCTTAGCTTAGCATGGTGTCTGACTTCATTTATTGTTAGTCGTTTTTGTTGAATTGCCTGAGTTTTGTCGTCTCTTGTTGTAAATTTTAGTAAGGCTAGACCGAGGAAGACGTTTGTATATTTCTAATTGATTATAGGTTGTTGGCTCTTGTTGCTGATGTTGACAAAGTTGACAACATTTTCTAAATGGCCCTCTTTGTGTTTCCTGTTGCAGTGTTTGCTAATGCGGTAGCTGACAGGAAGTACACTTGGGCCAAGGCTTGCTCTAGCAACACAATGGCAATGAAAGGGTCACATGGTGCCTTCAAATGAAACTTGTGAGCTGGTGTTTACAACACGGGAGGTTGTGTACGTGATATTCTTGGCGTTCAAGCGGTGAAGTCGTGACAACACCGCTGCTTATCTGCAACATTAACGTTACTGTCAGAGTCTAGAAGCCACAGAGGTTAACAATTTAGCTTGCTAGCACGTGGGTCACATAATACAGGAAATGCAAAGGCATCATGAGGCTGTTGGAAATAGCAACATTTTTCTAGACATATTGTAAAATTACCAAGAAAAATAATACATTACTGTAATTATGATATATTAACCTGTTTTAGGCTTTGGCATTACTGACAACGTCAACAAACGTTACATATCGTTAACCCAGAGCTTTTAGAAACTTTCCACTTACAAGTCGCGAATATGACAAGAGGGGGACGTTCATATGTTCATATGACTCTTCTCATAAACACAGTAAACATGACCCCATTTGAAGGCACCATATCTCTTGACATTTAATGCAATTTATTTTTTAGACTAATGTTAAAGGTATTATGTAATTTAGAACACATAGCTCAGTCAGATATTTCAACTGACCTAGGCCTACTTTTTTTTACTTTTATCAAAGTACTTTTAACAATACTAAGTAGAAATTTTCAATACCATTTTTTTCCTTCCAGACTCTGACAACTGAACTTGTGGTACCGATCCAATATAGCATGATTAAGAAAGAAAGAAAGAAAGAAAGAAAGAAAAGGAGGCCTGTTTATTAATGTTCATGTTATTATTATTATCATTATTATTATTATATAAGAGCTGTGAAAAATCAGTTCCTCTTCGCTGCTCTGAAACAGTAGTTGCCAGTGGCAGCCATGATGCATCCAGTGCGACAGAGCAGTGAAGGCTACTGTGAACTGCCAAGGAAGAACTGATTTCTGTTTAAAAAAAGGTTGATTTTTTTTCTTGGTTAAATTATGGTATTGGATTGGTGCATAGACCGGCGAACTCTCTGATACTCAATCCCAAATTTTGGGCAGTATGAGATGCATTTCCGATACTAGTATCGGTATCAGAACAACTCTAGTATTAAGCACTTTAAATTTTTCTGAATAAAATGTATTTATAAGTAACAGTACTTCCTCGGTGGGTTGCCAGTAACATAAGTAAGTAATGTATTGTAACGATTTGGGGATGAAGTTTTCATTTAGCGGCATCAACAAGTCATTTAATTTGTCTAATTGTTTTAGTTTGAGTGTGGCGATTATTTTAAACTAATGGTTGCAGCTCCAGCAACAGTAGTAATATTAGTAATTGCAGTAGGAACAGCAGTAGCAGTAATGGTATTACATGAGATCTGAGTAGCTTGTTAGTGACATGAACGTACCTGCTGGCTGTGGAGAGGTCCTTGAGCTTCCTGCCCTCCAGAGAGGTTAGATGCTGCTCCAGAGCCTCCAGGAGAGAGCTGGGAGCCTGAGGAGGGGGTAAATGGGTGGGTGGGGGGGGTGATGGGATAACATTAAAACCACAGCCAAATGGACAAAAGGGGACACACTGCTTTCTCTCAGTCTCACCTCCTCATCACCTCCTCATTTAATCTCGCTCACTCACTTTCGCTCTCACAAAGCAGCAGCAAAATTAAGACATTACCCTCAAATTCATTGTCTACTCTAAAACAGCTCTTTGTTCTTTCTTTTCCTCCTTTTTTTTGCATTTGGTTTCATCAGGTTTGGTTGACCAGCATGCACACATCAGCCTTGGATCATGCAAGCGAGTCCGCAGTGGGCCTAACAGGTCAGGACAGAGCAGCAGAGCGTCGTCGCTGCAGGCAGGGCTCCAGAGTAGAAACACAACAAGCACATCTCTGAACTGTCTAGCGAGCCCATGCAGAAGCCAGCAGTGCACAAATGCTCTCATAAACACACACACTTAACACACGCATACATGTAAAGAAAATCACAGTCCAAAAATTAAGAGTTAACTGGTGGATTCCACGTTAGGTTAAAAGTCAAATTAATTCACTCGATTTTGTTTGGAAATTAGACAGCAGCTAAAGCTATAAGTACAAAAATTTAATCTCATTGGAAGCCAAGGAAGTTAACTCCGTGAAATGTAAAGATCTGGTGAAAAACCAGGTGTACACATAGAGCAGCGGGCCAGCTCTTCATTGTAAAAGAAAAAGGATGGATGCTTTCATTTTGACCACTATGTGATCCCACGGTTTTCATCCAGAGCCTTACATTTCAGCACCAGAGAACACAACGCAAACACAACAAGCAAAGAAAAGATTTCTCATATACTTATTTTAAGGGGGAAAGAGAGTAAAATGCGAATTCTGGATATCCTTCTTCAGAGAAATCTAGAATATGCTAAAGGTTTAAAAGTGAAACAGACACATATCTAGAGCTC